>ML994638.1:153062-568683 GCA_010093925.1 Zopfia rhizophila CBS 207.26
ATGGTCGGTGAGGTGATCGATGCGGATGACATCCGTCGGTAGTTCCGTTGTCGGCGAGTCGGGCTAAAGGACTAGGCGGTTACGAATTCCTGCCGTTCCTGCAGTGGAAGCTAATTACCTCCCTACAGGATCTCCTGTTCCATGCGCGGTTGGTTCTGACCAAGCGACCTCGGTCGCTCGTTCGATGGGGTCCTCTTGTAGCAGAGAATGTACGCATGCGCATGCCTCCCAGGACGGTTGGTCATGGAGAGTTGTGATTATGCATGTCATTCTCTCTCACTCGTCGATCAGTCGATGGTCATGTACCATCTAGCGGATCTTTCCTGCATGCCGCTGGGTGTATTCTCTGAGTTGCGAGCGGCGCTAAAGGTCTTCGAGATGGAGTCTCTGGGACGATTGAAACGACATAAGGTCCCGCTGAAGAAGGCGGATCGAGTTCTTGCGTCGGACGGACGTCTGGTTACCCATCTTCTTAAGGTACTCTTCGAGGGTCTGCGAGACGCATGCGTCTACCCGTAGATGGCTGCCGTCATGGCGCTGGTCATGCTACTCATGCATCTGGACCGGGTTCTGAAGCGGTCTCTCGATCGAGAGTCGCGGTCCTTTCGATGGCTCGTCTAATTGTCCTCTTGATCCTCCTGAGTCGGCGGCGATTGAGTCGTCAGAGCGGGTCCCCGGCTCGCGGACTGAGCGCGTCGTTGATGGCGGTAGGACGGTTATGGGTAGGGGTTCGGTCGATCAACGATGTTAACGCCCTTTGGACCGGTGAAACGTTTTCTGACGGCTGATGGACGGGTTCGATGTCGATTTCATTAACTCGGATGTCTATGACTACTTCTCGAGATATGCGGGGTCCTGTGATCGCTGCTATTCCTCAAAGTCGAACGACGTCTCCCGTAGGGTAATACTCGAGGAGTTTGGTTACTGAGATCTCCTGTATCAGAACCATCGTCAGGTCCTACAGCTACATAGCCAGCCTGGTTCTGAGGGATCTGTGGCAGAGCTGTGAAGCGTGTCTTCTTTACTGGTATCGACAATAGCGCTAGGCTGGCCTTTACAGAGAGGAAGGAGTATATATTGTGCGTGGGTTTCTTTGTCTGTACCTTTAGTATCTTGATCTCGTTCTCTTGATCTGCTACGCGCTCGAGCGTGTTGTTCAGTAGCTGACAAAGCTCAACAAGCTCATCTCTAGCCTCGTTAAGCTCAGTTTCGGACGTGTTGAGCGCTTTTCCTAGCGTATCGGCATAGTCGCGATGTGTGAGTACTTTAAGATGGCTACGCTCTAGCTCGCTAGCGATTATCGCTTGATCAAGGGTCATTAGGGTAGGAAGCGTAACCTCTATCTCCTGAGGCTCGTAGGTGTCGGTTCCCCAGGTAGTGCTCTTAGTAGTAGCCACGAAGGGTTTCTTGTCGTGTCGTGCCTGGATGCGGAGCTTCTTGATGGTGTAGTCTTCTCCAATCACGTTGTCAGGGTAGTACGTGGCGGCACACCTGAGCGACTTAGGGATAGGCGTGTAGTCGTTGCTAGTGGCTGTTGCCTTAGAATCGACCCTCATCTCTAGCGTCAAGAGCTTTCCCATGGTCCTAACCTATCCGTCCTTGTATGTGTATAGAGCTTCTGGCCCCTAGCAGGGTGAAGCGATTGGCTGATTCTCTAGCGTGGAGAAGGCGAGCTGGTAGTGCTCACAGAGGTCGGTTTCTCTAGTAGGGAGAAGGTGAGCTAGTGGTGCTCGCAGGGGTCAGTTTCTCTAGCAGGGAGAAGATAATAAAGAGGGGAGGGGGGTTCACTAGAGCTCTTGTAGCTCTCTTCCAACCTAATGAGTACGTTGCCTACTGCTGTAGGTCTTCCGGTTACCTGCCGAGTCGCTCTTAAGGCCTGCCGCTGCAGGGCTTATACAGGCTATCGCTCAGGGTTTCAATTACCTACCGCTGTAGAGCTTTCCGGTGGAGATCGTATGGTTAACGAACTAACGACTTGGCGTAGTCGTGCAATTAATTCTCCAGGTGCGGTCGTTGACGAATCAAACGCTCAGGTTAATCGCGCGGGTTAACCTCGATATTATGTCGCCGTCATCCGGCCGAGTTAGATTAATCTTAGTGTAATGTGATAACGGGCTCGGTCTTCACGCGTCGTAGCATTAATGCAGATTAACGGGATAAGTTGGCTCTATTTCAGCTACACTAAGATAAGGAGAGAAGAGGTTCAAAGGGGGCTCGCCCCTAAATAGGGCGGTGCATGGCCTGAGCGCGAGCTAGCCATGCTCCGAGCTCTGCGCTAGGTCGTAGCTGGCGTAGCTAGTTACGATATCATGTGGCCTGCAGCGAGCAGAGCAAGCAGCACCGTCACAGCATACTTAAAATAGATAGCAGAGTAGTTTCTTTAATATTATTATATAATTTTTAATATATCTATTAGTAACTTTATATAGTCTATTGGCTTTATCTTTAAAGAGTTTAGCTATAATACTATAGATTTTATTTTCTAGTATTTTTGGGCTTAAGAATAGTCTTTCTTTTTCCGCCTTAATAAAGTAAGAGGTAAGATCTAGGGTTTAATTTTTATTCTCTCTTTAAGTTCCGGCTATTTCCTGCTATAGTTTGGATATTATATAAGCATTATTTTCTATTTATTAGTTTTTTTCTAGTATCTTATAAATAATTCTTATCTTCTCTAGGTCTGAGAGGTCTATATTACATATAAATAAAAAAAAATTAAAATAAGAGCTCTACTTTCTTATTATTATTAATAACTATATAATTATCTAGTTCTTCTATATCAGGTATCTGGAGTGGTTTTTTTAGTATATATATAACTTTAGCTTATTATACTAGCTTCTAGAGTTTTTTATTTTAGTTTATAACTATAGCTATAGTAAATCGCTATTAGTTTCTTAATATATAGTAAATAAGTTATTTCTTTTTATTTTCTAGTGTTTTATATGTCTTCTAGTTTGTCTCTAGTTTTAATTACTAAGCCTATCTTCTTGCCTTTTTAATTTCTTTAATTTTAGCTTTTACTTTAGGTGTTATTTAAGGGTCTGCTTTGTCTAATAGTCTAGTAAAAAATACTTATTTATTAATAGTAGCTATAAAGGTATCTTCTAGTGCTTAAGAGAATTACTTTATATCTATAATTATTAGAAAAAATAGGTAACTAATTTTCTCTATTTAAGACACTAGTGCCTTTTTAAAGTTTATTTAGTTAATATATTTCCAAAAACGTCGTCGGTCGTTACGGAGTAGTAATTAGATATTAAGAATTATCTTAATTAGCTTATAATCTAACTCTATTATTATTTCTTTATATTTATGGCATGAAATTAGCCTTCTTAATAGCGTTTTGGTTAGAAAGGTAAGGTTTATAATAGAGAAAGCAACTATATCTTTAGTTTTCCTCTACATATCTAGTCCTCTTAGAGTAGCGAAGTAAAAAACTTTCTATATTATATTATATAGTTATATTACTTTAGCTTCTAGTCTCTATACTTATAGGCCTTTCTAGCTTAGGTAATGTAGATTAAAGTCGTTTAAAAAAATATATTCACTTTCTTCTTTTAGGAGAGAGATAAGTATCTTAATATTAATATTAGCATATCTATTATACACGTTGTGAATACTAATCTTCCTAATCTTAATTTCAAAAATAAGAGTTACTAGATCGTTTATATAGTGTCTTTATTTCTATTTTCTTAAGTTAAGTAATTTACTAACATAAAAGCAGACTCTAGCTCCTTGTTTATTTCTTTAAATAATATAAAAGCCTTAATAGGAGAAGAAACTCTTCTCTTACTTTATTTTACTTTTTACTAGGTTTTATATTACTATAATATCTTATATATTTTGTGCTTAAAGCATGATCTGGGATTACACACTTATTATATAATATATATTAAACTATAGAATTTAAAGCATCTTTTGGTTTAAGTCTATTTTTAAATAAGTTTATTAGTTTCTGTTTTTTTACTTGCGTTAGTTATTTTTACTTTAGGTACTACCTCTTAATTACTAAGTTAAAAGTTATTAATTACTATTTACAATTAGGTAGAGTGTTTTCTATGATATTAAAAACTTAATATTCTTTTTATTTTCTTTTAAGTAGGTGTTATTATTATAGCTAATAAATTTACTTTCCTCCTCCCTAAAATAGATATAATTTAGTAAGTAGTTATTTAAGTTTATTATCTATTTATTATATGTGATATTTCTGTTATGTAGTTTACACCTTTTTATATTAGTTCTCAGATTTAGGCTATAATTCTTTCTTAATACTAGTATTCTCTATTCTAAACTAAATATAATATGCTGTAAAGGGCATATTTTATTTTCTCTAGATCTTCTTTATATTAATAAGTATTATAATATTTAGAGTATTTACTATATCTTATTTTATACTTATAGTTTTTTATAATGTGGTTATATCTTTAGCAGTTAAGATATTATTTAATCTACTAGTTATTAGACTATAGGTCTGTTATATAGATATAGTAGTAAATAAAAAAGCCTTTCTTAATAATAATTCAGGCTATTTCTGGTTTATTAACTTCTAGAATTATTATATTTACTTTCTTTATCTTTGCCTTTTTCTTATTCTTCCATCGAAAGTTGTGGATTCGGATGTTTAGAATATATATTCTATTTTATTTAGTCTATATAGCTTTAAGGTCTTCTTTTTTTTTATTCTCTACTTCTTTAATATTAACCCTATGAATTTGTATAGCGTATAGTTTCTTTTTAATTCTAGTATTTATATTAATTAACTAAATCTAATAATTATCTTCTATTAACTAGTTCTTTATCTTCTTAGTAGCTATTATAATAATAAGACTAATTCTTAGGATCACTTAAGTAGTAACTATACTCTATAAGAATTAATAGTAGTTATATACCCTATTTAGGAGTTTAGCTAAAGTAAGTGTGTTTAACTCTTATAGAACTTTTTCATTATTTATTTAAATCTAGATTAATAGGTTTGCTTTCCGGACTAGTATAGATCTCATTACTAATATTATATTTATAAATACTTAGTTCTTTACTATATTAGTATATATTAGCTTTATGTTCTGTAATATTTAGATTTCCTAAATAATATCTTAAAAGATTAGTTTCTGTTTATCTAGTTAATATGTAAGATATTCTAGTGCTTAAAGCTCCATCTCTAAAGTATAATAGTTAAGAGAAGTATTATTATATAAAGTAAAGAAATTAGCTCTAATATTTTCAGTATAGGCCCTAATTACTCTTTTAAAATGTATTAATACTATAGATAGTGTTATTCTACCTTCCTTCTACAGTTAACTTACCGCTTTTAATATCTATATATTTCTTAGTATTATCTTATAAAAGTATTAGATATTTTAATAGGTAATAATAGTACTTAAGTCTTAAGCTATAGCTTACTATATTCTTAGTAAAAGTAATAAGAAAAATAAAAGACTATTAAACGAGTAATAATAGTTTATATTATATAACTATTACATCTTACGGCAGCGTTACGCGCCGTAGACTGAGAAATCTTAATAAAATTTAAAATAAATATAAATTTAACGATACCATAAGGCCTACCTAGTAAGAGATAGAAATACAGTTATTTTTTAAAAATTTTTCTAATAGAATACTAAGCTAGAGAGATAACACTTAAGCAGTTATAAAATAATTTATAAAATTAAAAATACTTATTTAGTTTTATATAGTAAAAGTGATTAATATTAAGAAAATAAATTACTTCCGCCCATTCCAGAGCCTAGACTAATAATAGGAGAAAGAAAAAAAGAGTATAAAAAAAAGAAAATAAGATTATTTATAAGATATAAACATAATAGCTAAAAACATAGACCTTATAAAAAATAAAATAGTAAGAAAAAAGTACTATAATAGTAAAATATTAACGCCTTTTTAGTATAACACGTTAATAAGTTTTCTTATTAGTAAGTTTTTCCTATAAAAGGAATTAGCCTATATAAACCTATTAAAAGAACCAAATCAGGCAGTAAATAGAAATAATAATAATATATTTTTTTAAATATTTTATTTAATTATTTAAACTAGTTAATATACTAAGCATGTTTTGATACTATATAAATAGTATTTTTTAACTATTTTTTAATATATTTTATATAACTTATTTTAATAATATTTTAATTTATAGCAATTTTTTATACAAATACTAATAATATATAAAATAAGTTTTAAAAATTTTTTTAAAAAAAGGTAGTTTTTTACTTAATATTAATAAATATAAGTTTAATTAAAAATAAGTTACTTATTTTAAGTAAGTAATTTTAATAAAAGAAATTAGTATAAATTTAAAAAAAAATTATAACTAAAAAATTTCTAAAAATATAAAAATATAAAAAATATAAAAGTATTTTTAAAGTTTACTAATTTTTACTAATAATTTATTAACTACTTTTTGTATATAATAGTTTTACTTATAACTTTAATTATAAAATAAAACTTAATTTAATTTATTAATATTTACCAAAAAGTATTTAAGTTTTTAAAGTATATATTTATAATTACTTTAATTTTTTAATTTAAAGTTACTAATTATTATAAAAACTATAAAAAGTTTAGTTTAATAAATAATTAAAGTATTAAATTTTTACTAGTTGAATTCTAATAAAAATTAAAAGAAAATACTTTCATGAATTTAAAAATTTTATAATAACTTAATAAAATACTAATATATTATAATAATAAGTATATTATATATATGTTATAGTTTAAAATCTATAGCTTTTATATACTTAAAACTTGTAGAAGTATATAACACAGTTTTTACTATATACTATAAAATAGTATATAAGTTTTTTTAATATAGTAAGTATAAGTATAATTTATGTTAAAAGCTTTAGTAATTACGTAAAGTTATATAAATACTTATTAATTATTACAAGTTGCTAACTTACTAACGTAATGTTATACTAGTAACTAGTCGTCTAACTAATTATATAACGTTAATTAGTTCCCTTGCTTTTAGATTAGATAGCTTGTTAGACTTAGTAGATAAGAGATTTAACTTAGTAGAGGTAGAAAGAAGCGATATAGTAAGTTGAGATTTAATAGAATAGTATTAAACTATTTCACTTAAGGTGTGAATCTTAATTTTAGAGTAATTATAAAGAATTAAAAGTAACCGCGAGCCGTCTGATGCCTCATACTTATAGTAGATCCTCCGTGCGTACATTATATACTAGTTGGTAGTATGTTGGATACTGCTAGAGGCTGCTAGAGCTGCTAGAGGTTCTGTTATCTTGCTTCTCTTCTGTCTGCTAAGCTCCTCCCTTGTTACATGACAGGATGCTCTAAATCTCCCCACATGGTTCCGTATCTCTGTCCTCGCTTTTTGGCCTGCATCTTGGCTTGTGCCAGTGCGTCCCGTGCTCGCTTGCAATTCTTCCTTTTAAGCTCGAACATACGTTTCCATTCTAGAGCTTTATTGGCTGTTGCTGCCAATTCCCTTAGCTCTTCGGGTGCAGTTGCCTTTCCGACTGAATTGTTAGTCGCCTTGTTACCGTCCGTAACACTATCCCCTCCTTTCAAGTCTTCGTCTTGGAAGATAGTTTCTCTCTTTCATAAGCAGTATAAAGGTAGCAGGTCTTCTGCCCTGTATTTCAGGCTGTAAGACCCTTGACTTTCTTTCCTCCCTGCTTAGCTTCCTAACGATAACACGTTCTGAGTCGTCTCTAATACGTGCTTACCGCCTAGCTTCTCGGATCCGTAGTGAACCCCGTCACATGCTGACACCTTGCTCGAACTGTTCCCGCTGAGGCGATGACTGCCTTATGAACTTGAATTCTAGTCACTACTTAGCCTATACTGACCGCAATGTGAAGTGTGATCTGATTATGTTATAATCTAAATAGAACCGCCTTAACCGTAACAAAGCGAAGCTTCGTCGTTAGCTTGATTCTATTGAGGATTAGTGTTCTGAACTTCGTGCTTGTGAGTTACGGCTTCGTCGTGAGCTCGCGCAAGTAGATTCAAAAGAGAAGAAGATGTTTAATCACGAGATGGCTTCAATTCATGAAGTCCAGGCTCTTAAAGAGGAAGAGGTTTGTTTCTAAGGCTAAGAAACTCGCACACTGCAACCCGCAGTGTCTGATGTTGGTTCACCCTTTTTCTTGGGTTTTAAGTGGAACGTTCTTCACTCTCCTTATTCACTAAATGTGTCCTTAGAGCAGGTATTTGCCGGCTTATCTGATGGTACTAGTTAATTAGCTCTGAACTATTCTTTAAGTTCCTAACTAGCTCCCACGTATTATCTTTAGGTCTGTACTCTTTCTATTTAACTAGGTATTTCCACTAACGCCTAAACTGCTGGTGGTTCAAAATCTGTTGAACTTCATACTCAGCCGTGTCTTCCTCAAGTTTAAGTCTTATCTATAGTTTAGCGTTTTATAGTGCTGGTTCTAATCTTGAAATATGAAAAACTAGGTAAATTCTCGTATTCTTGGGTAGTAGTAGTTCGTAATTCACAGGTCCTATTTATCTTTTAACTTTAAATGGTCCTAATTTGATGTGGTCCAGTTTTTTTAATGGTTGTTTTATTTCTAGGTTTTTTTATAGTAAGAAAATCTTATCCCCCCCCTTAAAGATTAGTCCCTTAATTTTAAATTTGTCTTTCTGTTGCTTGCTGAGGTCTCCTTTCTAGGTAATTCTTTATATAATTTCCTAGTAAAATTATTACAGTTCCTTAACTCTTATTCTTGCTATTTCTGATATTTTATTTAGTTTCTATAATTCTCGATAAGCCGTAGGCTTATAACTATAGTTTATAGAGAATAATAATTTTCCTATTATTAATGACTTTATAGAGTTATATGTAAACTCAGCTATTAGTAGTAAGTTAATCTAATTATCTTATTATTTATTAACGTACATCTGTAGATATTATTCTAGTATCTGATTTATCCATTCTATCTATTTATCTATTTATAGGTGAAATGCTATTAAGAGGCGATATTCAGCCCCTAGCTTTCTTATAAACATTCTTTAGAATATTAACGTGAATAATTTGTCTCTATCTATAATAAATTCTCGTGGTAACCTATATCACGTAATTAATAATTTAATAAGTATAGTTACCAATTTATCTGCTTTAACCTCTATATGTGTTAGTTTAAAATATGCGTATTTTATAAGTTAGTTTATTATAACTAATATCATGTTATACTATTAGCCTTAAAAGGTGGTTATTATTAGTATTTCTATAATAAAGTCTATTATAACTAATTCCCATAGTCAATCTAGTAAAGGAATTAGTTATATAAGTCTATATTTCTTATATCTTAATACTTTATTCTTTTTGTATTTAATATATTTTAAAAGAATAGCTCTAATCTTTTTCTATATCCTAAGAATCTAAAAATATCTATTAATTTATTCTATAGTTTTTTTAATTCCCTAATGTCCGTGTATTTTGGCTGAGTATTAATTTTTAATAAGCTTAATTTATAATATATTTAACACATAAATTATTCCCTAATCCAGATTCTATTATAGCTATTTATTATTAAAATTCTTTCTTTATTTTTTTAGGTGTTTTTGATAATAACTACTGTTTTAATATCTATTTATAAGCTTCCTAGAGATCTATCTAGTCTTTATCTAAGTATTATATTATAAATCTCTAGTATATTTCTTATATGATCTGCTTATTAGCTAAGTGTATTAACCACTATATTTTCTTTTTCTAATTTATAAAGTATTTAAAAGCCGAAGATTGAAACTAGTTTCTATTATCTAACTTGTTATTAATTTAACTTCTTAGTTATTATAAATACTGTTAGATTTTTATGATTTAAATATACAACAATCTAGTACTTAGCTTCTTCTAAGTAATGTTTCTATTTTTTAAATACTTAAACTATTGCTAATAGTTTTTTATCATGAATATTATAATTTAACTTAGTAGTTATTACTTTATGAGATAGAAAGTCTACTAGATATTTATATTTATTATTTTATATTTATAATAGAATAGCTCTTATAGCTCTGTCTAATACATCCACATATATTTCTATTTAAAGTCATAAGTTAAACATTTTTAATATTAGTAGTTATTAGAATATTTCTTTTAATATCTTAAAAGTATTTTCTTTGTGTTGTTTCTACTTAAATTATTAATCTTTCTTAAGTAATTCCATTAAAGATAATATGATTTTTAAGTAGTCCTTAATAAATTATTAGCAGAAACCTATGAATCTGAAGAAAGAATAAACTTCTTTTATATTTATTAGTATTAGCTAAGATAGAATATCTTTAGCTTTATCTAGATTAACTACTATTCCATTTCAGGATATTAAGTATTCTAAGAACTTAACTTCTGTTCTGTGGAATATATATTTTTCTATTTAAATATATAGCTTGTATTCCTTGAGCTTTTGTAATACTTTCTTAGTATACTTAATATATTCTTTTAGCATTCCGTTTATGTATATAAGCATGTTATTAAGATATGCTATTATAAATACGTCTAGGTATTTTCTTAGTATATAGTTAATAATTATCTGGAATGTTATTAGTGCATTAGTAAGTTTAAATAGCATAACTAAATATTTAAATAATCTATATCTTATTTTAAATACTATTATCTACTTATGTTTTTTAGTTATTTATATATAATAATATTTATTTTTAATGTTAAAGAGACTAAACTATTTAGCTCCTCTAAGTTTATCTATAAGTTTTAATATTAATAATATAAGGTAATAATTTTTTACTATAGCTTTATTAAGGTGCTTATAATTAATATATAATTATAACTTACTATTCTTTTTTAGTATAAAGAGTATTAGTAATGTTATTTTACTTTTACTTATTTAAATATATCTCTTTTTTAAATTGTTGTTCAGGTACCGTTGTAACTTTTCTTATTAATTAATAGATAACTAGTATAGTAGTCCTAGTTTTAAATCTATTTCTTTCTTAAGCGTAATTTTATAGTCTTAGTCCTAGTATCCTAGTAATTAGTTTTTAGCTTCTTTAAAGAACCATTCTCCGAATTCCTTCTAGTATTCTTTTAGTATAATGAATTTAGTATCATGAAGTATCGTTTTCTTTATCTATATTATTACCTATTATTACTATCTATAGTAGTTGTTCCTGATTTCTACGGTTTTTCTTTTCTAATTAATAGTTAGATTCTATTATGCTAGCTAGTTCTATCCTAAGATAAAATTCTTACTACCTAAATTTATAATTTTTATACGGCAGTTATCCTGGTAATCTGCTGCCTAAATAGTTATATTTCGTGTTTTAAGATTAATTAGATCTTTTCTAAATGCTACCGGACTATTATCTATATATCTTATTTATATAAGTTTATCTAAAACTTTAGTTAGTATCTAGTATTTCTATACCTACTTATTTAATATAAGTATTTTACTAGCTTTATTATTTATAAGTGCTAGTGTCTAGTTACTATTAATATATATATTTATATATAGCTTATTTTCGTATTTCTTTTAGTTTAGTTATGTGTATATAATTAATATATTCCTTCTAATGTTTTTTTAATTCTCTAGTGGCTTAGTTGTAGTCTACTAGCTTTCTAGTTTTTTATTTATAGTTAACTTCTAAGTAGTAGTTGCTTTTTTAGTGTTTTTTTTTTAGGTCTATAAATTAAGCATTTTTAGAGTTAATATACTTTCTTATTAAGTATCTTATATATATTTTTAGTTTATTCTCTATAATCCTAGTATTTCTATCCTAAGAAATATTTTTAATATATAAGTTTTTATGTAAGTCTGTAGCTAACTATCCTTTTTAGTAGTATTTAATCTAGTATAGTTAATATTCTATTTAGTACTTATCCTATAATAATTACTTATATTAATTTGAACTTGAGTTCTATAGTTTTTTTTCTAAGTCTATATAGACTAGTTCCTGTTGCAGATTAAATTTTTTCTTATTTATTAGTTACTATAATATTTTTCTTATCTTTGGTCTCTTAACATGTACGGCGTGTTTATTTTATCTATAGTTCATTTCTATATAATTTAGTACTATATATATCTAGTATTCTTTTCTTATTGTTCTGTTTGTGATGTTGTTATTTTATACTCATAATATTAGTAAAAAGGTCTCTTTATCTTTTTTATTTTAATTCTATCTTAATTTCAGATATCCGACAGGGTGATAGTATGTTACATTAATTATAACTAATATAGATATCTATTTATAAATTTTATTTATTTATATAGCTAATTTTTATCTACTTAGTTTTCTATACTATTTATTCTCTATTAACTGTAGTATTTATTAGTATTTATATATCCCATCTCTAAGAGTAACCTCTTAGTGTTTAGTAATATAATATTCTTTTAAGTAATATTTTAATTTATATATCCAACAGTGTTCCCAGCGTACTTATTATATAATTATTATAAATATAAGTTCTTTTTCTTCTTCTATTTTATAGTTCTTTCTTTATTTAAATTTTTGGTTTTCTTTTTAAAAGGGTCCACCTTCCTGCTCTATAATCTCATAAAATTTTTATATTTCTTTCTTAGTTTTAGTATTATATTATTAAACTATTATTTTTTATATTATAGTAATTATATTATTAAGTCATCCTGCTAAATAATTTTTAATTTACTAATATAGTATTTTGTATTCTTAACTAAGATATGTATGACTTCTATAAATTTAATATTATTCTTTCTAAATCCTTTATATAATAGCCTTTTATGTTATTATGTCTTATATTTATTCTACTTAGACTATAACTATCTTAATTTCTTTTAGTATTCTAGTCTAAACATAAGCCTTCTTAATATCTAACTATTATTATTTATAATCCTTAATAAAGTATTTTTATTTATTATATTCTAAGTAAATCTTATGTGTATAGCGTTTTATTTATTTTTTAACTCACTTTCCTTACCTTTTCCTAATAATTATCTATTTAATGTTAATATTTATTTTGTTATAGATTTTATTATCTTTCTTATTTTTTTTAGGTATATAAATTATTAGTCTTTCTTATACCTTTTTCTCTTACTCTTATTAGTACTAGTAATTATTAATAGTTACTACTTATTTAATAATTTCTAGCAAGGTACTTAGTCGTTTTCCTTTAGAAATTTTATCTTTAATTTTATTCTTTAGTTTTTTATAGTATATTATAACTAATAGTTAGTCTACTTAATTAAGTTATAATTAGATTTATTTAAACTTTACTATATAGTTAGCTGCTAATGTCTATTACTTAAGTTATTAAAACTTTTAAATTACTTTAGTTTTCTTATTAATTTCTCTAAAGATAATAATTATTTCCTATTTAAAGTATTTATAATTCTTAAAAACTTATTATATGTTATTGTTATAGTTAGTTAATTCTATTACCTCTAGGTTAAAATCTCTATTAGCTAGATAGTTTTTTATTAGTAGTTTAAACTATTATATAGCTCTACCTATTATATTTATACCTACTACTAGAATTTAATTCTAATTAGTTAGAAATAATTTTTGATTAAAATAATAGTATAGGTTTATAGCTGCTATGAAGATTTTAAGTTTATTCTAATTACTATTAAATTTTTTAAGAGGCTGTATCTTTGCTGTTCTTTTTTCTTAATTTATTTTAACTTATTATTATAGGTTTATTAAAGTGTTACGTAGCTCTATAATAGCTACTTTTTATTCTTAAATAATTTATTATATACTCTTAGTTCTTCTGGATATACTTCTAGTTATAAATAAAAATCCTATTATAACTTCTTTTTTACTACTACTTTTTTTTAACAAATAAAGTTCCTGTTCGTCCCTGTAGTGGGTTGTTATAAACTTTTAATAATTAGTTATTAAAATCTATATAACTGCTTTTTCTATTCTTTTAAGATAGTAATTATAATATTATAAGTTACTAACTTACTAACGTAATATTATACTAGTAACTAGTTATTTAATTAATTATATAACGTTAATTAGTTCCCTTACTTCTAGATTGGATAACTTATTAGACTTAATGAATAAGGAATTTAACTTAGTAAAGATAAAAAGAAGTGATATAATAAATTAAAATTTAACAGAATAGTATTAAACTATTTTACTTAAAATATAAATCTTAATTTTAGAGTAATTATAAAGAATTAAAAGTAACTATAAGTTATCTGATGTTTTATACTTATAGTAAATTCTCTATACGTATATTATATACTAGTTAATAGTATATTAGATACTGCTAGAGACTATTAGAGCTATTAGAGATTCTATTATTTTACTTTCTTTCTATCTATTAAGCTTCTCTCTTATTATATAACAGGATACTCTAAATCTTTCTATATGGTTTTATATTTTTATTCTTACTTCTTAATTTATATCTTAGCTTATACTAGTGTGTCCCGTACTTACTTATAATTCTTCTTTTTAAACTTAAATATATATTTTTATTTTAGAGCTTTATTAGCTGTTACTGCTAATTCCCTTAGCTTTTTAAGTATAGTTATTTTTCTAACTAAATTATTAGTCGCCTTATTACCGTCCGTAACACTAATATAAAGTTTTAATAATATAAAAATGTAATAAAAATAGTTTAACTAATTTATTATATAATAATCTAAGAAAGTTACTTAAAAATAAAAAAATAAGTATAAAAAAAGAAACTGTATAAAAGTTAAAAAAAATGCTTTTTATATAGTAAATTTTTTTACTTATAATTTATATTATATTTAAGTTTACTATAACTGCTTAGTTTTTATTAGTTTTAATTATTTATATTATATTTATAACTTTATATGTAAAACATTACATGTTTTTTTTACTATTAGTTTTATTAATTATTTTAATAATATTAGTTAAAAGCTTTACTTTATACTTAGTTTTTTATAGTATTTACTTTACTTTTATTTTAGTATTATATTCCTGTGCGTGTTTTTTTACTAATAGCTAATAATTTTCTTTTAATTAGTTACTATATTTTAATTATTACTTATAATAAACTCTTACTTATTACTATTTATAATACTTATTTTTTTTTAAATTTTTAGTTTAAAAGTTTTTTTTGCTCTAAACTTTAAGTATAAAAAAAGCTAGTTTCTTTAATAGTATTATATATACTCTTAAAACTTTTTTTTTATATTTAATAATACTTAAAGTTAAGTTATTAACTATTTATAATTATTATCTTATAAAATTAATTCAAAATTATAATTATTTTATACTAACTTTATGTAGTTTATATAAAAAGAAAGGTTTTTATTACTTTATAAATTTTTTATTTAGCTATTATTTTAAGTACATTAAATACTTCTAAAAATACAATTTAGTAGTTTTTATTTAGAAGTTTAATAAATTTCTTATTAAAAAACGTTAGCTTTAAAAATAGCTAGAGTATACTTAATACCTTAAACTTAAAATTAAATTTTATTAGTAATAACTATATAAGTAGCTTACTTTAGTTAATAGTTATAAATATAAATTATTTACTTATAAGCTTACTTTAATTAAGAAAATATAAAATCCAAAAAAAAATTAAAAAAAATTAAAAAAATAAAAAAAAATTAAAAAAAAAAAAAAAAATTAAAAAAATTAAAAAAATTAAAAAAATTAAAAAAATTAAAAAAATTAAAAAAAACTTCTAAACTATTATAATTTACAATATTCTTGTTTATTACTTTTATTAATTTTTTGTATTAATTTTCTTTAATTAGAAAGCTATATAATTTTTATTTAAAATTTTTTATTACTAAATTTTTTAAATAAAACTAGTTAATTATCTTAAAACATTACTTTAAGTTTTTAATAAGTTTTTAGGTATTTTTCTTTAGTTTATAGTTTTTTTATTTAATTAGGTATTTCTACTAACATTTAAATTATTATAGCTTTTAAATTTCTTTAACTTTATACTTTAACTAGTATAACTTTATATTTATATTTATTACTAGTAACACGTTTAATAGTACTAGTTTAAGTATTAATATATAAAAAACTAAGTAGATTTTTATATTTTATAGTAGTTATAGTTTATAATTAATTATTTTAATAACTTTACTAATTTCAAATAGTTTAATTTAAACGTAATTTAGTTTTTTACTTAGCTTTTTGGTTTTTAAATTTTTATATAATAGGAAAACTTTATTTCCTTTTTTTAAGAATTAGTTTCTTAACTTTTAACTTATTTATATTTTCTATAGTTTATAAGTGTTTTAAAGTAATTTATTTACTAAGTTTATTATATAAGTTTTGTAGCTATTTTACTTTATTATAAGTTTTATATAATTTATTTTCTAGTTTATATAGTTTTTTATAAGCTGTAAACTTCTACTTGTAATTAGTATAAAATAGTAAAATATTAGTTATAAATAATTTTATACTATTATAAATAAATTATACTAAAAGTAATAACTTAACTTAATTCTTTTAAAAGTAATTAACATACATTCTTAAATATTATTTTAGAGTCTAATTTATATACTTTGTTTACCTATTTATTTAAAAGTAAAAACTTATTAAAAGCTTATTTTTTTAACTTTAATTTAGCTAATAAGATTTTTTAAAAGTGTAATATAAATAATTTATTTTAATTAAAAATAAACTTTTTAAGTAATTTATTATTATAGTAACTACTTATAACATTTTATAAAAGCCTTTTAAAAAAGTCTTTTCTATAAGTCTTTTTATTATATTATATATTTATATATTAGCCTTGTGTTAGCACACGAGCTTTTATCTAAATACTTTATTTATAATTTATTTTATTTCTTTCTTTCTTTACATAACGTTTTGAATTATTACTTAGTACTATATATAGTAATTAATTAATACTTTTTTCTAAGTTCTTAATTTTTTGTATGTAGTACTTTTGTAATATTATATTATATTATATTATTACTACTATTAGTAGAATATTTAACTCTTTAAATATTTCTATTTTAACTACAAAACTTATGTCGTTATTTAAGAAGTAGATAATTATAATACAAAACATATTTACTAAAGTACTAAAATAATAGTAAGTATAGCTAAAATATTAGTAAATTTATTAACACTTTCTAAAAAAAATTATAAAAAGTTTGAAAATAAACTACATTTTTTTTTTTATTATTTAAGTAATTACTACTAAAAAAGCCTTAGGAAGTACTACTAGTTTATTTAAAGTAACTTAAGTTTTATAATCTTAATTCTACTTATAACTGTAACTAGTACCTATTTTTAAGTTTTCTAAATTTTAGTTAAATAAGTAAAGTTAATTTCTATGCTAAGTTTTATTACTTTATTAGTAATAAGAAAATCTAATTACCTACCTAACCTTTTAATATTTACTAAAAAGTAAAAAAATTTATTTATTTTTATTAAAAAACTTTATTATAAACTTAAAAATAATATTAACTAATATTTTACTAAATACTTCTAGCTTCTATATGCATACTTAAAACTAGAAAAAAACTTAATAACACTTATAGACTTTCTTATAAATTAGAATATATATATAGTAAAATAATTAATTACCTTTTTACTAGCTATATATAGAAACCTAAATAAGAAACTTATTACTTTAAGTAAACTTAATTTATTTTACTAAAAATAAAAAAGCTTTACTGTCTATTTTACTAAATTTTATAAACTAGCTACTAATACTAAATTAAACAAAATTAGTCTAATTATATAGTTAAAGAGATTATTAAATAATAAGCTTTATTAAGTAATAATAGGTATTAAAATTCTTAACATATTAAATAACTATACTAACTTAATATTTTTATATAATAATAACTTATAGTATTTTTCTATACCATGCTATTATAAACTATAACTTATATTATAATAAGACTCTAATACTATAGAAATTAACACTTCTAGCTATATTTTCTTTAAATTAGTTAAATAAGAAGCTTAAAAGTATAATAGCTAATACTTTAAGTATAATAAATATAATAATATTACTTATTTAGTTTACTATAGATTATATAATATTATAACTAGCTATACTAGCTATAATTTAATATAAAGCTTAGAGTATAGTTAGTTTATATTTAAGCTATATACTACTTTATTTAAAGGTAAGCTCTCTTAGTACTTTTTTTCTTTCTATCTTAGTATAACTAAAATAAAGCTAACTTATTTTATTAATCTATATTTATATTATAATACGTAAAAACTAAGCTTATTATTATATTATATTAAGATCTTTTTTATTTAGCTAGATAATAATAACATAATATTGAAATTAAACTACGTAATTAAATTAAGTATTTAATTTATTAATAATTATATCTAAAGGATTAATTACATAACTATGCTAAGTTATTAGTTTATTAACTATATAATTTCTACTAGAAAGCTTTATAACAGTAGGTAATTAAAACTTTAAGTAATAATCTATATAAGTTCTATATAATAAGCCTTAAGAGTAACTTAATAGGTAACTAAAAGACCTATAGTAATAGATAATATATTTATTAAATTAAAAGAAAGTTATAAAAGCTTTAGAAAACTTTCTTTTTTTTTATTATCTTTTTTTTACTAAAGAAACTAACTTTTATACGCACTACTAGTTTATTTTTTTATATTAAAAAAACTAACTTCTATAAGTACTATTAACTTATTTTCTTTCTACTAGAAAATTAACTAATTACTTTACTTTACTAGAGGCTAGAAATTTTATATATATATATATATATATAAATTAAGACCATAAAAAAGCTCTCTACACTAGAAATAAAAGTTAATTCTAAAATAATAGTTACTAGTAATAACTATATATCTATTTTTAAGTTACTTAGATATGCTGCTATGTATTATTTTAATAATATAATTAAAAAAGACTACACTATTAAGAAGCTTTATATCTAGGTATAATATAATAAGAAATTTTTTATAGCTATTACTAACAGCACTATCTAAAAAACTAATATTTATAAGTTTTAAGAAATAGAGATTATGCTTTCTACTCTAATAATTTTTAATTAAGTAATAATTATTAGTAAGCTAGAGCATAGCTATTTTAAAATACTTATATATTATAACTATATTAATATATTAAGAAAAGTACTTAACATAGCTAAAACTAAGTTTAATAAAGCTAAAAATAATCTTATTAAGCTTTATTAGCTACTAAATAACATGCTTAAGTGTATAGCTAATTAAGAAAATAAAATTAAAATACTAAGAGTATAAATAAAGAAATTTATATATAATATATACTTCTTTCTTTTTATAAAAGCTAGCTTAGTATTATTATTAACATTAGTAAAAAAAAAATACACTTTATAGCTCTACTATAGACTTTTTAAAATTAGACTAACTATATTACTATAGGACCTAATAATAGTTCTAATATAAAAGATCTTAGTAACTAAACTTTTTAAGTATTACTTTATTTATTTATTACTTTACTTTATTTATTTATTACTTTACTAGCTATATTTATTATAGATAGTTATTAAAGTAATAGCTATTTAATATAATTTCCTAACCTACTAATACTTAAGAACAATAAAGATATTACTATTAATTAATAGAAAGATATTCTAGAGAATAAAGTATATACTAACTAAAACTAGTTTACTAAAGTTAGTAAGTAAGCTACTTAAGAGAATATTATTTCTTATATATATATATATATATATATACAGAGATTTCTGTTAATTAGTATCTCTTAATATTTATATATATAATAAAAAAGAGTAGACAGCTAGTTAGCTATTAGTATATAATAAATTACTTAAAAAAAAAAGTATAATAACTTATATAAAAGATTTAATGCTTATTATGATTTCTAGAAACTCTATTTTAAAAACTCTACTAATTTTATTATATTTTAAAGTGATTTCTTCTACCTAGCTTAAGAATATAGCTTATTTATAAACTAATAAGTAAAAGAATTTTATAAAAAGCTTCTAAACACTCTACATATATAAATATGTATCTATTAATAGTAATATTATAACTAGTATAATAAGTATATAAATCTAGCTTAAAACTTTGCTAAAAAGCTAGCTCTTAGCGCCAAAAAAGCTACTAAGTAGATTAATAAAAAAATTAGAAAAACTTAGTTATTATTAACTTAGTAGTTTTGTTTAAAAGCTAAGTACCTAATTTATATAGTAGCTATTATTATTTTACTAATACCTATTTCTAAGCTAGCTAGTTATTATAATTATAGAAAACTTAGTTACTTTATAAAAAAACTACTAACTACTTACTTAAGCTATAGCTAAAGTAATTAAGCTTATAAATACTAATAAAAAGCTTTATATACTTTAGAATATTAATAATAATAAAAAGTTTTAGCTTACTATAAAGAAACTATTAGAGAAAAACTTACTTTTAAAAAAGTTTTCTTTTTAAAGTTACTTTTTAGAGCTATTAACTAGTTTAATTTTTACTAATTACTATTTAGTAAACTAGCTTTTATACTGTCTTATTATATTTTTACTAGTAAACTAGCTATTAAGCTAAGTTACTTTCTTAATACTAGAGCTAGTAGTTTTATTTTAATACACCTAAAGTATATATACACTATTAAAAATAAGTTTAAAGTAAAGACTTACTAGATAAAATCTATTTCTCTAGCTAGCTATAATAGTAGACTAAATAAATAAGTAAATAAATACTTTAAAGCTAATTTAGTACTAGATAACTACTATTTATTAATTTATTTTATTTTTTATAATATTAGCTGCTATAATTTCATAATTAGCTGTAAGCTATTTAAAGATATAGATATTTTAATTAACTATAAAAAGTAAACACTTAAATAGCTAAATAATAAGCTAATTAACTATAAGCATAATATTATTATTTTAATATAAAGCTTATTAATTAAAATTAACTTCTTATACTAAGCTAATACTAATTAATGTAATAAGTTAATAAATATAGTAATTTTATAGTATACCTATAAACTACTTTAGTACTTATTTTAACATATAGTATAATAAGAGAACTTTAAAAAAATAAAATAATAGCTTTATTTATAATAGTAGCTAGAGTTAAGTAAGTAAACTTTTTATCTTTAATTTATCTTATACAAAAACCTTTTTAAAGTAAGTCTTAAGATTAATACTATAAAAGCTATTACTTTTATAATATATATATAGTAGAAAGAAACTATACTAGAGTATACTAGCATTTATAATGTAAATAAGCTTATTTAAAATTATAGAAATAAGCTTAGTTTACTAAACCTAAAGTTTTTCTCCTAAAATTTTAAAAGCCTCTTAATAAAGGCTTTACTAAAAGGGCTTTATTAATTAAATAAAAACCTTATAAAAATAGAAAAACTTTAATAGCTTATTAAATAAAAACTATTTTATTTTAACTACGCTAGTGTAACTTAGATTTATTTTTTAAAAAAAAACTTAAACATACTACCCCTATATTATAAAGATATTAACTATAATATTAAACTAATAGCTAAAAATATATTAATGTTAAGTTTATTATATAATATATTTCTTAAGCAGCTATAGCTTATTAAAACTTATTTAAATAACTACTTTTAATAAGATATTATTACTTATAGTAATGTTTTATATATTTTTTTAATACTATTTACTAAGAAGCCTAAAAAAGAATAGTACTTTTATATTAATTACTATAAGCTTAATACTATTATAAAAAAAAGTTTATTTAATTCTGTTAATTTAGAAGATTCTTACTTAGCTAGTATATATAAAAGTATTTACTAAGCTTAATATATAACAGACTTTCTATTCTATACGTTTAAATAAGAATATAAAGAACCTTATTATATTTTGTACTTAGTATAAAAACTATAAATGCTATATACTACTATTTAGTTTTTATAATAACTTTACTATATTCTAGTATTATATTAATAAGATGTTTTATAACCTACTTAATAACTTCTATACTACTTATTTTAATAATATTTTAATTTATTTTAAAAATTTGCTATAGTATAAAAAGCATGTTACTTAAGTACTAAAATATTTTTAAAATATAAGTCTCTAAATAGACATTAAAAAAAGTAAGTTTATTATTACTAAAATAAAGTTCTTAGGCCTTATTATTAGTATAAAAAGAATTTAAAAAAATCTTAAAAAAGTTACTACTATATAAAAATAGCTAGTATTTATATTAGTTAAAAGCCTATAATTCTTCCTAAAATTCTGTAATTTCTATAGAGTTTTTAAAAAAAAACTATAGACATATTATTTAACTACTTACTAAGCTACTTAAAAAGAATATATAGTACACTTTTAATAAATATAAGCTAATAGTTTTCTAGTAAGTTAAAAATCTAATACTATTAAATAATATTTTAATTTACTACTTATTTTACTATTAAACATGTATAGAAATAAATGTAAGTAATAAAGTTATTATAAAAGTACTATTATAGCTTTAAAAGAATAGTTTCTAGTAACTTATAGTTTTTTACTCTAAGACTATAAGCAAGCTCTAGATAAACTATAATATATATAATAAAAAGATATTAGCTGTAATTTATAGCTTTTAAGAATAATACTTATAGCTTATAGGCTTATAAACTATAGAGTTATTTAGTGCTCTAACTAACTATCATGTGTTAGAATACTTTTCTATAAAGTAAATAATCAGACAGTAAGTCTGCATCCGGAAATGGAGGCACCCCGTTTGGGCAAACCAGGCCCTCGTGAACGTTTCCGCGCTATGCCCGAACAGGCAATTGACTTCGACGTCCGCCATAAAAAGGCCCTCGCTCCGCCGTCATTTTCCCTCCCTCTCCTCATCCTTTTCTCTCTACTCTGATCCCTCCGGCCGCCCACACCCTCGTCTTCGCCCAGCCGCTCCCCACCCAATTAACCTTTCGTGAGGCATTTTTCTCAAACCTTGCCGCCCAACTCTCAGGAGAGGCCGACTGCCCTTGTCCACGGTGCCCGATCCTCCCCTCGTCACTGCGTCATCCCTTCGCACACGTCGAGCTCCTCTGGACTACGCACTTCTAGACTTCTGCCCGCAACGCAACGCAACGCAACAAATCCACGAGCAAGACGCCTCTCCGCTTCCCTCTATCTCTCTACTCCGTCCCTAACTTCTACGCTCTCCTCGCCCGAAGCACATCTGCGGTTGAAGGAAGGATACTCCCCATCCGTCGCACGGTCCAGCGCCTCATCGTGCGACTGAATAACCTGTTCCCCCCTGACCCCCACCCACCTCTTTTCCTCGGGGTCGCCGAAGCATGCGTGCTTCTGCAACGCACTGCATCACCCATGACTTAGTTGGAGACAGCTTGCATGGTTCTCATGCCGTTGTCTCAGGTCTAGTCACTCAGCCTCTCACACCTCGCTCCTTCGGCCGAATACGCCCACCAATCCGCTCCGTTATCCCGTGTCACGCTCAGGCGGGTTCTTTTCGATGACGCGGGCAGTCACTCGCATTAGGCACGAGCTTCGCCCTTGTGGTCTCAGGATGCTCCGCTTCGCATGGCGTGTCTGCCTTGGTTGTAACGTTGCACTCCAACGAGCAGGGAGCAGACGCCTAGGAGCTAGCAGCTGACGGCTCGACGACGCTGTTGGCGTGGCCGTAGGAGATGAATAGGGCCGTGCCCGCCTCCCGCCCTGGCCGGAAAGAGAAAATTTCCAGAGAGTGGCGCTGATGCCACTGTCTCAGCTCTGGTCATCCGGCCTCGCATCCCCAAACTTCGGTCCTTCTGTGGAGTACGCTGGCCAATCCGAGCTCTATTGTCCCGCGTGCTGTTGGAGCTGGATCCATCGATGATGACGCGGCAGACCGCTTGCATGGAGGCGTGAGGCATGAAAGTGGTTCTTGTGACCTTCACGCTGCCAGTATGGCCCCCGCTGGATGCTCCACCTCCTATAAAGTGGCTGACGTGGTTGTAACGCCTCAATGCAACCCAGTGGGGAGCTGACGCCTAGCAGCGGCGATGGGTAGGGCTGTGAGACGTGAATGGAGGCCCAAACCAATCGTCTGACTGGCATGGGCCACCGCCGGCGAGACTTGCGCATTCATGCGTCATCCGGCACGGGGCCCGTGCTACGTAAGAGGGTGGTTGGAGATCGAAGCAGAAGCTGGCAATTGGTGGCGATCATTGGTTTCACTCGAAGTAATATGGATCCTCGGAGAGCGGAAAGATAGGCGGTCCTCCCGGAGACGCTGATGCGGGCGAGCTTCGCATACACTCGTCCTTCTTACGGGGGACCCCCTTACCCTGCTCGCTGCGCTAGCTACGACCATTTCCGAGATGGATGCGGCATTTCTGCAGGCTCTTCTTAGTTGGCGGCTTCGACCCCGACATATAAAGCGCAGCCGGTCCGGAGAGGGACGTACTTCTACAGGATTCCTCACGGCCAGAGCGGTCACCAACTAGCCACGCCAAAATGGCTTCCTCTTACAGCACCACTCTAGTAGCCTCTTCGTTGCCTATGAAGATTGTTCCATACATTCCTCGACCATCCAAGTCTAAGCCTAGGCAACAAAAAAAGGCTAAATTAGTAGCTACTGCTGAGACAGCAGAGCAGAGCGGTCCAGGAGTTGATTCTTCTGAAGATGGTGGGGAGTGGTTCCACATCGACGATGATTTTCCAGTGCTGGGTTCGGGTGCGCCACTGCCTCCTCTGTTCGAGGCTGGAGGCGCTTCTAGTTCGGCAGACCATGGTATTACCCGCCCGCTGATCGTTATGAGTAAATAGACCCCAATTAACACACGGATGTAGACGTGGTCAACGGTCTCGGTGCAGCGTCCGAATCGGAGAAGCAAGAGCTGTACCAGCTTGGCCGGGAATCGATTGACGGAGGACGGACGGACCGCGCCACATGCGTCGCGAAGACGAATTCGGCGATAAACGGGTTGCTTGATGGAAGCTGTCGAGGTAAGTATGTGAGTGGATTGATGCTGATTTTACTAATGGGCGATAGAATTTCCTTTAATTGTGGAGAGTGGAGCGGCCGCAGAACACGACAGCACAACGCACGTTGAGCCCAGTAACGGAGCGTCTAGCGGTGAAGAGAATAGTTACCACGCGGATGCCAGGCAGTACAGCGATGTCGACGAAGCTGGAGCGGGCGCTTCCTCCGCAGAGCATATGGAAAGTACTCGTCATGTTGGAATTGCAATCACTGCCAAGCACACGTGACCTCGGCTATGTATATAAGCTCCACGCAAGCCTAAAATAATCAAGCAAGCTTCATCAACCTCAGCTTCCAACAGGTTATGAGCCCGGCTTCGCTTGAAGGCTCTAGCATTACCTGCCAACCTTCCTTCCGCTACGCCTGTTGTTAGTATATCGTTGCTTCCGTCCTGGCTACGAAAAGACCAGTTTTACAATCTCCCTACTACGACCGACAGAGACTGCGACCGACTGAGCCAGATGCCTGAGGCCAGATGCCTGAGCCAGATGCCAGAGCCAGATGCCAGAGCCAGATGCCTGAGCCAGATGCCTGAGCCAGATGCCTGAGCCAGATGCCTGAGCCAGATGCCTGAGCCAGATGCCAGATGCCAGATGCCAGAGCCAGAGCCACAGCCACCGTCCTAGAAGCCCTGCGTCGAGTAGGCCAGAGACGTTCATCATGACGTTAAACTGACGGCTAGAAGCCCTACGTCGGGTAGGCCACCAATACGTCCGGCAAAGCACGACATTAAACTGCAGGCCATTAAAGCCCTACATCGAGTAGGCCCACCATAAACCCTATACCCAAAGGCACATAGGATGTCGTCAGATTTGTTCCGTACCACTATTATACCCGACAAATGACGCCTCCTACACACCCGCTCGAAAGGCAAGACCCAGCGATAAACGACCACAACGGCATTATTAGCACAGAGGCAAGACCCAGCGATAGATGACCACAACGGCGTTATCAGCACAGAGGCAAGACCCGAGAGGCAAGACCCGAGAGGCAAGACCCGAGAGGCAAGACCCGAGAGGCAAGACCGAGAGGCAAGACCCGAGAGGCAAGACCCGAGAGGCAAGACCCAAGAGGCAGACCCAAGAGGCAAGACCCAAGAGGCAGACCCAAGAGGTTCAGGTGGACCTAAAGGTAGACCTAATAGGGGGTGGGAGAGCATGTGTTTGGAGACTTATGCTAGGCGGCTCTTGAGGGGGTGTGTTGGAATTGCAATCACTGCCAAGCACACGTGACCTCGGCTATGTATATAAGCTCCACGCAAGCCTAAAATAATCAAGCAAGCTTCATCAACCTCAGCTTCCAACACGTCATGGTGAGTAGTGCCAATAGAATGAAGGGGGCTATGTTGACGTTCTCCAAGAGAGATTACCAGCGAAGGACGGCGCATTTCTTGACGACGTTAACGTAATAGACGTACCGTCAGCAATACTCAATCGAACACGCCCTCCAAATGTTGATACGACAGTAATCATCCCGGCAGCAGTACCGGATGCTACGCTGGAACTGGAGCTGGAAGACCCCCATCCAGCGAAGCGGCGAAGGCTGGCTGAGCGACGGGAGAGCCCCATACTCGAATCTACATCCACGCCCAATTCAATACCTCTGCTGGATCTTAGCAGCCAAGCTTCCCGTTTCAGAACCAGTGAAGGTCCTATCTCTGGCCCCCTAGGCACTGACCACAGGAGCGACGGTGGCGTAAGCCTAGTCTCACCTCTAAGCGACCTCTGCGGTGAAGGAGATGTCGACGATGCAGCATATGTCCAAGGAACAGTCGAAGAGCTAGTGCAGTCCTCAAGAGAATCCATCTCTCCTTTTGAAGGACTAGAAGGCGACCAAGATGTGGGTAGGAATTTCGACAGGCGTGAGATGAATGGACAAGGTAGCGGTAGCAAAGTTTGGGAACGCCTTGGGGATGAACTTCGTTATAACAATGAGGTATTCGGCATTCCTCTGGCGAAACGCCGACGGCGTAGGCGTAAGGACTGGGCATCCAAGAGGAAGCGCGGGCTGTCAAACACTGCTCCCAGACCACAGGACCGCAATACGGTACCTACGAGGGCACAGCGACAAGTGAGGTCGAGCCAGCCGCAACATAACTCGATGCCGCCATGGCCCGGGATCGATAACAGGCCTCGGTCTCGCTTCCTACGATCATTCTCTCCAGGCACGACGACTAGCGATGGAGCCAGCCTCGACCTGTCTTATCAGATTACTGATCTCACGCTCTGCGCTATTCCAAGCGGCTCGTCGATTGTGAAAGCAATTGTCCGTTACCGCGACTCGAATTTGTCTCTAGACCCGGTAGCCCTAGGTCGCAAGTTCCTCGGCGGAGAAGGCGAAGTCATCCACATGACCCAGCTATCGCCAGATTCGTGGATGCTGCTAGGATACCGGTATAACGATGATGCCTCAGGCCTTTGCACTCGCGGAAGTCTAAATGCGGACTGGATGAGGAGTTCCCACAGTAATGCTGCCAATCATGAAACGGACCACTCAGACGACGACTGGGACGAAGAGGGCGAGGATGGAGAGGAAGGCACAGATGAGTACAGCCAACGAACGCCCAGGCTGTGGCTACAGTCGGATGAAGCGCGTTTACTCTCATACAGGGACAAGCAGGGTATGGAGTGGAATGAGATTTATAAACGGTTCCCAGGTCGGACGCTAGGCGCAGTACAACTGCGCTACTACACATTGCGTAAGAAGGATCGGTGAAGGTATAGTGCGATAGCTCTTGTCGTCACTCCGCGCCGACGAAGGCTAGCCGCTCAGCGCTCTTCATCGTGCGCTCTACGTTATCCGCAAGTATGTGAGCGCCAGCGCGCTCGCATGTAAGGCCGTTATTACGTTGGAGGTAGGCATAGGTTTTCGAACGTCCTAATGTCTTCGGAAGGTAGAGGTGCGAGCTTAGTGAATGTTTTCTGGTCCTCAGGAGTCGCTTGTGTCCCGTTGGATCCATCGCACCAAGCTCGAGTGTATCTGAATCTGGACACGCACTCAGAGGGCCTGCTCCTGCCACATAGCTCAATCGTGTGTCCCTTGCGTCCAGCCCGCCACGAGCGATGGTTCAGTACGTATGCGTATATCGAAGCACTCGATTTGCTTGCTGTTGTGCCCGTGGTTATAGGCTAGAGCACGTCTTCGGGGCGGACGAAGTTGCGAAAGCGTGGCTGGTTCGTATGGGAGACGTGCATTATATTAGCAGATGATTAATAATGAGTGGTTGGAAACTAATTTTCCAGCTAACCAGGAGTACTCTTAGGAAATTGCGCATATAGTTGCTGCACTTTGCTCTTCTTACCTATCCGCTTGTAGATAATGGTCAGGTTGTTGACCGTGTTCAATGTTGATGTATGGTCTGGCCCAAGTGCCTTCTCCTTTCCTCGTAACGCCCGCAAGAACATTTCTTCTGCTTCAACAAGCCTTCCAAGATTTGCATAAAGCATGCCCAAATTGTTGACCACATTGAGTGTTGATGGATGATTGTGTCCAAGTGTCTTCTCGAAGCCATGCAGTACCAGCAAGTACATCTCCTCTACCTTGCCTAGCCTTCCCTGGTTAAAGTAGAGAAGGCCCAAATTGTTAGCTGTGTTTGTCATCATATGCCCTAATCCTAATACCTTTTTATACATCTCCTTCACCTTACCAAGTTAATCTAGCCTTTAGTAAAGAATTCCTAAAGAATTAAACGTATTTAATGTAGATGTATTATTTAGTTTAAGTTCTATTTTAAAACCGGGCAGCGCTTGCTTGTACATCTTCTTAGCCTTTATAAGCTTACTCTATTTTATATAAAAGTCGCCCATACTATTCACGATGCTAAGAGTTAATATATAATTCCTTTTAAGTATATTATAAAAGTAGTGTAATGCCTAGTTAAAAATCTACTCTACTTTCTTAAGCTGTACTAAAATTAAATATAGATTACTAAGATTATATAAAGCTACTAGTAAATTGGTTTTTTTTTAAATTCTTTTAGCTTTAATAAATAACTAGTATCTAAAGGCATACTATATAAGTCTTTATTAAATTATTTAAAAACTTTTAGTATTAATAACTAAAACATGTAAGCTAACGTAATATAAAGAAAGTATTACTACTTTTTTACTTTATTTTTAATTTAGTATATAAATTATTTATTTGTAAACATAGCTGTATATACTATATTCTATTAATTTAATTTCGTTTATTTTTAACAGCTTATTTACTTCTACTAATTTATAGTTATATAATATTCTTATTATTTAGTAAAAACTAAGCTCTTTTTTTATTAGTTAAGTAAACTATTTTAAACCTACTAAACTTTATTCTCATAAAAGTTTAAACTATAAGTTCTAATTATTAAAATATATTTATAACTATAAAAGCCTTACTAACAACTTGTTTTATTATTTAATATAATTATATAATAGCTACTATATTATGTATAGCTACTAGTCTTTATATAAACTTAACTTAAAAGTTATTTACTATAGCTTTAGCTATAACGCTTTATAAAAATAAAAGTAGTTTTAAAAGCTAGTTACTATCTAATTAAAGTAAATACTAGTAGTAATAAAAATAAATAGTAACCTATTTAATATTTTAGCAACTATTATGGTGCTAGAATTTATTATAATATTAGTATTTAATTACATAATTTTAAATTAGTATATATTATTATTTAAAGTATTTTTTTATTATAATATATTATATATAATTTAAAAGCTGATATACGTGTTATTTAGCTTATATAATTAAATATAACAGCTAATAACTACTTATAATAATTTAGTTATAACAATAATTAACTTGTAATATATATTAGAAAAAAACTAGTAAATATTTACTGTAGTTAAATTTAGTGTATTAATAGGCTTTAAGTTATTATAGTTATTAAATACTATTAGCTAGTGTATATTCTTAAAATAATTTAGCTATTACTTAATAGTAACTATAATATTATTTAAACTACTAGTTTTAGTAACTAAGTTAAACTAGCTAGTAGTAAAGTAATATTACTAAATTTAGTTAGCTATTTTAATATAGCTCTACTTTACTATATTTTTATTTTTAATATTTAGCTAAAATACTACTAAATAGTTTACTTTATACTATTTAGTATATGCTACTACTAGCTATGTTTTACTAATTTCATCTAAAATATAAAGTATAACTATTTTTTAGTAATTATTATTATTTTTATTATAAAAAATATTATATATTTTTACTAGCTCCTATTATTTAGCTATAAAGTATTTTATTTTTAAAATCTTAGCTAGGCTAAAGCTAACTAAAAAACTATTATTTTAGTTAATATAAACTATATATTAAAAAGTTATTATAAATATTATTAAATCTTAAATATAATTAAAGCTACTTACTTGTATTTACTTTACTTTTTTCTTTTTATTAAAATGTAATAACGTTACCTACATACTAGACTATAATTTATAAGTATTTTAATATAGTTTTATAATTACTATTTTTCTTTAATTTAAACCTAACTATATTAGTATAGTTTATATAAATAGTAATTAGTTTAGTGTTAGCTATACTTAAAATAACTACTAATATTTATAAAATAACTTATACTATAAGTAACTACTATATTTTAAAAAAAAAAACTTACTATAAAAAAGTGTTCTAGTATAATTAAAGTTTTATACTTTTTAAATATAAACTTTATTATAAAGTTGCTATTAATTAGTTTATACTAACTAAGCTACTACTAAAGCTACTTTAAGTCTTAATTTAAATACTTAATAAAGTAATTATTTATTACTATAAATACTAATATTATATTTGCTAGTAGCTTATTAAGCTTTATTTTATTACTACTCTAATATAGCATACTTATAAAAAATACTATATATTAACGTTTTAATTAATTATTATTTCTTTAGTACGCCCTTTTAGGCCGCGTTTAAGTAAATAAGTACTTAATTAATTAACTAAAAAGAAAATAAATAAAAAATAAAACTAATATTTTTAATAATAATGCCTTTAAAGCTGTATGTAATAAAAATAATTAGTTATTTTATTATCTATTATAATTAGTATATAGTATGCTTACTTTAGTTTTTTTTTAATTTAAACTTATCTTTATAAGCTTTCTTTATAAGTATAAATTTAATACTAGTATTTTTATATAATTATATAAATATTAGTAACTAACGTGCTTATTATAAGTATTTATATTATAACTTTAGTAAAAAACATAAGTATTTAAAATATTATTTAAAAAAAGGTTATAAAACTAGTACACCCTATTTACAACTATTTATATTTTATTTTAATATTTATTTAGGCTATATATAGTAACTATACTAGCTACTATTAATTAAAGTTTATAGTAATAGAGTTTAAAAACTACTTATTTAATAATAAAGTTTTTTCCTTTAGCTATAAATTTTAAATCTTAAAAATATTACTTAGTAGCTAAGTTAGTAGTAAGCTTAATTACTTTTAAAAAACTTTTTATTATATTTTTTATTTATTATAAAACTTAGTCTAATAAATTACGTAGTAAAAAAAGTTAAATATATACATTTACTTTACACATAAATCGTTTTTGTTATAAAAATATTACTATTATTTATAAAAACAGCTAGTAACGGCTATAGGCGTAATATAAAAAATATTATTACTTTTTTAGTAACTTTATAAAATTTATAAATAATATTATTCCTTAACTATACTTATTATAAATACGTATTATACTATAGCTTACTAATTATATTTTTATAATATTAAAAGCTAGCTACTATTTTTATAATCTATTATACTTAATTATATATAGTAAAAAATAAAGCTAAGCTATATTTTAGTATAACTATAAAAGTATATATTATATAGTTAACTTATTATTTTAAAAGAACTATATTATGTTATAAGTAAAGTACTTAGACTTAAATTACTAATACTTATTACTTTTATTACTTAAATATTTTAAGTTCTAAAGTTTATTAAGCGCGTAGTAAGTAGTACTATAATTTCTAATATAAAAAAAATAGCTTATATATATATTATAATTACTAGAGTTTAATTATAGAGTATAAAGAAACATAAAAAAGGGTAATTTAATACATTTTAATAAAATAACTAATAAACCTTATATAAATATTCTTCTATTAATTATTAATAGAAGCTAACTAATACGCCTATAACGTAAATTTAGACTAGTTACTTTTTTTAACAAAATAATATAATAAGAAATTATAACTAAATTTAATACTTTTAACTTAAACATTATGCTAAACATAACTTAAGTAAACTAACTATTAAATATATTTACAAATAAAACTAATTACATTACTAAGTTAAGATTAAAATAAAGAAAATTTCTAGAACTTTTATAAACATAATAAAAAGAAATAACTTAGCTTATAGTAAGTTTACAGAATGTTATTAGAAAATAAAAGTAAATATTAAAAAATATTAAAACTAACTAGACTATACTATAAAGGTAAAATAATATATTATAAGCTTAAAATAAAACGTTACAAAACTAAAATAAAGTATGAAGAATAATAGTTAATAAGTTTAAAAACTAAATAAAAGAGTTTTAAGAATGTAGTAGTGTATATAGAAATTAAAATAAAGTTTTAAAAAAAGAAATTTCTACTCTTAAGAGTAAGTTACAAATACTTAGTATAAATTATTTATTATAAGTTATAATTATAGCTTAAAGTAACATAATAGGACTAAATAGGTTTTTATTAGTAAACTTTAATTTAAGCTAATAAGTAATTAAATAAATACTTTTAAGTATTAGCCTTAACTTCTTTAGTATAATTAGTTTCTAATTTTAAATATTTAATACTAAAAAAATTAGAAATTAAGTTTACTAAGCCTTTAATAGTTACGTAAGTACTAAGAATATAAGCTAGTTTAATATTATAAAAATAGAAGTAAACTTAAATAAAGTTAAAATTTACTTAAAAACACATAAAAAAGTAGCTAGAATTAAAAGGTATAATAAATAGCTTTAGTTTTATTTCTAAAAAACTTACGTTTAAGGCAAGTAATAGTACTTAGTTAAAGTAAATAAAGTTAATAAAACTAGTATTTATAATAATTTATAAATTTACTTTTATAAGAATACTAGAGTAAAAATAGGTATTAAAAATAAAATAGTAGTTAATAAAATACGCTTTATTAATTACCTAAACCTAAACAAGCTTTATTACTTAATTATTTTCTTTTTTACTAGTAAATAAAAAGTAGAAGAACTTATATAACGTAAGTACTTAGATATTAATAGTAAGGTAATATATACTAAAATTTATAAACTAAGGCCTACTTTGCAACACTACTTTAATTACTATAAATTTAATAACTATAATACTTAAAAATACTTAGCTAAAAAGCTAATATATAAGCTTTATATTAAAACTAGTTATATTAAATAAGACTACGTGTTAAAGACTTTAAAATATATTAACTACTTTAGCCTATATAAAGTTAGTAATAAAAAATACCTAGTATATAAAAAACTTCTATAGAATTTAAACTCTTTATACTATACTTAAATAGTTTAAAATCTTATAAATAAATGTAGAAAAAATAAGTAAAGTATAATATAGTATTATAAATAATTACAACCTTAAAGACTTTAGTTTACTTTTTATTTTAAAACTATACTTATTTTATAACTAAAATAAAGAATATAAAGTAGTCTTTTAATTTTATTTATACTAAATACTATTTTTTAAGGAACATACTAAAAGAAATCTATAATCTAGAGTAATATTTTAAATATATAAAAATATAATAGTATAGCTAATACTAACTAAGTTTATTAATATAACAGCACTTCTAATTAAATTAAATACTAAACTTTTACTTACTATTTTAGTTTATATTTTAGCTAAATTAAACTTAGAAAATAGTAAACTAAATAGTAAACTTAATATAATTTAAAAAATAATTAATACTACTTACTGTAATTATAATAAAAGAGTTAAACTACTTATTACTAAAAACTTTAATAAGTATAACTAGTTTTAAAGTAGTAACTTAGTAGTAATCTCTTAATACTAAGAAAAAAGTAAATTTATTATCTAACTTATATTAGAACTTATTTTCTAATATCTACTTTCTAGAGAAATTAAAACTTAGGTTTCTTATAGTAAAGAATATAGTTTAATAATTAACTTAATTCTAGTAACTTAAAAACTTACATTAAAAATATAGTAATATATAATAGACTTAATAGTATATAGTTTTAATTACCTAGCTATTTATATAAAGTTTATTATTAATTTATATATAAAAAAAGAATACTAAAAAAAACTTTAAAAAAAAGCGCGCTAAAACCTAATTAAGAAAGTTATTATAAAAAAGCTAAAGTATTAACTTTAGCTAAAAATTCTAAAAAACTTAAATAGTTATTACTAGTTTATTATAAAGTATATAACGTTAGTTATTAAAAAATATGTTTTAGTAGCTAAACTATTACTATACGCAAAGAAATAATAAATAAAAAACTTAATAAAATTAAGAAAATACTATACTTATTAGCATAATAAAGCTAAAGTATTTTAAAAAGTAAATATACTAAACTTAAGCTTTTAAGAAATAATAAAGATATATAAAAAAAAGTATTATAATATTGTTAAAAACTAAAAAAAAACTTACTAACAGAACTTTATTACTAAAGTCTAGAATATTTAGACTATAATATAGTACTTAAATCTAGCTTAGTATATAACTTTTATAAAAATACTAGCTATTAAAGCTAATAAAAGAGTAAGTACGTTTAATAATAAAATTATTAGACACTTATTAAAGGAATTCTTTAAGCCTTTACTAAGAGTTACTAAAAAGCTAAAAAAAAAAAAGACTTTAAAAGGCCTTACTAATAGAACTACGTTTAAAAGTTAAAGTATAAAAAGTAATATTTACTTCTAATTTATATAAAATCTTAAAACTAAATAACTTACTAGCTATTATATAGTAGTAGCTATAATTAGTTTCTAAACACTATATTATAGTACTATTTAAATTATTACTTAAAATAGTAATATTTCTGTTAAAGTAGAAAGTTATAAAAATTATACTCTTTTAGAAACTAAATAAATTAAATTATATACTAACTAAAGTATACTAGCTTATTTTTTTTTTTTTTTTATAATTTTAAAAAAAAGCTTAAAAGTAGTAGTAGCTAAAAGGCTATTCTTTTTAATAAAAATATACTACTTACTTTTAAAAAGCTACTTTAAAGTAAGAAAAAGTAAATTAATAACTTAAGTATTAACTATACTCTAAAAAAGCATCTTTTAAGCCTAAAAAAATTAAAAGAGTTTTAAGTTTAGTTAGCTTTAACGTAAAAGACGCTTATAATAAGGTTAATATTAACATTTTTATAAAAAAACAAAAAAAAAGAGAAAGTCTTAATATATTAGTAAAATAAATAATCTACTTTTATAGCTAGTAAAAAGCTTTAGTTATAGTAAATAGCTATATTACTAATATAATTAATCTACTATAAGTAGGGTTATCTTAAAGCTTTTTATTTTTTTTATTCTTATTTCTCTTTTTTAACGCAGATTTAGTCTTATTTAAAATAAACTATAATAAAAAAATAATAGTATTTATAAATGACTACATAATATAGGTTACTAAAGCGTTAGATAAAAAAAATACTAGCTTATTATAAGAAATAGTTATAGTAAAAATAGAATAATAAGCATAAAGTAGTAATACTATATTTAAAGTTAATAAAATAGTTTTTATTTACTTTACGTGTAGAAATAACATAGTATTAAGTAACTTACTTTTTATTAACAGAAAAGAAATACAGCTATAAATAGAAGTAAAGATCTTAAAAATAGTTTTTAACTAAAAACTCTAATTTAACTAATATATAGCTAAAGTAGCTAAAAAAGAAATTAAAGTAATACTAGTACTAAATAGATTAAAAAGATAATTATAGAAATAATAAGGTAACTTTTTACCTTAATAGTAATACTTATAGTTAATTATATATTATTAATATAGTTTGTAAGTCTAATAAGCCGTGTAACTAAAATATTAAACTAAATATAATAAATTAGTATATAAGCTATAGTTAAAGCTTTTTACATAATAGTACTTATTAAAACTAAAATAAAAATAGGTATTAAGTAGCTTATAGCTTATATATACTACTAAAAGTATAAGTTTTAAGTTAAATACTACACTTTTCCTGTAAACCATTTTTAGTAAAAAAATATAGTAAAAAATAAATATAAAAAATAAGTACTTTTTATTACTACTTTAACGTACTATAATATAACTTAAGTTAGTTAACTTTATAAAAATAAAATAAAAATAGACCAATTCTATATACTTCTTTAGTAATAAAGAATAAAAATATAAATTCTTAATAAAGAAAAAGCACGAAAGTAAACAGAAAATTTTAATAAATTAAAAGTTTTTATAAATACCTTATACTAAAAAAATAACGTAAAAGCTAAAGTTTACTATTTAGTTAAAAAAAGTAATAACTTACTAGTTATATAGTATAAGGCTATAAAGATTAAAAAGAACACTAAATATATATTAACTTATATTAAACTTATTATAATTTAAGCTGTACTTAAACTTATTTTAGCTATATAGTTACTTAATATAATTACTTAATTTAGTAATAAGGCTAAAAATCTTATGTATGTAATAATTAGTATTAGTTAATTAATAATTAAAGTAATAATATACTTCTTTTATTAAAGTAGTTAGACACTAATTTAGCTAATTATAAATACTATAATAAAAATTAAAAAAAGAAAAAGCTTATATATTTACTTTTAATAAGTTCTTACTTATATTAAAGTAGTAAAAAATAAGATTATAAATAAGCTAGTAAAGTAAGTAATAGAAAAAACTTTAAACTTTATTTCTAAACTTATACTTTTATTAGCTTTTAAGAAAACTCTTATATATATACTAAAAATAAAGCTTAAAAAACTAGTTAGTATAAATATAGTATTTTTTAAAAACTATATAAATAGTATCTATAATCTTTAAACCTATAAAAAAAGTAGTAGTTTTATACTAATTGTGTATAGAAAAATACTAGTTAAATAATTATCTAACTAAAATAAATACTACTAATTTAAATAGATATATCTACTAAAAACGTTAACTAGAAATAGTACGCTATTTTATGTTTAAATACTTTTTATAAAAAAAAGAATATAAAAAGCTCTAAAAAATAGTAGATACTAAATAAAAAGATTTATTCTTTTTTTTTAGAGACTAATTTAAATAATAGCTACTATTTAATAAGCTCTTAAATAAAAAAGCTAAATCTTAAAAACTAAACCTTAATATAGTTAACTAAACTATTAAATTTACTATAACTACTAAACAGATATACTAATTATAAGCTTTAATTTTAAGTATTTTCTAAAAAACTTCTATAATATTTTTTGTTTAAACTTAAAGTTAACTAGCTAGTAATATAAAAGCTAATAACTAGGAAACTACTCTTAGAAATATAGTATAAGTAGAATTAAAAAGGATCTTTAAAATAAACACTTAATACTAGTAATAAATATAAAAAGTTATAAAAAATAAATTATAGTAATCTAAGACTAAAACATAGACTTAATAAAATTTTATTAATTTAATAAAATAAAAGTAGTTTAAGTAGTTTATAAGCTAAAAAGTACTTAAGTAATATAAGAATAAACTAAACTAAACTAAACTAAACTAGGTTTTTTTATTCTAATTTAGATTTTTTCTAAAGTTTTTAGAGTTATTATTATTTAGTCTAGCTATAATATTAACTAAAGCTTATCTAAAATCTATTCTCTAATTAATAAAGTATTTTTCTATAAGAAAAACCTTTATTATTATTAATATAATTAAAATATTTATAACTCTTATTTTAAATATACTTTTCTAATATTAAAGTTATTTATTAAAATTAGTTTAAAGATTTACTAGTAATAAATATTTATTTATTATACTATTTTACTATAATAGAAATTAAATAACACATATATTACTTACTTACTAAAGTTAAGAGTATAATCTTTTAAGAATATAGAATTTTAATAAGAAATAATCTTAGCCTATAAACTTATTAATTACTTAATAAATTTCTTTATTATAAAATATAATAAGTAGGTGTATTAGTAAAAAATAAATAAAAAGAAAATAATAGTATACTAGCTATAAAGTATTTATAGATACTTTAATAACTATAGCTAGAAAAAACATTACACTTATAATAAAAAAAAATTAAAATTATATAATAATATATTTAATAAAACGTTAAACTTTAGTTAAAGTATTTTAAAAAGTTAAAAGTTAAGTAAATATAGAGTTTACAGTAACCTTATATAAAGAAATAAATATATATAATAATAATATAACTAATTATAATAATAGCTTAAAAATATTTGTAATAAAGTTACTAATATTTAAAAAAAAAAGTAACTATAAGGTGTTTGTAATGCTAATGCTAATACTAATACTAATACTAATACTAATACTAATACTAATACTAATACTAATACTAATACTAATACTAATGCTAATGCTAATGCTAATGCTGATGCTAATACTAATACTAATACTAATACTAATACTAATACTAATACTAATGCTAATGCTGATGCTAATGCTAATGCTAATGCTAATGCTAATGCTAATGCTAATGCTAATACTAATGCTAATGCTAATACTAATGCTGATGCTGATACTGATACTGATGCTGATGCTGATGCTGATGCTGATGCTGATACTGATGCTGATGCTGATGCTGATACTGATGCTGATGCTGATTAACACCCTGATTTAGAATGAGAAGAGCGAGGAAACGACGTTTCTGAACGGAAGATCTGATGGATCTGATCCAGACGATGTGGAAGTAGTCGCAGACAACATGTCCAAAGCTTCGCTTGATACAGAGCTCATCTCAGGTCCATTAGAGATTCACTTCGAAATATATGAAGACACTAGTAGCTGTAGACTACCGCAGATAGTGTATGCCGATCTATCCAACATACAGCCCGCGAGAAGTATAGTGGTCAAACATTTAAGGAAAGGCACTACTATGATCCTACAGAATAACAATAGTCAAATTATTAATGCAAATAATTTTTACATAGGTATGAGTATGATAGAGGTCAACGTCTTACGCTTCATTCCTTAACGCCTTATTCTGAGCGACAAGAGTTGTGAGATGCCGGTTAAGGGTCCTAATACTTCAAACGAACGTAGGAAGCCTAATAAGACTTAAGAAGGGATGTGGTAATAAGGACATATGAAATATTATCAGACATTGCGAAATTTGCGCTTTCAACTTTCCCTATGTTCGATTGGGAGATTTACTATGGATTAGAGAGACTATGAACACTCTGTAAGTAGCCTATACACCTCGTATAATTGAGTAAAGTATGCGCGTTTTATCAAAGAAAGAGTTCACAAGATCTAGCGTGCCTTGCGCATGCGCACACGACACGCCCGCATTGTGCTTGTCCTGACTCCGCAACCCAGTATGTCCGCGCAGTTACAAGAAACGGACAAGTTTTTAAGCCGTTGCATTTGGTCCTAGGTGTGGCGCTAGTCTCGATGCGCGTCGAACGTCTATCTCATAACCTCATGATAAATTGCATGCATACCCCAACCTTGCAGCACAACTTTTACAATCGATTACTCTCCTCTCGTTTTCACAGGACGGATTCACTTCGAAGCACATCCATCATGGGAAATCAACTCAGCCAGATGTTCCCGCCAGCCGCGAAGTTCACAGAACAGAGTGTGGGCGACCTCTCAGACAAGGTCTACATCGTGACGGGCGCGTCCGCAGGTGCAGGCAAAGAACTCTCTCGACTCTTGTACTCCCGCAACGGAACTGTGTATTTGGCGGCACGCTCTCAAGCGCGCGCCGATAGCGCAATTCAGTGGATCAAAGAGACCCATCCGAATTCGACAGGCAGGCTACACTTTCTGCACCTTGACTTGAACGACTTGCAAGGGATAAAACCCTCGGCTGAAGAGTTCTTGAAGAAGGAAAACCGACTCGATGTTCTCTTCAACAATGCTGGAGTCATGGTCCCTCCGCAAGGAAGCACTACCAAACAGGGCTACGAGCTTCAATTGGGAACAAATTGCGTTGCTCCATTCTTGTTCACCAAGCTGCTCACACCAATCCTGATCAAGACGGCAAAGAAGGAAACGACAGGAAGCGTTAGGGTGATTTGGGTCTCTTCCTCTTCAGCGGAACTGGTTGCCCCGACTGGCGGTCTAGACATCAATAACCTCGATTATAAAGTCGACAAGTCGAAACAAGCAAAATACGCCATGAGTAAAGCTGGAAACGTGCTACATGCCTTGGAGATGCGCAATCGTTTTGCAGACCAAGGCGTCGTCAGCGTGCCGCTGAATCCCGGTAACTTGACCTCAGAATTGACGCGCCATATCTCGGCGATCCAAGCTTTCATTGTACGCAGACTCACATATCCGCCTGTCAATGGCGCATACACGGAGTTCTATGCTGGCTTATCGCCTGATATTATAAGATTGAAGGCGAACGAATGGGTCATACCGTGGGGACGCATCGCACCACTACGGAAAGATCTTGTGGAAACGGGAGATTCTAAAGCGAATGGCGGAAGCGGGCAAGCGAAAGCTTTTTGGGAATGGAGTGAAGAGCAGGTGGCAAAGTATTCTTGATTCGCCCGTGTGCATCATTGTTTCTTTCTACTCATATTCCACTTCGTGCTTTAAATCGCATTGCCTGATATATCGTTTAGAAGCTGTTTCTTAATGCCGCAGACGTAATCCAAGCTCGAGTTCCCACATATTGCGTGTGATAGCCGGTGACGATACAGCGCCAGACAGTGTGGAATTCACTTAATCAGTCATCTTCCTCTACCTCAAGTATAATGGTCGAAACCCTGCTAGGCAGCCAGCACACCACGCACCCTTCCTCCACCTCATCGAGCACCTCTTGCATCTGCTGTCACCTATGCTTACCTTCTGCTGTTTGTCTCCTCAGGAGCTACCTGCTTTCTTCTTGTGCGTGCCCGTAATTGTCCCTTGTATTGCCCGGCGAGCTGTCTCTCGACTCAACGTCACCATTATTAGGATAGGAGGACGGCGTGTAGAGGCTGCCCAAATCATCCAAACCATCAGCGCTATTGCTACCCCTGCTCGCAGCTTCATAATCGCGCCTCACTCTTCCTGCCTGCCTTGCAGCTACTGCTATATCCTTGTCACATCGTAGACGAAGTGTTCGGATGGGTGCAGGCATGAGACCACGACCTTTGCTGATCCGTCCCTTTGTAGGACCCTTGGTGCCGGCAGAAGCGCTATTGCATAGACGTGCAGATGCTCATAGACTCCGACAGCAATTTCTTGAACTACACTGATGTTGCTAGATCCTGATTGCTCTCCGGCCTCACAAACTTCCTTTAGCGGTTCTGCTTGCTAAAAAGAGTTCGGAAAGCTGTCTTGTGGCCCGTCTGAAGGGTGTCCTCGGTGTTGCAGCTCGCGCTGTAGGCAGTCCCTCTCCACGTAATCTTGCCATTCTTGTCCTCTTATCCTCTGCTCTTGTAGGAGACGAAATCTTTCCTTTAAGTCATTCAGTTCTTTCTCTAACTTAGTGCATCGGCGTAATGATCTATATATACTCTACTGTTGTTATTAAAAGATCCGTTCTTCTTCTCGTAAATTGCTTGCCTATTCTTGCAGCTTTCGCCGCTCGTTTTTGACTATATTCCACTTATCCGTGATACATTTGTGCTGCTCTCCTATAGCAAGTTGTAATTATTGTAATTGTCTACACTGCTCGTCTGCATAAGCCTACTATTTATCATGCTCCGCTAGGCTCCTTTTCTACTTAGCTAGTTAAGCTAAATACAACTTCAAGATGTGCGACTATTCCTATAGCCCACACTTCTGTTTTTCTAGCTTGTAATGCTGCATTACAAGTTAGCTTTAGCAACGCTCTAATTATTGTGCGAGATTACCATTCTCTAAATACGCCTCTAGTCGAATTTTACGCGGAGGGACTCTCATTACAATCTCTCTCTTCTTAAATACATTCTCTGCCGTTGAATAGGGTATCCTTACACCAGTTTCTTCCTCTACGATCTGCGCGACTTGCCGGTGAGGTATCTCGTCGTGCTGCGCGGCCATCGCGAGGCGCATCTTCGAGGTGTTGCAGAAGGAGAGGAAGGTTAAGGCAATTAGGATCGCATCCAGAGCGTTGCAAAATGCGGTTGAAGAAAGTCTGTACACCGTTGGGAGAGCAGTTGGCAAGCGTTGATGAGATATAGGTCCATCCCCGGCCCTCATACCGCAGCGTTATGATAGCTGCTCGACAGGCTAGCGACAGTTCAGAATTATTTCGAACCATCTGGGGGCGGATAGATTCCAAAATGGCGTTAAAATCTCATACAAAATACGGATATTTTGGAATTTCGTTGCTAAAGTAGGGTGTAGAGTTTCAGAAGTTAGTCTAACTCTCAAACTTGCTGACCAGGCACGCCAGGCCACCCAGGTGAGTAGAGGCCACCCAGGTGAGTAGAGACCCACCACACAAATCACTATGTCAGGTATAGCGGCAGCATAATTAGCGATATTTACAGCTGGCGATAAAAGTGCCAAATACTTTGAACTTGCCACCGCTAGCAGGGAGGATGGTCGAACCGCACTGGCCACACCCTTCTGAAGGTCTGCTTTTTGAGGTTGAGGAATAGAGAAAGTAGAGGCATGTTGTGGTTGGGGACGAACAATTTGTCTTGGGCGTGGCGTTGTGGCGGTTAAGTGTTCCCACCGGGGTGGATTAATTCATTGCCGCCAAGGTCCCATACAAAATCGCTATTTTTGTTGGAGCTTGGCGGCAACGAATTAGTTGCACCCCGGTGTGCCACATCCATTAGCCACATGTGGATTAGTTAAATTTAATGTGGCGCGGTTGAGATGCCAAGAGATCTGCTTCCGGGGCGGGGTAAAATTTCAGCAGTGCGGTTAGAGGGGAAGCCGGTGTTGCAAGCGGCGGTATGGGTTTGGTTTACAGGTTCTCGTTTTCCGTCGTTTAGGACGAACAAGGTTCCCATTTTGGGGCTTTGATTACGGTTCCTAAATCTGGTTTGACGTTTTCGGTCCTCAGTGCTATGAATAGATTTGCTCTACAGCGGAAACTAAAACGTGGCTTATGGAAGCCAAACCTGATATTGGACCCTTTTGCAATCTCGTTAGTTTCTAATAGTCACAGATGAGAATGCCTTAAAACTCAGCAGGCAATTCTGTCAAACTAGGCGGCCTTTTCACCAACACACATATTCAACCAGTTATTCTTATAAAAAAGGAAATAACTTAACTATTCTTTAATTGGATCTCTGGTTCTGGAGAACGTAAGTAGTTTCTTCGTCTGCGCTAGAATTTGCAGTGCATCATTCAGTTTGTATCTTCTACGCAGATGCTATAATCATACTAAGACCACTACTAACTTTACGTGATTACGCTGGATTTCACTACTAAAGACGCTAGTAATTTCTGTTTCTATATGAATCCCGCGTAAACTATTACACTACCCTTTAAAACACAACAGCTTCTCTGATGACCTTATGGAGGTCTTATTTGGCAGCATGAAGTTCTCATAAATATTGTCTTCAAAGGAATGATTGTATTAATTAATTACTGAAGGTAATGACTGGTTAAATACACAATAATCAAATAGGCAGTAATGATAGTACGAATCTTTAGTGACTCACGTTGCTGTTGTGGCGGTGGTGTCTTGAGTTCTGCCTACGCTTAGCATAAGGTAGTAAGGTTACCTATCGCGGTTTTGCTAACATGACTACATTCACCTAATATTATAACTTCTCTGAGACTAACTCTTGCTTCTGGTTAGTTTATATTACTATTTTACCTAGATACTACTTATTCTCCGCTTTGCTTATACACTCTTATGATTAGTCTCTTTATAACATGACTAATTACTTATTATATCTTCTTTTATACTACTATATAATCTCCTCACACGTTACTAATTAAGATTATCTAGTTAGATAAATAACTTCGTCTCTAACTAATAGTTTAAGAGGTCTAATATGGGTTCTTATTTAGACTTATCTAGTCTATCTTTAGGAGATTCATTCTTCCTTTAATTAGACTAATACTATATTAATTAAAAAGCTTTATGCAAGCTCCTATAATAAAATTAATACATTATAAATACAACATTTAATTATAAGAATAGTAAATGAGAAGAGGTTAAAATAAGTAAATATTATTTTTAATTATAGTATACCTACAGAGGAGCTTAACCCTAAGGTTTTAGTATTTAAAATTAAAGTAAAAAATTCTAGGCTAACTATTACTAAACTTTTCTATTTTAATATAAAGTCAAAAGTAAATAATACAGTATATTAGTAGAAAGGAATAAATATTAAGAACTATATTACTTTCCTAAATTAAATAAATATTTAGAGAAGAAAATAAGGTTTAAAGACTAATTACTAAGTAAATAACTTAAAAGTATTTTATTATTACTAGTTTTAGCACTAACGTCTTTAGATATCTAAAGAATAAGTTTAAATATACAAGTTAGAATATAGTTAATAGTATTTTATATTTATAAAATATAATACCTAGTTTATCTTTCTTTACTTTCTTAATATATATATTATCTTAAGTATATAATATGTTTACCTATTACTTACTAATAAACTTAATAGAGTTCTAGCTAAATAATTATAATATCTAGGCTTTAATATACCTTTAGTCTATTTCTATTATAGGTATATATACAGATTAATATTATTTTAATACTTTTTAGAGACGTTATTTATAGGGCAGTTATATTAGCTTTATGTATATATCTTTATCTTATATATAGCTTATAAGAATCTTTTAATTTAATTTTAGTAGCTAGCTAGTAAATTCTAAAAAAGTATTATACTTACTAATAAGTTAATAGCAGGGTATAGAATTTACTTTAAGTTTATATTTCATTTCCCTAATAATAGCTAAAAGTTTTATATTAATTAGAGTTTGTGTTAAAGTAGAACTGTTAGAGTGTACCTACTATATATAAATTCTAATACTATTGTAACGGTGGCGCTGCACCAGCGCCCTGCAGCCGTTACTTAACTATGTCATGTGACCTCATGTATATATCTCAGACCTCCCGCCCTCTTCAAGGGGCAAGCTTCAACTTTGTTTTACCTCATAATAGAGATTACTACGCTGCTATCGAACCTTGTTACGATTTTGAAGCTTCTACCATCTCATGGGATAGCGGCCCAGTAATTCTCCTATTCTTCCAGCTCTCATTTTCGCATCCTCACCATCTCACAATCGCCATAATCTCGCAATCGCCATATGCTCGCAATCGCCATAATCTCGCAATCGCCATATGCTCGCAATCGCCATAAGCTCGCAATCGTCGCAATCTCGCAATCGTCGCAATCTTGCAATCGCTGTAACTGCTACAGTCCCGCAACCGTCGCAGTTTCAGAACTGTCGCACCAGCGTCGTACGCCAGGCGCTCGGCTTTTGCTCCGTTGAACCCACTAAATTCGATGAGAAATCATGAAAATCATCAAAAAATGCCGAAATTTTTTTTGGATGAGCTCGAGGACGAGCTCATAAGAAGGGGGGGATAGATAACCCTACCAACCTACCAAACCTAACCCTAACCTCTATACTATTACATGGCTGACTAGACATTACTTATAGTTACCCTATCGCAGCGATAGCGCTGCTCAGCCGATGCGCATCGATATCGACATCAACCTCCCCCGCTAGGGTCCCTATGGCGATGGAGCCAAGTGGGCGGGCGGGCGGAGATTTGGCGACGGAGCCATTCTACCTATAAGCACCTAAGACCGTTACATAGCTACAGAGCAATTATCTTACTTATGGCTGTCTGCTACCCGTTGGCGCAGTGTCGTAAGCCCATAAGAAGGGATTGGCTGTGCGCTGGTGTAGCGAAGGCGCTTCGAAAGGATAGCAACGTCGCTACGCATATATATCGATATCTTTTGTGTGGCCTATCTTGATGATACGCCTATCTTTTCAAAGATGGAGAACACCACTGGGAGCATGTACAACAAGTACTGGAACGCTTGCGACAGTACTACCTGGTGTTCATTCATCTCAAGAAGTGTGTGTGCCTACAACAAGTTGTTGTCAGGCCAAGATGGCTGGCAAGAGGGCAGCGTACACAGAGTCGGCGCTGTGCCTACGACAAGTTGTCGTGAAGTCAAGATGGCTGGCAAGAGGGCAGCGTACGCGGAGTTAGCGCTGTGCCTTCAACCAGTTTTCGTCGGCTCAGAACGCTGGCAGGAGTCTTCTAGCAGCAAGAACGCTGCACTCAGTCAAGCCACATGATGGAAGGCAGCCAAGCGTGCCTTTGCGCCTCCACAGAGGGCACTTGAAAAGATCGGAGCCAGTCCTCGCCCCCTGCTGGCCACAGGAGAGGAGCTGGAGGGTAGCCAGAAAACAGCTCAACAAGGAACGGGCACGCCCCATCCCACAGAGGATGTCTCCCTCAATCAACTTTTGTACGAAGTCGACTTAACGGATGTATGCCTTTGTCCCATTAGGGTGGAGCTCAACCCACAGGGAGAAGTGGTAATTTCCCGCCGTATCACTCGGATGCAGGCTAAAAAGGTTGCTACCCCTAAGAGTGTATACGAGTGGCCTTCTAAGTCGATTGTCGCTACAATCTAGGAGCTCCAAAAGACGGACTCCTGGGCAATTCAGAAGCGCAACGAAAGCGCTCAACCAGCGCCTCAACGGCGAGACCGGCGACATACCTCACCCCATGAAGGGTGTGTCCCTTAATCTGCTTCTATACGAAGTTGACTTTACTTCCTCGCTGTACTGCCTAGGCGCAAGCTAAAAATGCTGCTACCTAGAGTGTGTACAAGCTACGTTTAAGTCGATTATTGCTATTACGTTCAGGCAAGAAGCCTTCGAACTAGGAAGCTGGCCAAACATTAGCCATTAACTTGAAAGAGATTCATTAAACTCTACTCAAGGAGCTGTGGCAGGGCGGCACAGCAGGACGCGGAGTTGCTGCTGTAATGTTCAAGTAAGATGACCTACTAAGGTTCATTTAATCTTCTAATGGGCGAGAGGCTCTATTAGGCTTCAGATTTGAATTTTCTTGCCTATCAGACTTTAGTTTGAATTCCTTGTGGGCAGGAGGCCTTGTTAGGCTTTAGTTCGAATTTCCTATGGGCAAGAGGCCCTATCAAGCTTTCATTCAAATTTCTTTTGATGTGGACAAGAAGTCAATTCAACGCGGATATCAATACTAAAAAGGCTATCAATTAATTTTCATATAGTAAGTACAACTGCGGCGTCTTGTCAGCGTATAGCATTCAGGTAACAGTCTTCTCCAGTTTTTCCTATAAAGCAGGTTTTTGGGAGTTTATTGACGCCAGCCTACCTTATTACTCCTAGTGGCCATAAAGGCCCTATTATTTGCTACTGCTAGAAGCAGCGACTGAGGACAGTCGCTTTAAGAAGAAAGGGGTAGTTGTAATAGTAGTGCTGTACCAGCGCCCTGCAGCTATTACTTAACTATATTATGTGATCTCATGTATATATTTCAGACCTCCCGCCCTCTTTAAGGGGCAAGCTTTAACTTTGTTTCACCTCATACATAGAGATTACTACGCTGCTATTGAACCTTATTATAACTATTTACTATTTAAGTAATAAGCATAGCTAGAGGTTTATTATATTAATATAATTCTTAAACTACTAAAATAAGATTTTATAGTGTATTCTACTAGAGTAAGGTAGTAATAATCTCTATATAAATAGCTATATATAGTAACATTTATTCTAAATAGTACACCTAAATATTAGGTTTATTCTAATTTTAGGTGCGTTTAAGTAATAGCTTATAGCATAATAATTTTAATACATTAACCTTATAAATATTAATACTAGTAAGTATAAATCTAAATATTTAATATACTCTTAAATAAGTCTATAATATAAATATAGCTATATATTAAACTATATTATTTAATTATATAATTAATAGCGTGAGATTACTTTCTAGGTATTTTAATAAATTATATTATTTACTATAATTAAATTACTTAGACTTTAAAAGGGACTAGAAACTTTTATTTTATTTTATTTACTTTCTTATTTAATACTCTTTTAAAGATATTACTATTTAAATATTCTACTAGTTAACTTAAAGCTACTGTAGAAATAACTATTTTTATTAAAATAACTAAAAAAACTAGTAATAATTAGTAGAAGAAGTAAAAAAAGGAGGTTCTAAATATAAAAAATAAAATTATAGTATTTATTACTTATTACTAGCTAGAAAGTAAAGCTAAAGAGGTTATTAATTAATTTAAGAGTTTTTTTAACTTCTACCTTTAGATTATATTTAACAATAGAAAGCCGGACGCTATTATTTAGTTCTTAAAACTAAAATATATAACTTTCTAAAAAGAAAAAAATTATAAATAAGGTTTACATTATTAAATTTCTCTATAAATAGATTATAATTTTTATTTTATGCTTAATAAGTTAAAACTTAACTAAAAACAGTTTACAGTACTTTAGACTATTTATTATTTTAGATTTTATTAAGAGAGTTTATTTATCTAATATTTTAAGAAACTTTATTAATTAAAAGAAACTTTATTTAAACCTAAAAATTAATAAATAAGCACTAGATATTATATTTAATTAAATTACTAATATTTTACTTTAACTTTATTAATTTAATTTTAATTGCATTAAAGTAATCTTAAAGGACTTTACTTTAAATATATAATTTATTACTAAAAGACTTTTAACTTATAATATAAATGAGTTAGCAACTATTATATGCTACTTTATTAATAAATTTTTTATAACTTTATTTAAATCTATAAGTAAGTACTTTAGGTTTTTTATATATAAATATAAGACCTATTTTTAAACTCAGCATAACTTTTCTACTAATCTAGAAAATGCTTAAAAGTAGTATATTGCTTGTTATCTATTTATATAACTAGTTAATAAATACTATACTAATAACTACAGTTTCTTTAAACTCTTCTGTAATAACTTTTAATTTTAGAATATACTTATAAACTTAAAAACTCTCTACATTAATAGTTGTGCTTAATTTTAAGTTTATAAATACTATATTAGACTGGTACTTATTAGAACTGTTATAGTAGTTACTACTAGTAGAACTAGATTTATATCTTTTCTAGAGTTATATTATAGAGAAATTTATAGCATCTTATAAGCCCTACTTAAAGTAATTTTTATAAGTAATATAATAAACTAAAAGAATAAAAAAGATGCTGTATGTTAATAAGCCTTTTTCTAGTTTTATATATAAATTATAGCTTATAAAGTGTTTCTAATTTAATTATATAGTATAAAAGCCTTTTAATATTAAAATACTCTTTTATAACTGCTTAAATAAAGGTGGTGCTAGTACTAAGTTATTAAATAAAAAAGTACATATAGAGTTAAAGCTATTTATCTAGATAAAAATAAAATAACTAAGAGTATATAATAATAATTGCAAGAAGTTTCTCTAGAGAGTTTATTAGTGTTATATTATTTATTATCTTAGTTTAATTTCTTTTTTTTAACTACTTAACATTAAAACGAGCTGCCGCCACACTATATAAACTATTTAAGATATAATATGAGTTAACTACTCTACTTATACTTTAGTAAATAATCAGATATAAAGACTAATAAGTGCTAGGTAATATAAGTTAATTTAAAACCCCAACTTTCTCTAGACTACTTGTAATGAAATATCCTTAAGAAATACGATATCCTATTATGTAAGATCTCCTAGTGCCTATACTTATAATAGATAACTGTTATTTCTTTCCTCACGAGTTCCCTATAGCTATGTTAAAGAGTTTAACTTATATAGATAGATAGAGTTCTATAAGAAAGGAAGTACACCTAAGTTAGAACTAGACGTCTTAAGTGGTAGTACCTTCTGAGCTGTCTCCGGCGTCACGGTGCTTCTGAGATTTCTTTCCAGCCGCCTCAGCCGCCTCAGCCGCCTCACGCACCTTGCACTCTTTCCTAGCTTATTCACGCTTCTCCTAGGACTTTCATGCTGCCTCTTCCATACGCTTTACCTCCTCATTAGTAGGGACTTTCACGAAGCCGCCGCTGTCGGTTATAGTAGTGTTTACGGTGTTCCCTCAGTATCCAACGGACTTAATAAAGTTACAACGGTAGACGTGAGGGGTTGGATGAGATTGAGAGCGTTGAGAAGTAAAGCTAGAATCGTGTTGCTACTATAAGTCGGAGGCGATCATGGGGGTACCTAGTTCGGTCTTTCCAAGGCATGGACTTCATCGCTGTTAGTGAGGAGGCCAGACATCATTGCTGTGTATTAAGAGAAGCCGAATAGGCATAGAAGGAAAGTGAGTAGAAAGGAGTGAAGCGTGTTTACTCTGCAGGGCAATAGCTTTGCTTCGCACGAACGGCCGAGTATTGTTAAGCGTAAAACTAATCGACGGAGTAGGGTGGGAAGAAGATGTTTTGAAATGTTTATGTTATTTTACTGTGTGTTGCGTGACTTGATCCCAGCTCCTCACGCTAAGACCTGAGACTATATGCAGGCAGTAAAAGAAGGCCATACGTTACGTGTGTAGCAACTGGAATTTCATGGGCATAAGTCTAATGCACAGTTGAGATGCGCGTCATAGCAGACGCCTTACGTATACCTATTCGATTACTTAATAAGGTGGTTATTGTCGTGCACGTGGCATTAGAATGTTTGATGATAGAGCACGGCCACTGTCCCGAGAGAAGCAGCCACCTAAGATTCTTTTCATGACTCATTAAGTCCCTCATACTATTTCTTTGATTCTACTTTACTGATTGCTTGCACCGCAGTCTAGTAAAGTCGCGAATTATAGCTTTCCCTTTTAGTCTGACTTGGTCTTTGTTAACTGCTTATTACCTTACGTTAAGTAGTAACTCATTCTTCTTAACCTACTATAAACGCTATAGATAAGTTATTAACGCGTCTTAATATCTTTTACATATATATAGCAAGCAAAAATCACAAGGTTTATAGTAAAGATAAAAGAATATTCTAAGTTTCTAGGTACATACAGCGCACACGGATTGCTATAGTATACTAATCTTAAAGAGAGCATAAGTGGTTAAGGAAGAAGTATAATATAGACCACATCTTATAAGCTTAAGACCTGCTCTTATTTTTCTTATTTAGGATTATAACCATACTAAAAGCTGCTTTATTATAATACTACTAGCCTAAGCATTTATGTGGCACAGATAATGCCAAAACTACAGCCATATACTAATTTATAACTGATACAAAAAACCTTAACCTATATTAATAAAATTAACTTATTAACTTTAACTTAGTTTAACTCTATTAAAAAAGCACCTTCCCTATTTCCTATTTAGGCAATCAATTAATTGCAATAAATTTGAACTTAAAATAGTAAGATTTTGTTAAGATATTTACATCAATTTTAAGCTCTCTTATAAATTTGTATAGTAGAAAAGAATTCTTGGTATTAGTTATAAATTAGTATAGAGTAGTAAGATAGTATTTTTACTGTGCTACTAAAAATCCTATACTACCCTACTTATAGTTTATTCTAAAAATCTTAATTATATATAGTAGCTCTAGTATTCTTAAGTGTTAAAGCACTTTAATCTAGTAATAACTTAGTCTTATTTATAGTACTAATAGTATTTTTATTAGAAACAGCTATAAAGTTCCTTTATAAAGAGGGGTTCATTAATTTAAATAACCTAAAAATAGAAGAATTTATTTTAAAAATAGAATAAAAAAGCTTCCTCTACTTATTACTCTATAGTCTAAACTATTATAAGTAATATATTTTTAATAATATAGTAAAGATAATAAAATGCTTCCTATAGCTACTATTTAATAGCTTTTAGTATATTTAATTTATTATTAAATCCTTTCTTAGTAAATGTAGCTTTAGATATTAGTTAAAATATAAAGCACTCTCTAAATATATTAAATGCTTTAGAAAAGAGAGTCTAGAAACCAGCCTACGTACTCTTATAATTTAGTAATAAGTAAAAGAATTATAAGTAAATTACTATAGTAGTTTACACTAACATAATTTATTTATAAAAAAGAGTAAATAGTTTTTATATAAAATATTATAGACTATACTTAACATAGTAAGCTGTAAAGCTAGTAAAAAAAAATTTATAAATAAAAGCTTATAAGTTTCTTTTTTATATTACAACTACATACTTTAATATAGCGTTAAAGTAATTCATAATACTTAACTTTATACTAAAATTAAAACAGAATATATAATTACTTTTATATTTATAATAAATAAAGTACTTACTATTTAGCTTGAAATTACTTTTCTAAACTTACTAAAGTTAGTGTAAAAAGTTGTTAATATAAAAACTTCTAAAATTAGAGTAAACTTTATAATTAAAGATTTAACTAAAAACACAAATACATAATTATTACTATTTATAATATATTATTTAAAATTTCCGTTCTATAATTTCTAATACCTATTTTATATATTTAGTGTATGAAATAAAGCTTATTATTTAAAAAAGAGATATATTATAGTTATTACCTTTACTTAGTTTTTCTACTAAGTTAAAGTAAATTACTTATATTAAAATATTACTAAAACTATTTTATAATAGTAGTGCTGCACTAGCGCTCTGTAGCTATTACTTAATTATATTATATAATCTTATATATATATCTTAAACCTCCTACTCTTTTTAAGAGGTAAGTTTTAATTTTATTTTATTTTATATATAGAAATTACTACGCTGCTATTAAACCTTATTATATATTTATAGTTAAGACTATTATAACTTCTCTAATACTAAATATTAGTATAAATATTATAGCTAACTACGTGAAAGAAAGTAATAAAGTTATACTTTAATTAATATTAATAGAACTAGAGGCACTTAAAAAAAATAATACCATTAATTTATTAAGAGTTTTCTATAGTTATTATACTAACTTTCTTAATTCTTTATATTAACGTTTTTAGATTTATGCTTGCTATCTCTTATATTCTTTTTTTAAACCTACTTTCAATACCTACTAATATATTTATATATTATATAAAACCTAGCTTACTATTAATATAGTATCTTAATTTATTATATATTATTTATATATATATTGTCTTAATACCTATTACATGTTTATAGTTTTTTTTAGTATATTTTATAAATTTACTTATTAGTTTAAATAGTTTAAAATAAAATACACATACTTTCTCACATGTAATGTCTGTAATTAAAATATTATTTCATAGTTTATATAGTAAAAAAAAGGCGGAAATTTACGTTATTAAAAGTGCTATTAAAGTTTCTATTTAGTTAAAAATAGTTTTATCCATTTATATTTATTATAAAGATAAACTTTAATTTTAGGAGTAAAATTACTAAAATAGGTATAGATATTATTATTACTATTATTACTATTAGCTTTTAAGTAGATTTAATACTTCTTAAGCTAAGTAAAGTAGTAGTCTTTTTAAAACTATAGAAAGTTAGTTTTATACTAGTAAACTATAAGATACTAATTTAAATTTCTATAAGATATATATTTAACGCTTTACTAGTTAAAAAGAATATAAAATAAGTACATTAATTAGCCTTATCTAATATATTACTAATTATTAAAAGTAAGATAGCTTAAGTAAAAGATGAAGCTAAAAAATCTTAATTAATATTTATATTAGTATTTTATTAATCTAACTCTAATATAAAACAGTAAAGCCTGTTTGTTTTAGCTATATTATTATTAGTAATATTTTTTCTATAGTTTCAACTTAGTTAGCCCTTTATTAGAACTTTTTAATATACTTAATTAATTATTATAAAACGTAACACAGCCTATTAAGGCTTAAGATTTAGATATAAATTATCTTAAAAAGACCTTAAGTTAGATAGTTAAATTTATTAACATTACTTTATTTTATAGAACACGTTTTTAGCTTAACGTATTTCACAAGCGAGCTGGTTAAACAAGCGAGCTGATCAGTTTGCTAAGACCACACTAAATGTAATGAACTATATAACGAACTACTCCACCCCACTATAATCTACCTCTAATTCCTTATCGTTGCTGGATTCTATAGTAGATTCTTTATTAATTTAGCATGTTTAAGCGTTATGCCCAGTCCCGCCGTAGTTTCTACAGCGCCTTTAAGTTAGTTCAACCCCATCTACCCTAGCATTACCCTGACTCTTCTTACTACTAGAAGTTACAGTAGTAGCTTTCTTAGCAACTAACTGTGAGCCAGTCTCAAAGGTAAGGACTTTTCTTTGCTGGATACGCTTTCTTTTGCGCTGTTTCTATCGGTTTACGACCTCATTAGCTGCTTCAAGCTCGGTGATTCGATCGCGCCACAACACCATTTAATGAGCCATCAAAAAGGTGCCTTTAACAAGCTGATTAAACCCTTCCTTTAAGGAAGATAGTGAGCTACCTAACTTATCGCTAATCAGCTTTGATTGCGACCCAAATTCGAGGTGGTTACTAGAGGTTTTCGACTGCCATGGGGTATCTTATACGGTAGGGGGTGTAGACGTGCGTAATCAAACGTCAAGCTTTGATATTACCTTATCTAGATTGAATGGAACTAGGCTAGCACCTCGAAAACTTCCTTGGATATTCTTTTTAGTAATAGACGCATTAAACGCGTCCCGGAAGGCTGGTAAGAACTCTATTTTCATGATATAATTAAACCGGTTGCGTATTAGCTTCTCGACTTGGCGCCTATACGCTGTCTTTAACGGCAAAAAACAACCGACATCTAGTGGCTACAAGATATGTGACGAATGTGGCGGCATACATAAAGTAACTATCTTATTCTCTTTACAGTATTCGGTAAATTCCAGCGAGTTATGGCTTTCGTGGCTGTCTAGAATTAATAGACGGTATGCACCCACAGTACGCTCTTTTGTATATGTATTAAAGTGCTTTAACTACTGGAAACCAAGCTTATTTATTATCTAGCTATTATCAGAGACCCTGAATGCCTATTGGGATGGTATGTTAACTTCCTGGTACTAGATAGAGAGGTGGTTTTTGCCTTTGTAGATGATGAAGGGTAGAAGCGCGTACCCTAATGCGCCGATACCTTAGATCACTATAACCCACTCCTAGTTACCTAGCTGAACAGCTTTTGGTTAATACCGTCTTTCAGAGCCTGTAACGACTTTTTACTAGGTTATTATACCCATCTAAAAGCCAGATTCGTTAAAGTTGTACGTGTCTTCGTCTTGTATACCATATTTAGCCTTCACATTACGTACAAGGTTAAACCAAGCTTGTATGATTACTAGTTCTTCCTATTTATAACGCTAGTAGTCTAGCTTCTGATTGTACTTTATTTTAAGCCCTATAGTGCGCTTAATGAAGTTGTGTGGCCAGTTTATACCTACTAGGTCTTTCCCCTGCTTAGCTAATAGTTTATCAGCCATCTCTTGAACAGCATTAAGCGGAGGGGCAAATCCTCTTAAATCTAGCTCAAGTATATACTGTTTTATTACCTCCTCTTTAGTTGCTATTAGATTTATTAAATTAGGCTTAATATCACATCATGAGGTGATTCCAGCGCGTCGCGTTTATAGGCTTAAGAAGGGGACGTTAAAAGTACACACAGCAGGTCAGAGGCTAAATATTTAGCCTATTTCAAGAGCTTAAATAGTAAGCTGTATTCGAGCTTCTTTAGGAATCAATTACAGGTCGGTAGGTGGAGACATTATGGTATTAAATATCTTAACGCGTGGTCTTGGCAAATTAATCAGCTCACTTATTTAACCAACTCACTTATGAAATACGTTATATATTATAAAAGTTATTATTAAAAAGGTTTAAATTACCTTAAATTAAATCTATCTTCTCTTTATTCTATTAAAAGTAAAAAAATACTTTTTTATAAAACTTTTTATAAAACTTATTATAGTAATAGTATTAAAGAAACTACATACCTTACTTACAGCTACTTAAAATTAGAAAACTAATAAATAATATTTACTAAGTAAGTATTTAAAGTTAGATTCTAATTTAATATGCTATTTTCTATTTTTATTTATTATTTTTTATTTACGAGAGTCTTATTAACTATTTATAAATAAAAAAAATAACTAAAACCTATTTATTTTATTTTATATAAAGCTAGGTTCTTTAATATTAGTATATAACTAAATACATTTTTAATAAAAATTTTATTACTTTCTATAGTCTACTAATTTTATTTAATAGTACCTAAAATAATAGTGTTTTAAGACCCTAAATTTTTCTATTCTTTAATAGTTATATTTAGTTAGTATACTATTTACTAAGCCAATAAAAGCTAGTAGTATATAAAAAATATTAAGATAACTTTTAATAAGGTAACTATAGCTTTATAGTATTTTTAATTAACTTAATTATAACTTTATAGTCTTTTTCTATCTAGTGCTAACTATATTTATATAGTATACTTTATTATTTTTTACTACCTATAGTTTTATAGTAAACCTTTTTACTAACTATAACTTTATAGTTTCTAATAAAAAGAATAGAGTACTTTTATACTTTCTAATTAGCTAATATTATAATTTCTATTTTAATTATTTTATATAGGTTAGTTTTTTAATTACAGCTGTAATAATCTAGCTTACTTATTTAATAAACTAATAGTAAAATAAGAAAATATTAAAATATATTAGTAGCTATTACATTAAAGAATATAGCTATAAATTAAACTTAAATTATTAAAATAATTTAAACCTGCTATATATACTACTTATGTTCTAAATATATATAGTTAATATATAAGCTTTAAATTTCTCTTTAAATTAAATAGAAGTATTCTTAAGCTAATAAATTTAATAATCTTAATTTTTTAAATTATAGATGTTTATTACATTACTACTATACTATTCTTAGTATTATGTAATTAAAACTAGTATTTATATATAAGCCTTATAATAGGGCCTTATACTTACTAGCATTTCTTATCTAGTAAGAAACCTAATATTTTATATACTAATCTCAATTATTTACCTATCTTAATCTAAAAGTATAGTAAGTAAGGAGTATATGTTTTATTTAAAAAATATATTACTTTTTTATAGAGTATAAACTATTTAGTAGTAACTATTATAGTTATATATAAACACAGTCTTATATAGCATACTATTAGAATAAAGTTAATATAAGATTTATTAAATTTTATTAGCTTATTATATATACTCTTAAAGAATATAAGAATAGCTATTTATTTTTAAAATCTACTTTTTTTAAGTATAATTATTTATTTTCTCACCTTTTCTGTCAAGTTTTTCCGCTAATTTATAATTAATTACTTTATAGTTATTTTACTTTATTAGCTCTTACTTAGCTTAAGTACTTTCTAATATAACTTTACTTAATAATACTAGTTTTTTTTATACTTAGTTACTTTTATTTAAGTAGATATTTTTTCTAGACTTTATTTTCTTTAGCTTTATGTTTATAACTTCTTTTATCTAGTTCCTTCTTACTAGTATTTTAAGTATCTATAGTTAGCTATTATGTATTTATAGTTTACTTCTATTATTTAAGAAGCATGCTTTAGAATATTTAGGGAAATTACTAGAAACCTACTTTAGTTAATAAATTTATTCTTAAAGACCTTATACTATTAACTTCTAATAAATTTATAGCTTTAAAAATTAAGGTACTTTATAGTAATAAAGCTTATAATATACTTATTTTTCAAGTATACTTTTAACTATTTACATAATTAATATATACTTTTTTATTATAATTAATCTCAAATCAGTTATGTGTTTAAATAGACTTAAATTATATACTAATAAAAAGTTATTATATTATATTCTTTATAATAGTTACTCTTACTTCTAGCAGAAATATTATTTATTTATATTTAAACGTAACTAAAATTAAGGAGAGCTTAGTTTTACTAAAAAAAAAGATTATATATTATACTTTAGATAAAATCTAAATATTTTAAAAGAGCTTTTAAATAAGTACTATTAATACTATTTAGAATTAATTAAAAACAAAACTTATGTTTTTAAGTATAAAGGAGATAGGTGGAAATCCTCTAAATTAAAATATATATATATATTAACTATAATTATTAATAAAAAGCTAAAAAAGATGTTATTAAATAATATAGTAAAGTTTTTAGATTTCTAAACTAAACCATAATACTTTATATGTAGCCTTTTTTTATTAATAAAAGTATTTACTTTATAAATTACTTAAAACTAAAAAATCTAGCTTTAGCTTTTTTATTATAGAGTAGTTTAATTTAAATATTTACATTCTTATTATATTTAGTTTTAATAATTATAGTTTAAAAACTCTTTTTATTAAGTTCCTATAGTATTATATTATTTTACTTAAAAATATTAATATAACTAGCGTATATTGAATATAAAATAGTAATATAAATATAAACTAAAATATTAGTTAAAATAGCCCTTTATAAATGTCTATTAACAGAAAAATGTTTCTATTAACTCTCTTTAATATTCTTAATAGTATAGCGTTATTTAAAGATAGAGTGTTAATAATAATAACTAATTATATTAAGTATCTAGATCTAATACTTATATGTCTTAGCTATATAAATATAAAGGTTAAGTTCTACCTAGTAAAAAAAGATATAATTAGTTAGCTATTCTTTTTCATCTATAATCCCTACTTAAAAATAGTTATTTATAGTAATAATTTAGAAAAAAAGTTATTTTAGTTAGTATAAGAGTTTATAATAAAGATACTAAAGCTAGAGTTTAGTTTAGCTAAAATTATATTTTTTTTATTAGTAAATAAGTAATCACCCCTCCATGCTATTACTAGTATAGATAAGCGGATAAAGAAAATTAAAAAAAAAAGAAAATTTAAAAGAACAAACTTATAAGCACTTAATAATAATAATAGATTATAAAACTATTAATACTATTTACATAAGTCTTCTACTCTTATTAGTAGGAATATTAACTATATATTTTTCTATTATTAAGTCTAGAAAAGTTACAAAGCTGTAGGTTTATATTTACTATTTTAAAGTATAAAGAGATTCGTAGCTTATTGGATTTATAATTTTACTATATTTAAGAATTAATTTCGAATTTTAAACAAAGGCAGCAAAGTAAGAAAGTGTATTTAGTTTTTAGAATCTAGTTTTATAGACTTAGATTATAGTTTCTAAAACTAGTTATATATTTTAGAATCTTAAACTAAACCACACTATTTTTGCTTTTCTAAGAAGAAAGTAATGTAACTATTAGATAAATTCTAGACTTAAGCTTTACTTTTAGCTTAGTGAATTACATTCTCTAAATAATTATATATATTCTAAAGTTAGTAGATAGAATTATTAGTATAATATTACTTAAAGACCTATTATAAAGCTTAGTAAAAAGAAAACTAATTTACTAGCTTTATAGTATTAGTAAAATATTTTACTAACTATTCTTACTAATTTAGGTTAACTATATGCTTATTAGCTATATTCCTTTTTATAATAACCTTACATATTAAGTTTTAAGCCTTAATAATTATGAAAGTACTAGTTATAAACTTAAGTAAACTTTAGAAAACTCTTTAAAATAATATTTCTATATTATTTAATACTATTATTTATTAAAGTCCTAGTTTAAAAAGAAAATATGTAGAATATAAATAAAAAAGAAAATATACTACTACACTTAACAGTGTATAGTTAATCTCTTATAATAATAATATTTTTCTTAAATAAAAAAGCCTTAATATTTACTTAAAATTATTAAAGAAAGATAACATTATACTTAGTAGCTAAAGGAGAAGAGTATAAAATAATTAAACTCTTAATTATAAAAAAAAACTTAATAAATATACTAAATAGGTTTAAAGAAACACTATTATATTATATAACTTAGAATATAATACTAGTAGCTGTAAAAGAGTTGCTTAATATAGGTATAAAAGACTATAATAAATATTATAAAATCTATACTATAAAATTTAGCAAATAGACCACATTATATAAATATTAAATAAATAAATAATTATTATAACTTAAGCTAAAAGTATTACTATAAATATCTTTTTTTTTTAAAGAAAATTATTATAATAGCTAAAATACAACTCTACTTTAACTCTTTTTATAGAACTAAAATTATTAAAACTAGGAAGTATATTAGACTTTATTTATTCTTATCTAGTTTTTAATAAAGTCTTATATAAGAAATACTAATAGTTATTTAAGTATATTTTATTTAACTTATATATTTTCTATTATATAAATATATACTAGGAAAATATTTTTGTGGACCTTAAAACTCTTAATATTACCTATATTATTAACTTTAAATTTGCTGGCTTTTATTTATAATATTTTAACCTTCTATTATACAAATATAAGTACTTTTAGTTACTAAATAAAAGTAATTTTATAAAAGAATTTCTTTAATTTATTAATATTAATTAGTAAGAAGAAAATTCTTTTTACTTAGTATTTTCTAAAGCCTAGCTTTAGGCTTCCTAGAATGAAGTTAACAAAATATAATAGTAGAACAATAAATATAGTTAATAATATTTTAAGAGCTAAAAATAACTAAAATTAGTGTATACAAGTAAAATAAAAGAAAGCAAAACTTAATAAACTAAAATAATAAAATTATTTAGTTTAGAAAATGTTTTTACTAAATAATAAGTTAACTAGCTTATTAATAAAAATACCCTTAAACTAAAAGGTTTTACATGTATTCTTAAGATATAGTTAAAATGTTTTCTACTAAACTAATTAGAACTCTTTAATTAAGCTTAGTTTTATTAGAATAATATAATTATAGAAATAACTATAAACTTAATATATTATATTTAGCTAATTTAAGGCAATTAAGTTCTTTCATACCTGCTCTAAAATAGACTTTATTTAAATATATAACTATTAATACTCTTTTAGCTACTATTTTTCTTTTAAAAAAACTACTTTTCATAGTTTCTATATATAAGGAATTAATAACTTATACTAAACTATAAAATTTTAATCTACTTTTTTATTAAATTTGTCTTTCTTAAGTATTTTATCTATTTTAATTTCTATAAGTTTTTTTGTGTCTTTATAATTTTAAGAGTTCTACTTAGTTTTACTTTTTAAAAAACTAGGCCTATTTTAGTAAACGTAAATTTAGAATAGTACCTAGAAAAATAACTCTAGATTATATATAAAATTGTGATTTTCGTTGCTGTAAAGTGTATTAATTACTATAAATACTTTTTACTACTCTAATCTAATAACTAAGTTAAGATTAATTAAGAAATTATCATTCTCTCTTATTTTTAATATAATATTCCTAATAAATATATTATAGTAAAGAAACTTTATATTTAGTAGTAGTTTATATTTTAATAAATTAACTATATTTTTAAATAAAATGTTTTACATGTTATCTATTTTTTATACTTTTAAATAATCCCATTAGTATAATTTATAGAGAACTTATTTTATAAATACTCTTTTTAAAATTTTATATAATTAAACAATAATAAATAAGGTCGTATTACTAATAAGTATTTTATTTAACTAAAAAGTTTAAATATAATTATTTTAAAAGAAGTATTAATGTCTATACGTAGTTTAATAATTTCTTTTAAGTAATAGTTCTACTTATATTTATACTTCTACTTTTATTTAAATATAAACTACTAAATATAGCTGGGCTAGTAATAGTATTAAAGAGTATAAATTATTATTATTAAAATAAATTCTTTCTACTAGTATTACTTAGCCTTTTCTGTATATTATAACAAATATTATTTACTTTATTTCTAGTATATATTATCTTATAGTAGTAGTATTATATTATATTTTTAACACTAGCTTCTATTACTTTTTTAAATAGAAAACCTTTTTTAGGTCGTTTTTTAAATTCTTATAAATTCTTAATTATAAATCTACTTTCTAATCTATCTTCTAGTAAACTTTTCTAGTAAGTAATTACCTAACTAGTAACTAAACACTATTATTTTATAAGCTTTTTTAAGTAAAACTACTCTATTTAATTATCTTACTAAATTTATATATACTTTCTGCTATTATCTAGTATAGTTGAATCAAAATCTAGTTCTTTTTTAAATATTTATAAGTATTCTAAGATTACTAAAATAAATATCTAACTATTTTTATTAATGTTAAAAGGTATAGACTTTACTACTTCTAGTTAATTAAATTTCTATAACTAGATAGTTAAACTGTAGAGAGTAAAATTTAAAATAAACTAGTAAATATTTTATATACTAAATATTTCTTAATTATATTTTAAGAAATTAAGTTAAGTACTATTATAGTTATTTTCTCGCAAATTGCTCTTTAGTTTGCCTAAAATAAAAATATAAAACTAATTATAACTTTACTAGTTACTATCTTCTAGCTTATTATTAAAATTATAGACTAAATTTATATCTAGTTTTTACTTACTAACTAATTTAGAAATAGGCTTATTTAAGATAGTAATGTAGTAATAATATTTTAAAAAACAAAAACCATGTTTATCTGTAAACAGTAGAAACTAGTTAATATAATAATAAAAGAATTTTAATATATTTTTTTTCCTTATAAGCCTTTTTATAAGTTTTTAGCTATTTTTAATTAACTAATATTTTCTTTATATAGTAGTAGTTTTGTATTTTTATAGCTCTAAAATATAGCTATTATTATACTCTAAAGCTATAGAATTTACTTAAAGAATATAATAAAAAGGTTAGAGTAATTAATTTTAAGATTATTTTTTACTTTATTTTTAAGTATAAAGTTAATATCTTTTCTTAGGTTAAACGTATTTATAAAACTGTTTATATTAAACATTTAAAGTATCTACTAAAAAAAGAAAATAAAAGATAAGTTAGATTATAAAGAAATTATAAATTTAGTAATTATAAAAGCTGTAAATATAGTAATAGTAGTGTAAATTTTATTCTAAATAATTTCATTTAACTCTTTACTAAAAACTACTTTTGTGATGACGGGCTCGGTCTTCACGCGTCGTAGCATAGATATAGGTTAACAGAATAAGTTGGCTCTATTTCAGCTACACTAAGATGGGGAGAGAAGAGGTACAAAGGGGGCTCACCTCTAAATAGGGCGGTGCATGGCCTGAGCGCGAGCTAGCCATGCTCTGAGCTCTGCGCTAGGTCGTGGCTAGCGTAGCCAGTCATGATATCATGTGGCCTGCAGCGAGCAGAGCGAGCAGCACCGTCACATTACCCCCCCTCTAAGGGAGGCTCGTCCCCGAGTCTCTAGGTTACAGTCTCCTTCTTGCCGATTTCTGTACTACTCTTGTCTTTAAAGCTGCCTTATCATCCTCCTCTGTCACTTCTAGATCCTCCTCTGCTTCGTACGCTTTCAACCAGGCGTCTAGTCGTGCCGGCAGTCCTGCCTTCTCTGGATAGGCCTCGTGATAGTCTCTTACCTTGTATGGGGCGCCTATAAAGCCTCGGGCGTTGTACCAGGCAGGATCTGGGTCATGAGCTAGCCAGGATGCTTTGTACTGTAGTCGGCCATGGAATAGGCGGCTATCAAGGATTTCCTACACTGGCCACTCGGGATGCCCGTTAACCTTGATAGGCGGTTCCTCAGGTTTAATTTGGCCAGGCAGTGGGCGAGTAGAAGCCTTCTGTAGGCGGTCTGCGTGGAAGACGTCAAGCATACGCATGTGCAGCAGTAGCTTAAGGTGATAGGAATATCTCTTCATGCCTATAATAGGATAGGGTCCGTACATCTACTAGTCTAGCTTCTGGCTAGGTCGGCTAGTAGTGAAGTCCTTAGGTATAACGTACACCTCGTCTCCTATAGAGAAGTCTGGCTTGCGGCGCTTCTTGTTAGCCTGTTAAGCCTATCGCTCTTGTACTTAAGCAATCCCTTATTAAGCTATCTCTATAGCTAGCTTTATTGCATTATGGCGAGCTTTAGCGTAGCTCTGCGCTTCCTCACGTGACATCTGTTTACAGACTGTAGTAGATACCTTCGTACGTTCCTCCCAGTCCTAGTGATAGATTGGCTAGTGGCTAAACTCAATTTAATAGAGTAATAAGCCTATAGTCTTATGTGGTAGAATTGCTTGAGTCTAGTCTATATAGGGCAGCAGGTCTGACTAGTTATCCTAATAGTAATTAACGAATAAGCGTAGGCGCTGGTTGATGTACTGGTTCAGGACCTTAGTATTCCCGTTAATTTAAGGGTGATACGGCGTTGAGAGCTTTTACTTAATTCCTATTAGTCAGTATAGCTCATCTATAAATGCTGAAGTGAACTGAGGACTGTGATTAGAAACTATTAATCTAGGTAGACTAAATACTTACTAGATATAGTAATAGTATATATTAGCTACTTAAGTAGCTATAGTTGTCTTATGGTAAGGTAGTAAGAAGTAGTGCTTACTTAGCCAGTCTATAATAATAAAAACGCAGTTATATTCTTTCTTATCTAGAAAGAAGGATTTAAAGTCTATAGAGACGTCTCACCATACTCGCTTAGGGATTAACAGTGATTTAAGTAAGCCTAGAGTCTTATTATAAGATATGTGGCTCTATCTATAAGCTTTATATATAACTATATAGTTATTTATATCTTTGCTTATATAGCTTTAGTAGTAGCGGTCACGAAGTAGCTTATCTATCTTTCTCTTACTTAAGTAAGTAGTCACCTAGGTAGCATAGATAGCTTAAATAAGGTAGGTCCTTAAGAAGTGTACAGTAGGGACTACCAGCTTACTATAGTGCATAAGAAGGCTCTAGCTAAGTTTTTATGCTAAGTAGTTACTAGAGAAAGCGCGCTCTTAAAATGGCTGTAGGCTCTCATAGCTATAATTCACCTTAATAATACAATTAATTAGTAAGTAAGGGTTGTTTAAGAGAGGTAAGGTTATAAAAGTATTAGTAGTAACTACTTTAATTATATTAATAGCTAGCATGCCTTTTACTAACAGCGTAGCTAGGTTATCACTTATGGTTTTAATAAAGCTAATATTAATTTACTCTACTAAGAAAAAGGCGCATGTTCAGGCTGCTTTATTCTTATCTTTCTAGGTCTTCAGTTTCTCTTACTTACGCGAGAGCGTATTAGCTACTACGTTAGTTATACTAGAGCAATAGATAAACATTAGATAATAGTCTACTATACTTATTACCTAGCGTATCTAGTGGGGAGTAAGCTCTCACTTTATAGAGAAGTACTCTAGCGCGTGGTAGTTAGTTAGGGTACTAAATAACTCTATAGTCTACAAGCCTATAAGCTGTAAGTGCTATTCTTAGAGGCCATAGATTACAGCTAACATCTTTTTATTATATATATTATAGTTTATCTAGGGCTTACTTATAGTCTTAGAGTAGAAAATTATAGGTCGCTAGAGACTATTCTCTTAAAGCTATAATAGCACCCCTATAATAACTCTATTACTTACGTCTGTTTCTATACGCGTCTAGTGGTAGAGCAAGTAGTAAGCTAAGATATTATCTAATAATATTAGATCTTTAGCTTACTAAAAGACTACTAGCTTATATTCGCTAAAAGCGTACCATACACTCTTCTTAAGCAGCTTAGTAAGCGGTCAAATAATATGTCTATAGTCTTTTAGGAAAGCTTTATAGAAATTACAGAATCTTAGGAAGAATTACAGGCTTTTAACTAACGTAGGTACTGGCTATTTCTATACAGCAGTGACCTTCTCAAAGTCCTTTTAAATCCCTTCTATGCTAATAATAAGGCCTAGGAACTTTATTCTAGTAATAGTAAACTTACTTTTCTTAATATCTATCTAGAGACTTATATTCTAGAGATATCTTAGCACTTAAGCAACATACTCCTCATACTACAGCAGGTCTTTAAAGTAGATTAGAATATTATTAAGGTAAGTAGTATAGAAGTCGTTTAGTAGGCTATAAAATACCTTATTAATATAGCACTAAAATATAGTAGGGCTATTATAAAAACTAAATAGTAGCACACAATACTTATAATTCTTATACTAAGTATAGAATATAGTTAGGTCCTCTATGTTCTTGTTTAGATATATATAATAAAAGGCCTATTATATATTAAGCTTAGTGAACACTCTTATACGTACTAGGCAGATAAGAGTCTCCTAAATCAGCAGAATCAGATAAGCATTTTTTTTTATAATAGTATTAAGCTTATAATAGTTAATATAAAAGCGCTATCTTTTTTTAGACTTCTTAATAAATAGTACTAAAAAAGTATATAAAACATCACTATAAATAATAACCCCTTGTTTAAGGTGGTTATCTAGGTAGGTCTTAATAAGCTATAGCTACTTAAAAAACATACTATATAATAGACTTAATATTAACATATTCTTAGCTATTAGTTTAATATTATAATTAATATCTTCATAATGCGGGGGCAGTATGTCTGAGTTTTTTTTTAAGAAATAAACCTAAATCACGCTAGCGTAGCTAGAGTGAGATAGTTTCTATTTAATAAGCTACTAAAGTTCCTCTTCTCCTATAAGGTCCTTATTTAATTAATAGGGCTCTTTTAGTAAAGCCTTTACTAAAAGGTCCTTAGGGTCTTAAGAGAAGAGCTTTAGGTCTAACAGGCTAAGCTTATCTCTATAGTCTTAAATAAACTTATCTACTTTATAAATGCTAGTATGCCCTAGTATAGTTTCCTTCTATTATACATATATTATAAAGGTAATAGCTTTTATAGTATTAATCTTAAGGCCTACTTTAGAGAGGTCTTTATATAAGATAGATTAAAAGTAAAAAGTTTACTTACTTAGCTCTAGCTACTATTATAAGTAAAGCTACTCTTTTATTTTTCTAATATTCTCTTATTATACTATATACTAAGGTGAGCACTAAGGTAGCTTATAGGTGCACTATAAAATCACCATATTTATCAGCTTATCACGTCAGTTAGTATTAGCTTAGTATAAGAGGTTAATTTTAGTTAATAAGTCTTACATTAGAATAACGATATTATGCTTATAGTTAATTAGCTTATTATTTAGCTATTTAAGTGCTTATTTCTTATAGTTAATTAAAGCACCTACATCTTTAAACAGCTTACAACCAATTATAAAGTCATGGCGGCTAGTGTTATAGAAAATAAAATAAATTAACAGGCAATAGTTATTTAGTACTAGATTAGTCTAAAAGTACTTATTTACTTATCTATTTAATCTATTATTATAGCTAGCTAGGGGGATAGATTTTATCTAGTAAGTTTTTATCTTAAGCCTTTTCTTAATAGCGTGTATATACTTTAGGTGTATTAGAATAAAACTACTAGCTCTAGTATTAAGAAAACTACTTAGCTTAATAACTAGTCTACTAGTAGAGATATAATAAGACAGGGTAAAGACTAGTCTACTAAATAATAATTAGTAAGAGTTAAACTAGTTAGTAGCTTTAGAAAGTAACTCTAGAAAAAAAACTTCCCTTAGGGTAAGTCTTTCTCTAATAGTTCTTCTATAGTAAGCTAAAACTTCTTATTATTACTAGTATCCTAAAGTATATAGAGCTTTTTATTAGTATCTATAGGCTTAATTACTTTAGCTATAGCTTAAGCAGGTAGTTAATAGTTTTTTATAAAGTAACTAGATTTCCCACAATTATAGTAACTAGCTAGCTTAAAGATAGATATTAATAGAATAGTAGTAGCTACTACGTAAGTTAGGTACTTAGTTTCTAAATAAAACTGCTAAATTAGTAGCAGCTAAGTTTTCCTAGTTTTTCTATTAATCTACTTAGTAGCTTTCCTGGCGCTAAGAGCTAGCTCTCTAGTAAAGTCTTAAGCTAGGTCTATATACTTATTATACTAATTATAGTACTGCTATTAATAGATGCCTATTTGCGTACGCAGAGCGTCTGGGAGCTTCTTATAGAATTCTTCTACCTATTAGTCTATAAGCAGGCTGCGTTCTTAAGCTAGGCAGAAGAAATCACCCTAAAATATAGTAAAGTTAGTAGGGTCTCTAAGGTAGAGCTTCTAGAAATTATAGTAAGTGTTAAGTCTCTTATATAGGTCGCCATACGTCCTCTCTAGGTAATCTACTATATACTAGTAGCTAACTAGCTGCTCACTCTCTCTTATTATACATATAAGTATTAAGAGATACTAGTTGGCAGGACCCTCCGTACGCGTACGCATGTAAGAGACGATGTTCTCCTAGGTAGCTTACTTACTGGCTCCAGCAAACCAGTCTCGGTTAGCGCGTACCTTATCCTCTAAGACATCCCTCCATTAATCAAAGGTAACGTCCTTGCCGTCCTTAAGCATTGGCGGGTCGGGAAATCGTGCTGAGCAGCTATTGCCTTAATAGCTGCCTACAGTAGGCGTAGCTAGTGGAGTGGCGGGTAGGTAGAGTAATGCTCGAGGAGTTTGGTTACTAAGATCTCCTATATCAGAACCATTGTCAGGTCCTACAGCGACATAGCCAGCCTGGTTCTGAGGGGTCTGTGGCAGAGCTGTGAAGTGCGTCTTCTTTGCTGGTGTCGACGATAGCGCTAGGCTGGCCTTTGCAGAGAGGAAGGAGTGTATATTGTGCGTGGGTTTCTTTGTCTGTACCCTTAGTGTCTTGATCTCGTTCTCTTGATCCGCTACGCGCTCGAGCGTGTTGTTCAGTAGCTGATGAAGCTTAGCAAGCTCGTCTCTAGCCTCGTTAAGCTCAGTTTCGGCCGTGTTGAGCGCTTTTCCTAGCGTATCGGCATGGTCGCGATGTGTGAGTACTTTGAGGTGGCTACGCTCTAGCTCGCTAGCGATTATCGCTTGATCGAGGGTCATCAGGGTAGGAAGCGTAACCTCTATCTCCTGAGGCTCGTAGGTGTCGGTTCCCCAGGTAGTGCTCTTGGTAGTAGCCACGAAGGGTTTCTTGTCGTGTCGTGCCTGGATGCGGAGCTTCTTGATGGTGTAGTCTTCTCCAATCACGTTGTTAGGGTAGTGCGTGGCGGCACACTTGAGCGACTTAGGGATAGGCGTGTAGTCATTGCCAGTGGCTGTTGCCTTGGGATCGACCCTCATCTCTAGCGTGGAGAGCTTTCCCATGGTCCTAACCTATCTGTCCTTGTATTTGTATAGAGCTTCTGGCCCTTAGTAGGGTGAAGCAATTGGCTGATTCTCTGGCGTGGAGAAGATGAGCTGGTGGTGCTCACGGGGGTCGGTTTCTCTGGCGTGGAGAAGATGATGGGGGGGGGGGGGGGGGGGGGGGGGTTCGCTAGAGCTCTCGTAGCTCTCTTCCAATCTAATGGGTATGTTGCCTACCGCTGTAGGTCTTCCGGTTACCTGCTGAGTCGCTCTCGAGGCCTGCCGTGCAGGGCTTATACAGGCTATCGCTCAGGGTTTTAACTGCCTACCGCTGTAGGGCTTTCTGGTGGAGATCGTATGGTTGACGAACTAACGACTCAGCGTAGTCGTGCAATTGATTCTCCAGGTGCGGTCGTTGGCGAATCAAACGCTCAGGTTGATCGCGCGGCTTGACCTCGATATTGTGTCGCCGTCGTCCGGCCGAGTTAGATTGATCTTAGTGTAATGTGATGACGGGCTCAGTCTTCACGCGTCATAGTATAGATGCAGGTTGACGGGATAAGTTGGCTCTATTTCAGCTACACTAAGATGGGGAGAGAAGAGGTACAAAGGGGGCTCGCCTCTAAATAGGGCGGTGTATGGCTTGAGCGCGAGCTAGCCATGCTCTGAGCTCTGCGCTAGGTCGTGGCTGGCGTAGCTAGTCGCGATATCATGTGGCCTGCAGCGAGCAGAGCGAGCAGCACCGTCACAACTTTTAGAAAAGGGATAATCTGTTTAATATTAAATTATTAGAATTAACTACTAATATAAGTTTAGATAGATTATTAAAAAGGTTCTTATTACTATAGCTAAAACATAGTTAATAAGAGACTAAAAGAATTTATAGTACTAATATAAAAGAAAGTGTAAAAGTCTAGAAATTTATAAACACATTAAATTTAGTCTTTAACTAAAATCTATATGTATTATCTTTACTGCTAATTTGATTTAATACTTATATTAAGCTAAAAACGCCTAGAGTCTTATAAAATAAATAAAAAAAGTTATAAAAAGTATTAAGCTTATTATTAATAGATACTGTTTTAATTATCTTTAATATTAATCTATTTACTATAGTAAGAAAGCGCAATAACTAATATACTAAAATAGTTAATAAAAAAGTAACTTAAAAAGCAACTAAATAAGAAATAATACTAATTTATAAAGATAAAGTATTAGAAAGAGGTTAAAGAAAAAACTTAAAAACAGATCTAAAAGTACTAAAAGTTAAAAATAGAAATAATAGAGTTTAAAAATAGAAACATGAAGTTACTAGCTATATAGTATAGGTAATACTAAGCTAGAATTTCTACTTAAGCTAGTTTATAGTTATTATGTAAACTTTATTAGTAAAAATAATTTACTAATACTTAATAAATATTAAATAAGTAGTTATTAATAAATATTTTTTAGTAAATAATTATTACTACTAAATATAGTAATTAAGCATTTAAATATATAACTATTTTTTATTATTATTATAGGAAAAATACCTATAGTAAAGCTAAAAATCCTTATTAACTTTTATAATTTTTAAGATAAGAAAGTAAGTCTTTCTTAAAATAATCTTTAAATATTTTAATTTCTATTATTTACTTTTTATTTATACTATCTTACTTATTATCTATTATTATTATTTATGCTATTTTTTAGTTAATTAGCTTTACATAAGCTTTTAAACTCTTTAAATATAATTTTTAAAATAACTAATTTTAACTAATTTTATAAACTCCAGTTATATCTTACTATATAATACTAGCTACTATTAAAGTTAGTAACTAACTTTATAACATAAATTAAAGAATATGCTTTTTTAAAAAGACTATTCTTTAAATAATAAAGTAACTATTAAAATAATAATTCTTACTTTATTAATGCTTATTTTAATTTCTTTAAGTATATTCTCTAATATCTTTAATATAGCGTGCTATTAGTTTTTTATAATAAAATAAAAGATTATAACTATACTCTATATAAAGCACTTTTAGAGAAGGCCTGATTTTTTAGTATAAATAATTTAAATATACTAACTAGAACTATTAATAGTAGTATTAAGATTATATACTATTTAGTAATTAAAATATATACAGCTTGTAATTATTCTAAAGTAAGATTTATAAATATAAATAAGTATAACTACTGTTTATATAGTACAGTCAAAAATATAAATCGTAGATATAAATATAAAGATATAGTATAATAAGTAGTAATTTAGAAATAGACAACCTTAAACTATTAATTATATATTTAAGAATAGTAAGTATATTTATTTATTTTAGTTATATACAAAGTTAATATATCTACACTTTAAACTTTTAGTAACTTTAATTATAGTTTCTAAATTTAGGCTTTTACCTTTAGTGCTAAACTTAACTAATCTATTTTAGTATTATAAATAAACTTTACTTTTATTACTAAATTCTAATTACAGTTCCCAAATCTAGTTCTACGTTTTAATGGATATAAGTTATGCAAAAAATTTTATTACTACTATTTAATTATAATAAATACTCTTATTATAAATTCTAGAGTATTATGTTATAACGTATTTAATAAGTGAGTGACTTGAACAAGCGAGTGACTCACCTTAAAACTCACCAAAAAATCAAGAATTCGCACATGAATATCTTAACAACCACTTAATAATAAATTCTATAAATTGAAACTTAGGCTTTTCTACATGCATTACAGCGTTTCTGAAGGTCGCATGAAAATTGGTTGAGTAGTTTCTGAGATATAGCAATTTGGGGGCTAAAACGATGCCATATTGCTATATCTCAAAAACTACTAAACCAATATATATGTAACCTTCATAGAAGCTGTAATGCATGTAGAAAAGCCTAAGTTTCAATTTATAGAATTTATTATTAAGTGGTTGTTGAGATATTCATGTGCGAATTCTTGATTTTTTAGTGAGTTTTAAGGTGAGTCACTTACTTATCTGAGTCACTCGCTTATTAAATACGTTATATATTAATATACTATTAATACTATAACCCCTAAAATCGTTATTTAAAAATATGTTAATATTTTATTTTCTATTTTTAAGAGTTTTAATTATGAAAAAAATACTTTAAATTATGATATATAAAAGCTATTTTTTTATCTAGTTACTTTTTTTTTATATAAGTGCTAAGAATATATTAGTTTAATATTAATTAATTAGTTAATTATTCTTATGCGCGTTTTAAGCTACTATAAGCTAAGTTATTTTTTATTATTATATTTATAAAGACTCTAGAGATCTCTACTACGCTCTTAATTTAAAAACATTATTAATTTTATTTATAGTTATATTTAGTAGTTAATATAAGTGCTTATATTAGCACTATAGTAAATATATACTAAAAACTATTACTAAATTAATTAAACTAAGTTTAGAAAATATATTTTTAGCTTATAGTAGTAAATAGTCTTTTAGTTTCTAGTATAAAAGAAATAATATAGCTATATAAAAATTAGGAATTTAAATTATAGCCTTTTTACTTCCACAATATTAGCCTTAACAAGTATTAATTTTTAAAAATATTTTATATAAAATGCTTTTAATTATTATTATTATATACTTATTTACAAAATAAGCACTTTATAATCTTGATTAATAAAATAATCTTTTTTTAAAAAACTACTAGGATTCTCTTTTGTTTATAAAAATAAAGTTTTTTTAAAATAAAAATATAGATATAAATAGTTTACACTAGCTTAAAAACATTATTACTATTAAAAAATATAAAAAAGGTAGTGAAAGAAACTATATTAGTATCTTATATATATTAAATAGTTATAAGAAGTGTTGAGTAAAGCAAATTTTAAACTAAATACTCTTATAAAATAATTAAGTAATAGATACTTTTTAGTGTTAAGATTCTGTAAAAGAGATTCTTTATATATACTATAAAAACATAATTAGAAACTTACTAAACAAGATTTACTTCTAGTATAAAATAGATAATAGAATGTTTAGTTTTATATAAAAGGTATTTAACTACTACTAAGTTATTCTATTTAGAATCTATTTTAAAAAATTATTAGTTAATATCTATAATTTAGAGTATTACTCAAGCCCTAAAAATACACCTTCTAGTAAGATTTTTAGAATAATTTGTATATATTAAATATACTAACAACCAGATGAAAAGTAATAGTAGTAAAAAGAAATTAGTAATATTATAATAAAAAGCATAAAATAGCTACTTAGTAAAGAGATTATTATAAAGAAAGTAAACTATTTATTACACGTTTTAAGATTTTAGTTATTTATAAAGTTAGACACGCTCTATAGGCTTCTTAGGCTTAAATATAATAAAATAAATTTAACTCTTTTAGTTTATAAACTGTTTACTAATATAAATAAAAACTTACTTAATATATTAAAGATTTAAATAAGAGGTAGAAATTAGTCTTCTATTATTTTAATAAAGACATTTAAGTTAAAGACGTCTAGGCTATAAACTATATTATTATTAAATATCTTTAGCTAAAAGCACTAAAAGTATCTAATAAAGATTAGAAAAAAATAATAATAGAAATAGAAAATAGATTATTATTTTCTTATATTATAAACTAGCTAATAAGGTCTTAGCTGTTAACATATTTATTAAATATATCTATACTAATACTTTCTATATAGATATTTTTTAGTAATCTTATTTACTTAGAACCTTATATAATAGTTATGAAAGGTTTTTTAAATTTATAACTAAAATACTTAAAAAATTTTTTAGCACTGTGTTTAGGCGTTTTGTGAAATTTTATATTAAAGAAATTAAAAGTAAATTCTATTTATACAGAATATTAGAAGCTAAAGAGCCTTAATAATATACTAGTAAACTAAATACAGAATTTTAGTATAATTTTATGGTATTTATTATAAGGCTTAACTTTAGCACTATCTTTTTAAGTAAAATTATATTAACTAACCTAAGTATAGTATATACAAGAAAAATACTACTTAATGTTTATTTATAAAATGAATAAGTTATTATTTTAATAATAGCTAGCTTAAGCTTTATATATATTAAATTTTAAAAATACCTGCCTTAGTAAAAAAGTTGCCATTTTTTTATAGCTAAGTAATTATATCTTAGGTGTATACAAAAGCTTGTAACTATAAATATAATAGACTATATAAGTATTTACATACTATAAATAATAAACTCTTATTTCTATTAACTATTTAGAACTCTTTAGAAGATACTAAACATGTAAATTCCTTTTTCATTAAAAGAAACTTTATTATATTATTTTTTAGTAAATATTAAAGTAGTTTTTAGTATTTATTACTTTAGTAAAATAAGACTATACTTTTTATTAACTTAGTAAATAATTTAGATAATATGTCCATACAAAGATTTAAGATAGTAAAAGTTAGTAGAAAGAAAGAGAAAAAAATTTTCTCTTATAAAATAAAATACTTAGGCGCCTTTATAATTAATTTCTGTTTACTAATTATTATAAAACAGCATTTATATAATAATAGAGATTTGAGAAGATTTAAGTATAAAGTGTATTTATAATAAGAAATAGTTAGCAAAGACATAGAGTCCTTTAAAATAAGTAATAAAAAAAAAAGAAAAAGAAAAGTTTTTCTATTAATTAGAGTAGATTTTAATTTTATCTAGCTTTAATATAGCTATAATAAATCTATTAGTTTAATAATAGTTTATTAATCCTAGTGTTTATATAATAATAAGAGTAGATATATCTAGTTATTTATAAGAGTTCTAAAAGATTTTAGTAAACTAAATATATTATACCTAATTCTGTTCTTTAGCTTTCCCTTAATATCTCTTATAAGTAATTTAAGTAAATAGGATTTATTTTATAGTTTAACTAAATTAAAAAAGTTTATAAAGATGTTTTAATAATATAAGTAATTTAACTCTATAGGTAGTTAAAATACATAGGTAATTTAACTCTACAAATAGTTAAACTATATAAATAAATTAACTTTATAAATAGTTTAAGTAAAGGCTAAAATTATCTATATATTATAACTACTTATAAAGTTAAATTACTTATATTATTAAAACACCTCTACGGGCTTTTCTATTTATATAAAATTAGTTAATTATATAACTCTACTTATGAAGTAGCTGTGTGCCTAAATTATTCATATTATTAAAATACTTTTATAGGCTTCTTTATTTATATAAAATAGGCTAATTATATAATTCTACTCACAAAACAGCTATATATACTAAGTTACTTAAAGTTTAGTAAATAAGATTTGAAATTTATGAATTAAGAAACTATACTTGCTCTAGGACAACGCAGTAACGAGAGTAACTAAGTTTAAAATTAATTTCATAAATTTACTATAAATAACTACGATTAGAGCCTATGCATATAATTATTTTTACCTTTATTTCCATAAAATCTAATATTTGGGGGTTCCTTTTACAACTTTGTAAGACAGAAAATTAAATTTAGGAACTAAGTTCCCAAACTGGACCCAGCGCGAAACGGGAACATAAAAACCAAATCTAGAATTAAAGAAACTCTTTACGAAACGGCCCTGTAGACTGGTCTCTTTCTACTCTGGCGTCAAAAGAGCCCGGCGTCTTTGCTTTTTAGTAATCTGAATTAGCTACGCTGAGACTAAAATCAGGAAATGAGATCTAAGGTTCCTGATTTATGGACCTACGCAATGAGCGAAACTTATTTATAGCACAAGATTAATTGGTATGACCTAGGGCCTAAAAGGCGAACCCAGATTTGGGAACCGTGGTCCCAAAACCTGGAACCCCTAAGAAGCCAAATCTACATCTTGCGTACGCTCTGCCTCTAAACCAAAATCCAAGATTCAAAACTAACTTTTAGTTCCTTTAACGTAGTAAGAACATATAAAGCTAACAGGCCGCTATTTCCAGTATCACAATCATGTTTTTAAAGAGCAATCGGATGCTATCACAGTTAAGGACGAAGCGAGTCGAAAACGAAAATTACCGAAAACGACTCGAAACCCTCGGCAGTAAATCTAGCGAGTTATGCCGCGACTACAAGGCAGAGGTTTATTTCGTAGCGTATCGCAACGGTCGATTTTATACTTTTACATCTACAGATGAGCCTTCATGGCCTCCAGGGCCAGACACTCTGGTAAGCCTCTTTCCCTTCACATTATACCGAGATGTAACTCCTATCAAGGGCAAATTGTATCCTCCGCCAGTAAAGAAATCTCCAGCACATTTCAAAAATAGGCGTCAAGCAAAAGTGGCCAAAAGGAAGTTCGCTGGTGCTCATCAGCCTCGTAAGTAGAGTTGTTAACGCACCCAGAGTGACAGGCCAATCAGCGCTCGACCCCTGGCACAGAATGTCAGTTCCGTGCCATTTGTGCCAGAATATAAGCACTGATTGGAGGCATGTTTGGGTTACTAAGCTAACCCCACCTAACTCATCACTATCTGGGACACAAGCAGTAGCGAAAAGCTTAACCTCACTTAAGCAAGAAACCGACTAGTCTAGAATCAACCACTTTTTGTTAAATTTTCCGATCGTCTCTTAGGTCTCGTTGCCGTATTTTTAACATTTCCCCGTTCGTCTCCTTAGTCTGTTCTATCTCTCCCCGTCTTGCCACAGCGAATTTCTGCTTTAACCCTCCTAGTAATATTCTCTGTTTTTTCCGTATTACTTTCGAAGCCGTCAAGCCGATCGTCCACCTCCCCTAGATGTGTATGATGTAGCTGTTATTTTATTCGAGGCTACTAATCCTTCCATCTTTTTGGGCGAGTTTGTGTCTAAGTAAATCGACCAAGGCGCTCATTCTCGCCCCTAACAGAGTAAGCTACGCTTCGAGGCATTTTGGGAGGTCTTACTAAGCAGCTCATATGGAGACAACTGCTTCATCTCATGAGGTGAGTTTTTCGTAACCTTTCCTTCCGTATTCACCTCGCCACTCCCTAAATTACTTTTGCGTTCTGGTGCTAACTGGATATCCATCTTTTATTAGGAACCCAACTTAATAGAGCGTAGTAATCATTACATACCTTCTCTGTTATAGTAACTGCTTCATTCGAGCCGTCAGGTTTGGCTGGAAGTGAAGTACCCTAACACGGTTAGCAGTTCCCTGGAAGGACTATGGTGTTCACAGGCACCATGTCCTGATACAGAGTGGGGTCCTCAACTGTAGCCTCCGAGCCACTCATCTTTAAGGAGGTAAGAGGAGCAGCTAATATGATTTAGAGAACGAATGGCTTGAGCAGTGTCATTTTAAGAGGTATGGAGTCGCTTTATATCCTGCCCGTTCTACTGCTCGGCTGATGGGACAGCTTAAGGCAGACACCTGCGCCTCGAACGTATGATGAATCCACTGCGGTGGAGATGCGAGCTGTATCAAGGTTACGACTACGAAGGTACATGAACCTCCCCTTTCCACGCATGCTTGGCGGTATCTCCGTAGGAAGTCACACTAATTAACAAGGTGTAGCATCAGCCCCTTTCCTCGACATCGGGACGGATATGCACGCAGCTTATCCAATACCGCTACTTACAACTATACTTGCCTAGCCTTTTTGCTGCACTCATGCCTCAGCACACCCTCTATGTCTCACTCTAGTGCTGTAGGGTTTGGATCTGCGTGGCCGAAGCCACCTCCTCATGTCGTGAGCTCCACATCCATCAGGACAAGCATGAATCTGGACTACATGGGCATCCTGCCTTTAGATCCTGTAAGCGCTCGCATACCCCTAGGGCTCCCATTCATGTGATCGGCGAGGCAGATTTCACTAATCCATCCCGTCGTCATGGTCAGTATGCAGACTTATTTTTCCTGCAAGGCTTGGACACTCTAGGACATCATGTAGGCTTCACCTACCGCTGAAGTGTGCGGCGTTCAAGTCCATTGCGAATCTTGTGCAGCTCCTGCAGCAAGTAACACTCACTGTCAGCTACACCTCAACGCCATGTACTAGGGGATATTCATGCAGACTTCCCAGTGGTGATACCACTCGGGTTCAGGAATAGCACTGTTCAAAGAACATGATCCAATTAATTCGCTACCTTAACCTATCCATAGGACTTCATCGCCACAGTTACCGAGATACCCATTTCCATCTGTCCGTGGTGTCCAATCAATCAAGCAGTGCAAGGGCCAAGTGGAAATCAAATTGAACGTACTTCAACTTTAGCAAAAAATTTTTTTTACAAAAGTGCGTCCTATTCGTTGGTTCCTCCGATTCCATCTCAAGCGAATCGTGTTTTCTTTCTCTTTTTTGCTGTTGCTGCCCGTTCGCCTCCATCCCTCTTGTAACAGAATGCAGAGGATGGATGTAGGAACCACCGTGTGGTGGAATTGAGAGCTATCTAGGTGGTATATATACATCAAAGATGTGGCTTAGTCAGCTGAGTGCCAAGCAGGCAGCAGCAGGCAGCGACGCTCGGTAACACCTCTCCCTATTTAGGGATTGGCTCTGAAGTATCTTCCCTCTTTCTTTCAAATTATCTCCTAAGTTATCAAGCCAGTCGCCCATATCCGATAGAATGCCCATGATGTGGCTATTCTCCTGATCGAGCCTGCTAATTCTTGCGTCTTGGCTGGCAATTTCGCGAAAGAGAACATCAACTAAGGCGCTCATTCTTTCCATCTCCCCTAACAGAGATCAGCCACGCTTTAAGTATTGTGGGGATACTCACCTGACAGTTTTTGAGATGACTGCTTCATCTCATGGGGTGAGTATTCCGTAGCCTTTCTATACGTATCCACATGCCCACTCCCCGATTCACCGTGTTCCATCGCTACCTGGATGTTCATCTCATGTTAGCAGTCAAACTGAATAGAGCGTGGTTGTTATCATATACCTGCTCTGCCGAGTCATCGGCTTTAACTATAAGTGAAGCAGCCTAGCATAGTCAGCAATATTTGGGAGGCATATAGGTCTCTTACACACCATGCCCTCGTACAGAGTGGGATCATCAACGGTAGATTGCGAGCTGCTCATCCTTTAAAGATTGTGAAAGGGGCGGATGGAGGTCGATAGGAGGTTGATGAAGGGGATCGGATGGCTTTGAGTTCGCTCGAGATATGAAGCTGCTTTATATCCTCCCCTTCCTACCCAGCTAATGAGAGATCACAAGGCAGACTTATACACCTCGAGCGTTTGACGCCCCGCTTCCACAGCAGGTCGTCCCTTCATGCGCATCCCCTGTGCCTCCACAATAGGCCATGCGGATCAGGGAGGTGTATGATGCACTTCTCATCTCCGGCGTGACGAACTTACAGGCGGCCGAACTGATAGGCTTCGCCAACAGTGCCTCTCCACCAACCCATCCCTTAATGTCTCACTTTAGCGGTGAAGGGCATGGGCATGCATGACCGAAGCCACCTCCGTGTGCCCCATATCGATAAGGCAGACAGTGTTATTCTTTGGATCTAGTAACCACACAACTACTTTAGTAGTCTATTTATGTGATTCATGAGGTGAGCTTACTAATCTACACAGTAACCACAGAGCTGTTTCTTACTTGAATAAACTAGGTAGTATCCGCTGCCGAAGTATGCAGTATTTAAGCTGTTTCTGGTCTTTCCCAGCTTCTACAGTAACATTCGCTGCCAGCTACGTCTCAACACCAAGCTAGGAGAAATTCATGCGGAGTTCCCAATAGCGAAGCAACTAGCCATCCACAGTTACTAACTAGAGAATGTAATCAAATCAATCTGCAAACTAAGGACCATTCCAAGTACTCGTGCCACTAGATTACAGCGAATGTGGGTCTCCGTCAGCCATATAGCCACTTAAGATACGGACTCTCTTTTATGGTGTCTGTTGACGCTCTTTACTATGTCAGAATTAAGGCACGGATGCGCTGTCCGTATAAGGATTTATTTCCAGCGTTATTACGTGCGGCTTTATAAGGAGAAATAATCTTTCCTTTAATAGTTAGGCTAGGCGTAGTGGTAGTGAAGTACTCTGATACAGTAATGTGAATTACTGCCTAGTCTTTCCCTGCCTTTTACTCTATAAATAGTCGTGCTAGCAGACTACTATAAATTATGGCGCTGAAGTAGCAGTAAAATCTTATTAATACAGCGCTTTTATTATTACTAGGCACTGAATAGCTATAATAAACTTACTAGATACATGAAGCAAACAGACCCCTAAAGTTTAGCATATAAAGAGGTGTCTTTCTACTTACATACTTTATAAATTACCTTATCTTCAACATAGCACCCATCCTTCTTATTAGCTTTATTATTTCCTTCTTAAGTGGACTTTTACTAAGCGTTGTGTTTATATACTAGAATGTTAAGCCATATAAGTTAAACAGGATAAACGAGATATTAGAGCATAACTATTTCTAAAAGAGAGTCTTTACTATTCTCTTTGGTATATGTTAAGAGGGCTTGTTTATAGCTGGTATAACTATAATCATAATTACACTTACCGCGAACGATAGAGTCTATTGGCTAGACTTAGCTATTTTATATACTTTCTAGCTACTAATTAGCATAAATATAAGAATCTCTATTTAAATTATTTTAGTTTGCTAACTCATGACATGATTAGCTTACGCGAATTCTTCGCGTTTTAGTTTTTCCTTACTAGGCTATATAGTTAGTATACATAATTATTATCCTAACTATACCTAATATTATCTACCTTATAAAGTAAGAGGTCTTCTTAACTCTATATTTTTCTCTTTTAATCTAAATTAGAAATAAGAGTATATGCTTTATTTATAAGTTCGTACTGCTTTCTTATCTTATAATAGTATTATTACTTTTTTTAGTAGTATTATATAGGTAGCTAGAAAAGCATAAGAGCTTAGAGCTAAAACAACTTAATCTAAGATATATATAATTATTAAATACTTTCATTATTACAAACGTAATTACGGTATTGTGCTAGCTATGTAGTGTAATTACTTTTTATAGTCTATTACTTATAAACAGAAAAATCTGCACATACCTTCGCTAAAGTATATTTCTTATATGTCTAAAACCTCTTACATTACGTAATCTAATATAGATAAGCCTATATATCTACGTAATTACTATATTCTTTTACCTTTTACTTAGCTGGTATTAAGCGCTGAATTATTAACTCTATTAGAGCTCAAATACACATATCACACTTAACTAGTATAGGTAATAATAATATTAAGAGAACAGTAAGACTGAACAGCCTATAAAATAGTCTATAAAATTCATAAGTAGAGGATAGCACCAATATAAGCGTAGGAGTTCTAGGATACTTTATATGAAATAAGGGTCTTATAACGAAACGCTAGAGCGCTTTAAGCTTAGACTTAGCAACACATAACTTGACATCAGCGAGGATCCTTTTGGCCCCTAATAAGGGTTATTCATGGCTAGAACCTCGAATTAGAAATGGACCAAAACCGGCCAGGTCGATGCGCTGGTTATTGGAAGGTGGCTACAGGGATCCCAGTCAGCGCTCTAACAATGTCCTCAATTGGTTCGATCCTGCACGTGCCATGCTGCACAGACCAAAGTTAAATCCATCTTTACATCACCGCTTCTAGAGAACCGTCAACTGCACCGTAGCTCCTTTATTGTCTAGTACCCACGGGATTGCTAGATATTCAGAATAATATCACAAAAGTAGGTAACCCAGTCCATGAAGACGACGGCCCCAGCTCACAAGCGAAGGTTTGCAACGCCTTCTTGATAGCTTCCTCCAGCATATCCAACCATGTCCTTAAGTTCCTCTAATGTCTCTATGAGCGGAATCCCAGGGACGATCTGAACGTCGCCTCTCCTCCAGAACTCCGTAGACAACATAAAACCAGTTTGCCGCTTATCGATTTGCCCTACCTTGCCTCCATCCTAGATCCCAGCTATTTCTACTGCTGGCGAGGAAGACCGGTTCTTCGATGGGCTCTGACCGGTTTAGGGGTTTGCAGATAATATGCTCTAGGGAAGATGTAGAGGTAGACATAGTCTAGACTCGGAAGAGGGTGGACCGGCGTCTCATCCTCATGCTCCGACAAGGAGGAAGTGTCGAAGATCTTCACATTGGCACGTATCCCTAAATGCCTCTTCCTGCCCAACACTGACACAACGGGCAGAAGGAGAACTCATTGGCATTCGAGGCACTCGGATTGTGCTGCGCCCCGAGGAAATCTTAGCAACCTGCCCTACAGTCTGGACAACACCTTGTAAGGCCTCCTCACCACGCAGATGCTATGTCATACCATAGAAGCCGCGGGGTCCAATTTTTGTCGTCTCCTCTAATGGAACGCAGTCAAGCAAGGCGAGATTGCTGAGCCACCGCAATCGCACCCCCTACACCACCGCATGAAGGGACGTGTTCAGAGTCCAGGGTCCTAGTAATGCTGAGTCTTCCGACCCCCTACACACAATTCATGGCGGAGCAGCCGACCGCTCAAACGAGGGGCACACTGAAAGACATGCCTCACTACCTATAGCCTCTCGCCGAAGCACGTCCGGAAGCGACAGTCGCCTATTGCTACGTGCATTGGACTTGCATTGAACTGCGCTGCGCTTCGCCAATACAGCCTGCACGTCCGCGTCATAGTCGTATAACGCAGACTCGAACCCCCAGTCTAAACCCTAAGCCTGCTTCACGGCTGTGTTCCCCACCAGGGGGCCCCCGCAGCAACGGAGTTCCTGATAGATGTGAACGGCACAGTCCCTGGCTCGATATCGTATGACTTTCCTCGCCGTGAGATGCACACCACCATCTCCAGATGCAGGATTGGCAACAGAACCCTGGCTGTAGCGCATGAACAAGGCATTGCCTAGGGTTGACCGCGCTGCATCCTTCATGCGTAGAGAGAAGGTGTATCAATTAGCGGAAACATCATAAAATAGGCCGAGAGAGGCACGCCACGGCGCCTTCAGAGAGCGGACTCTCGTCACCCCCGGAGCTGAGGATTGAGTGTAAGTCACGGCGGCCCACGCTATTCCATCTACATCAGATCATGGAGTTATGACCCATGTATTTCCTATACTTAGACCCACAGCCCGTGGCATTATCGCTGGTACCGTCACAGAACCTGTGATTAAAGCATATGCAAGATATTTCCAGTCCAGACTCAGAAAATGGTGACATCAGGCTCGACATTTTGTCGTCTGTATGCACAACGGACTCGGGGCATGAAAATGACCACAAAAACTTGCTCATGCCCTCCTTTTCTACAGTAAAGAGGCGCAGTTTCATACAATCTGAACGCTCCGTGACCAATACAATCAGCTACCCTGCCATTCGAGGAGACAATGAAATCATCCTTAGGGCGAGACATTCGATGAGGATCCCTAATTATCACTTCGCCGAGTGCGCCGGTCCAGTCAGCAACCGAAGATGAGAGCATTTTCAGGAAAAACCTTGTCATTGATAGCGGCAATGCATGCCATGTCACTCCTGTGCGGGGGATTCTACATCGTGGACATCCCCTTGATTCAGTGGACGTGGATGACGAATACGTTTCGACCAATCCTCTTTACTATGTTGCTGGTCTGCCTCATAAATAGCATCATTAGGTAGCGTCCACGGTTTCAGAACCCTGACGTAAAGCAGTGGGTGGAATCTGCCATCGGCCGAGCAGTTCCTCAACGAGAGCAGCGCTGTGTCCAGGGATAGATATAAAAGCAGCATAACCTTACAGCGAGATGTGAACCCCATCACATCATAAACTCCGCACAGACTCTTTACATGAACCGATCCTCATCTGCAATCGAGCCACGCCACCTTACTATTCCCGATTTCTCTGACGCGGACATTTGGGGAGAGTCAATGGGTACGATCGATTTAAACGACTATCCTTAGAAAATAGATGCTATAAGGTCCCACTTCGGTCCCTGGGGTGCTTTACTTACTTTTTGGCAGGAAATTGCCTCCAGTGGGAATCAGAAGGTTCTCTCGCCCGTTGACGCCAAGTGTGATCGAACCGCTTACATAGAGGAGCATACAAACACAAGCCCTAGAGCCCAAGCTCCAAAACAATCATATCCTATGCCGTTAACTAAAGAAGAGCTAGCTATGCAAGGGCCTTGTACAACAGAATTAGAAGCTTCCAAAGGCCCCCTAAACACCGAGGTAACGCTCGAAGTCACACAAGGGAACCATGACACCGTCTCATTAGCCAAAGACTCTCGGGAAGCACCCCATTTACTGGTTGAGAATGCTCTCCACTCAACAAGCGGATCTAGGGCATCGGAAGCAGACGCGTTTCAACACTTTGACGAAGAGCATATAGTGGAGCAACAGGTTCCGAATTCAGTGACTAAGGACATTCGTGAGGCACCAACCAAGACAAATATCAGGGAAATAAATGACGTGGAAACGGAAGAGCCCCAGTACATCCGTCCAGAAATTTCCGAACCAGCAAGTGGCGTGCCTCATCCGATACAAGTACATAAAACCATTACTAAAGAGCAGCCAACCAAAGATGCCGATACTAGAGACGCAGGTCCAAAAATTAATAGACTATTAGTGGCTGAAGGCCGCCTAACGGAACAGCAAGCCACTAAAGACGCCGTAGGTAATACAGCTAGAGAACAAGTAATTCCATACAAGCTTGAACCCGGAGAGGATCTCAGTCCCTTGTATAATCATAAAGTAGAAGAAATCAATAGGGAAAGTACAGAGCTTAAGAAACATAGTAATCATGGTAGAGAAGTCTGTAAGGGGCGGAGGCCCAGGAAACGCTTAAGAGGTATAGAAGGAACCTTAATTAGTAAACAGTCCCAGAATGCGAAAGTTACGTTACTCATGTATAAATTAGAGACAGTAATTATAGTTAGTGACGATAACAACAGTAATGACAAAGAAATACGCTGAAGTATACATATAACTATCCCTTCTAATCAGCCCGGCATGGTCCGGTGGGCAGACCCTTTGTTCATAGAAAAGGCCGCTAAGGACTTCTATAAATTCTGGCATATAATGAAAATTTGCTAGTGTATTAGCACTCTGTTGTATCTAGCTATAGAGTCTTTATCTTCCTTTAATTTAAAGCATTTGCCCCGCCGAAATAGTCCTAAGAAATTTCGACAATTTGCCTTTTTAATGGAAAAAATATGTAAACGCGTAGAAGAAAAAGGTAGACTAGAAAAAGACACAGCGCTAGCGCTCTAGAAGAAGTGGAAGAAAATTTATAACTAAATTCTATTAAATATAGAGAATAATAATAATTCATGCTGTTAATAATATACCTTATGTGAGTTTAACTTTCTTCTACGGCTACTAATAAAAAAAAAGAAGGTCTATTAGTATATACAAATTAGTAGTAAGAAAAAAGGGCTTAAGAAAAGGAAGTAATAACTATAGTTTTAATAGCTATATTCTTTCTTTCTCTTAAGAGTTATTTATAACGTAATTAATAACATTTCTTTATAAGAGTATTTATATCTTGTTTTAGGTGTAGTAATAATAGTGCTTTTACTTACTCTTATTATAACTCCTAGTAAATTACTAGTCTTAGAAAAAGCTTTTAGTTTAGGTGTATATAAATCTTATTTAGTTTCTCTATAGCTCTTTTAGTTAATATTATCTACATCCATTAAATAAAAAGTAAATTATTCTATTTATTAAAAGTATACTATTAAAAGTTATTATTAGTTATAACAGATAGCGCTTAAGAAAATACTTCTTAGTAGTAGTTTATAAAATACTTATAACTAAAAAGTTTATAAGTCTACTTAGAATATGTTATACGGCTTTTTTATGCCGCTATTTTATATTAATATAAGCCTATTCCTGCTAGCCTAGATTTCTAATATTAACTTACTTCTTTTATTAACTCAGGTTATAGAACGTCTGAGAAATAAGAGGAAAAAAGTAAAGCTATAGAAGTTTAATTAGGTTCTAGAGTAGCTTATAAAATAAATAGTACTCTATAATTATATCTAGAAATACCCAGACTTCTATAGACTATAAGTATAAAAATAAGGACTATGTAGTAAGTATAGGGAATAGTATAAAGTAATAAATATAAAGAATAGTATAAAGTAACTATCAGGATAGTATAAGTTATAGAATAGTATAGAAAAAATACACTATAAAATATTACAAGCTATAGAATAGTATAGAAAGGGGTATATTATAAAATATTATAAGCTATAAAATAGTATAGAAAGTAGCGCTGTAAAATATTACAAGTTATAAATTATTATAAGTTATAAAATAGTATAAAAAAAGCTACTATAAAATATTATAAGCTACAGATTATTATAAGCTATAAAATAGTATAAAAAAGAATATGTTATAGAATATTATGAGTTATAAAATAATATAAGAAAAATACGCTGCAGGATATTATAAGCTATAGAATAATACAAGAAAATAAGAGTTATAAAATAGTATAAGTTATAGAATAGTATAGTAGAGATAAGTTATAGAATATTACTAATTATATAAGCTAATAAGATCTATATTTAGCGCGGAGCTTAATTAAGAACTTAAGGCTTTTTTAAAATATCCTATTAAAAAAAGGTTTTCTAGTAAATTTAGTATACTATTATAGCTAGTATAAACCTATAGGTAATTATAAATAGTTATAAGTAATAAAACACTATATTAGAGCTACTCTAGTATAAAAAAGAGAAAAGAGTATAAAAAGAGAGTAGAGAAGAATTATATAAATATTTATAGCATACATATAAAAGTATAACATATAACTAGTAATATTATCTATAATATAATAACATAATAGTATGTAGTAATGCTTTCTATAAATATATTATATAACAGGCTATTATATTATTTCCCTTTAAAAAAGAATAGAATTATCCTTAATTCCGTTATAAAATTAGTAAAAAGTAAAGTAAAATTATAGACTATTTATTTTTATATTACTTCTTCCTTCTTCTCTTTATCTGTTTGCCTTTTTTGGCTGCTAAATTATTTTTATTTATTAGTTCTAGTATCTCTTCTTATTAATAAGCTCTTAGCTAGTTTTCTAGTTATATAAATAGTTTAGTATAATCTAGATACTACTTATAAAAGTCCTATACTTTATGTAGTATACTAATAAAACTTTTTATATTATACTATATATTATTAGAGTTATAACCTATTTAGTTAGCCTTATATTATAAGACTTCTTTATAAATGCGGCTTATAAGAATCTGATTAACCTTATACTCTAGCTTACTATTAATCTTAATAGGGTTATTAAGTGCCTTATTTTAGCTAAATAAAAAATTACTAAAGTCTTTACATAAATAATTAGCATAAAAAACATTTAATATCTTTATATAGAGAGGTAGGTTAATAATATAGGAGTATTTACTTATACTAATAATAGAATATAATTCTATTATTTAATAATTAAGCTTAATACTAGAATAATCTATAGTTTATTTATTTTTAATAATATATATTTTATCTCCTATCTTAAAGTCTAGCTCGTGATGATGCTTGTTAACTTATTTTATTTAATAAACTTAAGCTTTTACTAGATTATTATATGCCTATTTAATTACTTTATAAGCTTTAAAAGTAAAAGCCTAAGCTTTTTTATAAGTAAGTTATTTATAAATTATAGGTAATTTACGTATACGCTCGCGCTAATTAAAATATAGATAAAATCTATAATTAAGCTCTAGCTTATATAATAATAGACTTATAAATTTATGAAATAGAATAGCTTATATAAAATCTATAGAGAGTAACAGGTTAGACTAGTTATTTATTATGAATAATAATAATAAGATAGCTATACCTAAGGAGCTGAGGGAATTAGTAATAATAGCTAATAAAACCCTAGAATAGAAATATATATTTAAATTAGAAAGAAAGAATTGTAAGTAAGTATAGGACACTTTAGCGTAAGCTAAAGTACAGACTAAGAAATATAAACAGAAATATAAAATCATACTAGTAGATTAGAAGCAGTAACTTATGTAACTAAGCTAAAGCTTAATAAATAAAAGAGATAGAAAAACTAGAGAGCTTTAGATATCTCTATTTTTTTAAACAGTATCTAATATACTGCTAATAGATATATAATATACGTACAGAGAATCTACTATAAGTATAGAGCAGAGAATAGTCTATAGTTACTTTTAATTCTCTATAGTTACTCTAAAATTAAGATCTTATCTCTAAGTTAAGACTTAACCTTGAGTGAAATAGTTTGATATTATTTTATTAAATCTATTATATATTCTCTCTCTATCTTATGATAAGACTAAACTCTATTCTGTTAAACTTAAGACTATCTATTCTAAATACAAAAAGAGCTAAGAACTTATTAAGTAATTAATTAGGGTAAAGTTACTAACGTAAAACGTACTATTAAGTTAAGGCAATTCATAACATTATAACTACCCTTTAAAAGTATAGAAAAAGACGTTAGATTGATTCTAATAACAAATTTCTAGTTATGGTTTATAATAATTTACTATAAAGATAAATAAGAACTTTACTCGTTAAGCAACAGTAGTAGCGAAGAAGAAGTTATAATAGAATCTTTATTAACTAATAGAAGTATATTAAGAGAAAGTAAAAGTACATAATAAATTATCTAAGAATAAAAAGTAGCTATTATAGAGTTATGTAATACTCTAATTAATCTATAATAGCAGGTAGCAGTAGGTAAGACTAGTAGAAAAGAAATAATAAAAATATAACCTCCTATAAAGTTTAACGGTAATAGAGATAAACTTAAAATCTTTATAGCCACAATAAACCTTTACTATTAGTTTAATTAATCTTTATTTATAACTAACTAAGATTAGATCTTGGCAGCTGGTATAAACATAATAGGAAGAGCTATAAAATAGTTTAAACTACTTATAAAGAACTATCTAGTAAAAGAAGACTTTAACCTAGGATCAGCAGAACTCACGAACTGTAATAATAATATTAAAAAAACCTTCGAAAATTATGAAAGCTTTAAGAAGGAAATGATTATAGTCTTTAGAGAAATTAATAAAGAAATAGAAGTAATCTAGAAGCTTTAATAACTTAAGTAATAAACATCAGCAGCTAACTACACAGCAGAGTTTAAGTAAATCTAATTATAACTTAATTAAATAAACTAACTATTAGTTATGATGTACTATACAGGACTAAAGAATAGAATTAAAAATAAAATTTTATAAGAAAAGCGACCTAGTATACTTCTGAGAATTATTAAACAAGTAGTGACTATTAATAACTATTAGTACTAGAAGAAATAGAAAAAGAAAAATAACACTAGGCCAGTAATCTATGCACTATGAAGAAATAAGAAGAATACTTAAATTTATAATATAATAGAAATCAATCACGTATCAGTTAAGAACACATAAATGGATAAAAGAAAATAAAATAAATATACTAGAGAATAAATAGATCAATACACGCGTAAAGCATGTCTTAGTTATAAAAAAAAAAACACTTTATTAAAGACTATAAATAATAAAAGGTAAATGCTAAATAAGCTTATGTTTAGACTAAGGCGCTAGTTAAGATTACTATAGTCTAAGTAAAACTAGCTAAAAACCAGATAATAATAGAAACCATAATACAACAAATCTAGAAGGAATAATATTAGGTTTATGGAAGTTATATATATCTTAAATAAGAATATAAAGTATTATATTAATAAATTAAGAATTATCTAGTAACACTAGCTAGTGATATAATTACTTCTATATAAAAAGCTACTATTAGATAATATTAAGCTAACTCCTTAAAAGAAGCTAACTGGTTTTATGAGATAATCTAATAAAAGGGAGGACCCTTTAGGGCAGGGGATTAGAAATTTAGATAATAATAAAATTAAAAAATAATAGAAGGTAAAAAGCTAATATCTATAATAATTAGATAATAAATAAACTAGGGATATTACTAGATTTATAGATCAGAATACTATATAGGGGAATATTATATTACTAGGTACTAAAAAATTATCTTAGGAGATAGAATATATAAATACTAATAAGTATTATAGGTAGCTGGTAATAAGTAATATAAAGAACTCAGTAAATAAGAACTAGCTATATAGATAAATAAAATCTATAGATAAGAACTTATATTAGTTATAACTTATATAACTTACTGCCACCCCGTAGGATACTCTAAACTAGAATAAGATTAAAATAAGAAATCCGATAAGAAACTTACTCTATTAATACTATAGATATAGAATAATAATGCTGCTGAAAAATCTATATAAAAGAAGTACTAGATATATAGAGAAAAAACGCATATAGAATAAGAATATAAATAGGCAGCTTATGCTATATGAGTTAAAAAACTAATAATAAAATAAGTACTAAAATAAATAGTATAGAAATAAGAATTTAATACATAGCAAGAACTAATCTACACGGATTCCAAAGAAGAACTTTAGGACTTAAAGAACAAAAAATATAAATAATTAGACTAGGATAAGTATTAACTGGGATGCTAATATTACTAAGCTAAATACTACTAAAATAAATAGTTAGCTACAGAACTACATACTAAATTAATAACTAAGAAATGTTTCTTAAAATAGAAGTGCCGAAATTATGGAGAAGAAATAAAAAAGAAGTATAAAATACTATTATAAGAATAATATTAACTCTAATAATATTCTATTTACGGACCTAAAGAAGAAACACTAAGAAAATAACTACTACTTAAGAGTTAATAACTAATAAAAAACTAGAAGACTAGTAAGCAACAACTATACTGCTAGAGAACTAATTTAAAGTTAAAATATAAAAGTTATTACTTAACTATACACGACTTAGATAAAGACACGAAAATAAGCTATATATAAATATATATATTAATAGCTTTTAGACGCAAGCACTCATAGATAGCGAGGCTAGTAAAATACTTATATTAAATAAATAGATATAAAAATACTATATCTTAATTAAAGTTTTAGAGAAACCTGTAAGAGTAGTACGCATAAATAATAACCTAATAATATTTAAAGAAAATCTAATTAATCTTGAAATAGAGAATATAACTATTAAAGCAGCAAGTTACACGGATAATTACTGTATTAAGATTATAAATCTAAGTAGTAAGGATTTTATATTAGGATAAAACTAGCTAGCATAATAGAACCTATTAATTAACTAGAGAATAAAGTTTATAGGAACTAGGAAAAACTACTATAGATAAACGTAAGCTATAATATAGATAAAGAAAACAACTCTTTATGATACCACGTTTATTATGCTAAACGAATACTAAAAGGAATTTAGAAAATAGTTCTTTAAGAAAGCTAAAGACTAGCTACCAGAATATTAAGACTAGAATTACAAAATTACGCTTAAGGAGGAAACGGATCTAAAACCAGGACTATTATATTAATTATCTATTAACTAATAAAAAGAGTTGTGATGATATTTGAATAAAAACTTAAAAAAAGAATATATATAGGAAAGCAAGAGCACTATGGCATTACTAATACTCTTTATACTAAAAAAGAATAGTAAACTAAGGTTATGTGTTGACTATAGACACCTTAATAAAGCTATAGTAAAAAATCGCTATTTTATACCCCTAATATTAGAGCTTATAGATAAACTCAGAGGAGCTAAATAATTTAGCCTCTTTAACATTAAGAATAAATACTACAGAATATAAATAGCTAAAGGACACGAATGGATGACTATATTAAAGATAAGATATAGGTTATTTAAATACCTAGTTATGCCATTTGGACTTATAAACGTACTAGTAATATTCTAGACAATTATTAACCACATGCTAAGGGAATATCTAGACGTATTCATAATAGCGTATCTTAATAACGTGCTTGTATACATAAATAGAACGCTAGAAAAACATATTAAGTATACTAAGAAGGTATTATAAAAGCTTAAAGAACACAACCTATATATTTAAACAGAAAAATGTGTGTTCCACAGGAAGAAAGTTAAATTCTTAGAATACTTAATATCCTAAAACGGAATAGTAGTTAACTTAGATAAGGCTAGGGACGTTCTATCATAGCCTATACTAACAAACACTAAAGAAGTTTATTTTTTTCTTGGATTCACGGGCTTTTGCTGATAATTTATTAAAAACTATTTAAAAATCACAGCACCTTTAACGGAATTACTTAAAAAGAACTAATAATTTAAGTGAGAAGCTAAGGAGGACGAAGCTTTTATAACTCTAAAAAAGATGTTCTAGAAGCTACTAATATTAAAGATGTTTAATTTATAACTCTAAATAGAGATATATACAGATGTATTAGATAGAGCTATAGGAACTATCTTATTATAAGTATAAAATAATAGACACAAACATCTGGTAGACTTCCTCTCTTATAAACTTATAACTACTAAGTTAAACTATAATATTTATAATAAGAAACTATTAGTAATAGTTTAAGTATTTGAAAAATGGAAACACTACTTAGAAGGAGCTAAACACTAAATTGTTGTATATTTAGATTATAAGAACCTAATAGCATTTACAACAATAAAGAAGCTAAATTAACGGCAAATTAAATAATAGAAACTAGTTTCCATATTCGATTTTTAAATACTTTATAAAGTGGGAAAAGAAAATATAGTAGCTAACATACTCAGCTAATAAGCAGACCACATAAGGGATATACCGGAAATCTATAATATAATACTTAAATAAAGATAGGATGGATCTCTGGGAAGCTTATAAATTAATATTAAACACGTAATCATTATCGAAAACACTTAAGAAAAACGAATAAGGGAATTTAATAATAGATAATTATTTTAGAATCTGGACTAAGGAACGATCTATATACCAGACGAATTATAGACAGAATTAATTAAAAACTAACATTCAGCGGAAATGCATGGATATTAAGGAATTAAAAAGACTATAGAACAGATTAACAGACACTTCTAGATTCCAGGAATTTAGAATAAGGTCAGAAGAATTCTTTTAGAATATATTAACTACAAAAAGAATAAAGCATTAAGATATAAAGAGTATAGACTTATGCAACCTATACCTTTACTAAACTAACTATAGGAATCAGTTATAATGGACTTTATCACGGGAATACTAATAATTACCACCTAAAGTTAATAGTATAACATGATACTAGTTATTATTAACAGACTAATAAAGTATGCTTATTTTAAACTAACCTATATGGAAATCAAGGCAGATGAACTGGCAATATTGCTAATTAAGATTTTAATTACATAACATAAGATGCTATGAGAATTTATTATAGACAGAGACAAATTATTTACATTAACATTCTAGAGAATGTTTATAGGGTAACTAGGGGTAAAACACCGCCTCTTAACAGCATTTTACCTATAAACGGATGGACAAACAGAACGGACAAACTAAACACTAAAATAATACCTACAAATATATGTTAATAAGCTATAAGATAATTAGATTAACTTACTACTAATAGCCGAGTTTACATACAACTCTGTAAAGTCATTAACAACGGGAAAATCACCATTCTATGTGAACTATAGTTATGAGCCTATAGCTTATCAAGAACCACAGAAACTAGATAAAGTATTAGAATCTGTAAGAAGAAAAGTTGAGGACTTATAACTACTTCACAAGGATATCACACGGAAAATTACCCACAAGAGTAATCTTAGCAAATAAATTAAGGACAAATCTAAGGTTAAGGGACTAACCTTTAGGGAGGGAGATAAGGTTTTCTTAAAAAAGGAAAATTTAGAAACAAAACAACCATCACAAAAACTAGATCACGTTAAGTTGGGACCATTCAAGGTTAAATGACAAACAGGACCTGTAAATTACAAACTATAATTACCTAAAGACACAAGAATTCACTTAGTTTTCTATGTCTCTAAACTAGAACCAGCACCACGGAATGCTAAAGTATAGACAAAACTTAAACTGGAAGAAGACACCACCGAGTATGAAGTTCAATAAATTTTGGACTACCAACAGTTTAGACGTCAGTGGAAATATTTAGTCAGATAGAAAGATTACAGACCTGAGGATAATACCTAAAAGCTAATTAGAAACCTAAAGAATAGTTTAGAGCTAATTGACTAGTATTACTAGAAACAATAAAAGCTTACTCTAAAGCCGAGTCCAAGGCGTACAGAGAATGCAAGATGTTCCACTCAAAACCCGAGAAGGAAGGCGAAGCGGGTTAGGAAGAAACCACCTCTACAGATTACGGTGTGCGAACTTCTTGACCCCAAGAACAAGCTTCCACCTCTTCAAGAGCTTGGACCTCACGAATGGAGGCCATCTCTCGGTCAAACATCTCCTTCTCTTTGGAATCAATACTCGCAAGCTCACGACGGAGACGGCGCTCTCTGGCCTGAGCCTCTTAGTCAGCTAGGAGGAAACGGCAACAAGTCTCAATGGTCTCGTCCTGGGCTTTCTCAAGCTAACGACGGAGTTTTTCCTTGTCACGGTCAAGGCGATCCCATTCCGGTTATAAGACAACCAGATCACATTTCGCGTTACGATTGTTACAGGCCGAGCAATGACTAGAACTTAGGTTCACAAAACAGTCATCGCCTTAGCGAGAGCAGTTTGAACAAGGCGTCAGCATGTGACGGGGCGCGGCACAGATCCGAGAAGCTAAATAGTAAGAACGTATTAGAAACGACTCAGGACGCGTCATCATTAGAAAGCTGGGCAGAAAAGAAAGAGAGCTGAGGGTCTTACAGCTTAGAGTATTGAGTAAAAGACCTGCTGCCTTTATACTGCCTATAGAAAGAAGAAACTATCTTCCGGGACGAAGACTTGAAAGAGGGGGATAATATTACGGACGGTAACAATAAGGCAGCTATACCCGAGGAGCTAAGGGAATTAGTGACAACAGCTAATGAGGCCCTAGAATGGAAACGTATGTTCAAACTAGAAAGAAAAAATTATAAGTAAGCACGGGACGCTTTGGCGCAGGCTAAAGTACGGGCTAAGAAACGCAAACAGAAATATGGAATCATACCAGCGGATTAGGAGCAGTAACTCATGTAACCAAGCTAAGGCTTAGCAGATAGAAGAGATAGAAAAGCCAGAGGGCTTCAGATATCTCTATCTCTTCAGACAGTATCTAACATACTGCCAACAGGTATGCAATGTACGCACGGAGGATCCACTATAAGTATGGAGCGGGGGACGGTCCATAGTCACTTTTAATTCTCCGTAATTACTCTAAAATCGAGATCTTATCTCTAAGTTGAGACTTGACCTTGAGTGAAATAGTTTGATACTATCTTATTAAATCTATTGTACACCCTCTCCCTACCTTGCGATAAGACCAAACTCTATTTTATTAAACCTAGAGCTATCTGTTCTAGATACGGAAAGGGCTGAGAACTTGTTAAGTAATTAGTTAGGGCAGAGTTGCTGACGCAAAACGTACCGTTAAGTTAAGGCAACTCATAACATTATTCTAATAGTAATTAATAAAAAGTCTTAGTCTTTAGTCAACGTACTAGTTAAAGATCTCTATATTTATATTAGTTTATAAATAATAGACTATAAAGAGTTTCTGTTTTATACTAGTAAGCTTATAGAGTTTATTTATAAATATAGAGATAAATTAAGAGTCTTGATCTAATATTACTGTCTTAAATAGGCCGTAAATATACTAAATATATTTATAATATAACTAAGCTGCTTTTAATATAGTAATCTCTTTTATATAAGGTAATAAAAAAGCTTATTTACTTAAGTAATTAATAACTATAAAAGCATTATTATGCTCTCTTTTATTTTTTAGGAATATCTTAAAATTAAAAAAAATATACTACCAGCAGCGCTCACCTATTAGTAAGAAATATAATAACCTTAAAGTCTTATTATATAGAATATATATATAGTAATAGGTTCTATAGTTAGTAATATAAGTGTTAATATTAGATAGTAGACTTAGCTAGTAATATTAGGCTAAGAATAGCTATCTAGTTTTTTTTTTTTTTTAGATAAGCTATAACCTAACAAGCGTGAATCTCTTTAATAAAATATATTTTTTATATTATTAATATTAAAGACTATAAGTTTTCTCTCTTAAGTTAGTAAGTTTTTTTCTAGCTTCTAGTCCTACTTACTCTACTCTACTAGCTTTTAGTAAGACTAGAAAATATTACTAAAATAATTTACTTTTAAGATAGCATTTATAAGTTTATATAAAGTCTAGTTTTTATTACCTAAAATAAGAAAAATGCTGTCTATAGGTATAGGTGTTAAATTAAAAAAGGTAATAGCTATTACTAAATTAATAAGAATTTATATATATATAATAATATTCTTTACTTTTTAGGTCTTAAGATCTTCGTACTTATGTATAAGAATATCTACTACTATATTAACTAATTCAAGCTAATAGATAATATAAAGATAGTAGTTAGTAAAAGTGTTTGTTTATTAAGCTTATTATTAATTAAGTAAATACTTAGTACTAAAGTATTCTAGAGTATAATAATCTGTAATTACTATAAAAGATATTATTTATAAATCTATTAACTATAGCTACTATACCTGTAGTCTTTATATTATTATAAGTATTTTTTTATTATGGATTTTATACCTCATCTCTGCTTCCTGCATGACTTTTAAAAAGAAAGTTATAGACTTTTAAGCTTTATTATCTTGCTTTTAGCTTATTATACTAGTAAAAACCCTATTACTTATATTAGTCTTAATTTATATCTAATAAAAGAGTAAATAGTAAGCTAGAATATTTCTTAAAAGTACTAAAGCTTTAGTATTTTTAAAAGTATAGAGCTTAGTGTCACCCAGTAGGTACTATACGCCTTTTTATATAAGCTTAATAAAAAATCTAATTATTTATCTATAGTCTTTTAAAAAAGGTTTGTAAAAATTATAGACGCTAAAAAAAAAATTATACTTCTTTAAGTATTATTAATAGCTTTTAGTTTTTAATAATAGTAATTTTTTCTAGATCTATAGTAATTCCTAACGTACTAATAATAAATCTAAGGAATTTTATAAACGTGATATTAAACTCACTTTTATGAATATTTATTTATAGGCTAGTTTTATTTACTTATTTAAAAACCTTACAGACATGCATATTATACTCTAATAGGTTTTTAAAGTAAATAAAAATATTATCCATAAAGATAATATAAAAGTCATTAAGGTAGTTAAATAAAACGTTATTAATATATTATTAAAAGAAGGTAGGCTTATTATAGAGGCTAAATAATAATATATAGTATTTATAAAAGCTATATCTTATTCAGAATATAGTAAGATTTTTTACTGATTCTTTTAACTAAATATAATAGAATACTTACCTGATATCTAATTAGGTGAAAATATGTATACAAAAAAGCCAAATTAAAGTCTCCTTAATAAAAGAAAATAAATAATAGTCTTTTTTAGTAATTATACTAAGCTTCTAATAGTTAATATAAAAGCGCTATTTTTTTCTAAACTTCTTAGTAAAAAGTACTAGTATAGTAAAAAAAGCGTTACTTAAAATAATAAAGCCTTTTTATAAATAGTTTTAAAGATAGGCTTTAATAAGCTTTAGCTGCTTAAATAATATATTATAAAAAAAGCTTAAAGAAAGCTCTTTACTAGTATTTTTTTTCTAAGATAATATTATAGTTAATATCTTTATAATGTGGTAATAAGATATTAAATACTACTTATAAAAATACTTAATTTAAATTACTTTAGGCTATAGAGAGCTTTTCTTTAATAAACTTTTATAACCCCTTAGTATTATCCTTTAGTATATTCTTTTAATATTAGTTATTAATAAGCTAGTTAATTTTATATAAGCTAGTTATTTTAATTACTACACCTTTTCTTTTAGCGCTATATAGAAATAATTATTTTTTAAGTAAAGTAAGATTAATTCCTACTTTATTATATTACATAAAACTAGTTCATTTTCTTCTAATTATTAATAGAGTTTTAATAGATAGTAGGGAGTATAATTATTTATTTATCTTATATAAATTATCACGCTAATCTATCTACTATAAGATATATATTAGCGTGAATATAATAAAAGCTTATTATCTTTATAAAAGCATAATAAAAGCTTATTACTTTAATAAGAGTTTAATAATTACTATTTCTAGTAACTTATCTCGCCTATTAGTATTTTTTTAGTGTACTATATTAATTATAGTTCTTATAAACATACTATAAGATATTATAATATTACGTTTAGTATTAATTTTAGCGTTATCCAGCTAGACTATTTATTAGTTAATAGAGTCTAGTATTACTTTTATTAATTTAAATTATTTTTAGCTTATAATTAGGTTATGACGCCTAGTGTTATAAAAAATAAACTATATAATAATATAACACTTATTAATTACTAGCTAAGCTAGAAAGAACTAGCTGATAATATCTATTTATTAATTATTATACCCTACTACAGGAATACTTTTACGTGAATAGTAGAATATAAACTTAAAATACTCTTTAATAACTTAATAGAGTTAAGAATAAATAAAGACTATGCTTTTAGCTTTTATATTTAGTAAACTAGAGATATTAATTATCACGCTGTTAAGAATAATTTAATACTTTATTATAAAAGTAGAGCTGTTAATTATATTATTTAAGTATATAAGTATACTAGTTACTCTAATAAAGAACTCTAGACAGGAGACTTTACTTAAAGTAATTTATTTTCTAAGCTTTTAATAAGTTTTAAGATGTTATTTAAGTACTTAATATACTCTTTCTAATTAACTACTTTATTCTTAATTCTCTTAGGTGTTAAGTAATTGCGTAAGAGATAACTAAGTCTACTATAACTATAACAAATTTACTTAATAAGTAAAGCTAGAGTAATTACTAGTTTAATATTAGGAACTAGTATAAGCTTATTTTTTTTAATACTTCTTAATAGACTTCTCTTAGCCTAAAGACATACTTTATACTTTATATACTTATAATTAGATTAGGCTAGTCCTTATGCTATATACTAAGCCTTATTATAATATATCTTAAAAGTATAATACTTTTAAGTATATTTACTTTCTATATATATATTATGGTGGTGCTATAAGCAGAGGATTAAGTGCTTAATAAGAAGCGTTAATTAATTACTAAGTATAGTACCAGGTAATAAGTCAAGACATTACGTAAAGAAGGGAAAAACATAATAAGTTATAAGCTAAAATATTTAAGGTAAGGGCTTATACGCTAGTATAAGGCTAAAATATAAACATATAATATAAAAAAAAAGCTTATAAAAAGGCTTCTTTAGAAGGCTCTTATGTTATAAATAGTTATTATAATAGTACCTCTCTTTTAGGTCTAAGTTTTTATAAGGGGTATTTATATTAAATATCAGGTCTAGGTTAGTCTAGGTTTTTGAGATAGAATTTTTTTATAGTAGCTATATCTTAGAGGTCACTTACAGGTTCCTATATTAAATTATTATATCTAGTTTATTTAACTAGGTATTTATAGCGTTTCTGCCTGTAATTTAGGTATAGTTTTTTAATTCATTTAATATAGTATTCAGTTTCCCTATTAACTTTAATAGGTTTAGATAGTGGGTTTTGTTGACTTAAAAGATATTTAGATTCAAGCACAGCAGGCTAAAGTAATGATATATAAAAGACTAAGTATATATTTAAGAATTCAGAGAGTTTAAGTTAGTACGCGTATAAAGAAACTATTTAAAAGATATAATATTTCCCTAAGGCCTTTAAGTCTAGCTTCTTAGAAGGTTACTTTATTTAAATATTTTATACATTAAACCAGACCATATCTTCTATCTAATAGTTAGGTATAGGTAATTGTTTTTAGTTTATATATTCTTTTTAGAAAGCTTAAGCTTAAATTATCTCTTCTTAAATTAGTTATTAGATATTAGCTATTTTCTCTACTATATGGTTAGCTTCTAAGGCTTGTAATGCTTAATAAAAACGTCTTTAAATTCTTATAAAAGATTTAAAACCTATTTAGAGATGTTAGCCTATATTAGCCAGGAATAATAAAACTTTCGTGGATTTAGATATAGTATTATTAGCTTTAAACTATGCTAAAGAGAGCTAGTTTACCTAGTCATTTTACTAGTAGTTTATATATATATATAGGACTTGTTTTATTACACTATTAGCTCTTTCTATTTAGCTATTAGTTTCTAGGTAATATGCGGAAGATAGTTAGAATTTAATTTATAGTTATTTATAGAGTTTATTATAGAAGGCAGAGACAAATTGTGTTTCTTAATCTAATATAATTATTTCTAGAAGGCTATAGTCTATTTATATGTACTAATAGAAAAAGTAGGTAACATCTATAACAGTTATCTTACTATAAGAAATTAGGTATCTATATTTTATAAAGTGATTAACTACAACCATAATATTAATATAGCCTTTAGATTTTAAGAGGTTAGTAATAAAGTTTATAGAGATATCCTTCCATCTCCTTTTAGAAATAGGGAGGGGTTTTAAGAGGCTATAGTACTTTTCATAAAAAGTCTTAAATCTTTAGTAGGTATAGTAATAAGATATATATTAATATATTATTTTAAATATTCAGGGCCAGTAGTATTCGCGTTGCAGGATTTTAAGAATTTTTTTATAACTAAAGTAGCCACCAGCAGGAGAATCGTGCATGATTTAGAAGAGTTTAATTTTAAATTTATTATTATTTAGTATTACTAGCTAGTTGTGATAGTATAACTGGCCTTTTTAGTTTTTATATTTACTTAAAAAAAGCTTCTTAAAGCGTTAGGTTCTATCCTATATTAGCAACAGAATTTTCTAGATAAACTTATTATTTAGGTATTTATTATTAATAATCTATTAAATCGACCTATCTATCTTAGTTAAGTTTAATTCTAAAGTGTTATTAAATAGTTTAGGGCGGAGAAGTATTTATTATTAAGCTCTTTAAACTTCTTCTTAAGCTAAAATATCTTATATATAGTAAGTAAGAGCATCTGGTTTTTCACCCTACTTACCTAATTAGTACGTGATAGTAAAGTTAAATTAAAATAGATATTTAGCTTAGTAAACTTATTAGTAACTAAGTTACTTTATTATAGTAAAGTACTAAAGGTTTTTATAGTTATTTAGTACTTAAATTAGGAATGCAGCACCTTCTAATTCAGGTCTCCATTATTCAAAGTAATATATAATAGCTAGTAGTTTCTTATTATATATCTTATAGTTATATTTAATAGGATTTAGTCTCTTAGAAAAGTAGACTACAGGTCTTAATTTATCTTATTTATCTTTTTAGAAAAGGACTTTAGTAGTTATGTAGTCTAAAAAGTCAGCTTTTATAATAATTAATAACTTAAGATTAAAGTATTAGAGAACTAGGGCAGTTATAAATACATATTTTAAGTATTTAAACGCCTCTTAGTAAGTGTTATTAAATTTAAATCAAATATCCTTCTTTATTAAGGCTATAAGTAGGGACGTAATACAGAAGAAGTTATTAATAAATTATTAATAGAAGTTAGTAAATCCTAGAAATGCTTTTATATCCTTTATGTTCTTAAAGAATTCCTAGTTAAGAATATTTTTTATTTTATTTAGGTTTATGCTAATTCCTCTTATTAAAATTACATACCTAAAATAAGTAACTTATTCTTAGTGGAACTTATATTTATTAATATTAAGTTACAGGCTAGCTTTATTTAGGGCTTTTAAAACTTATTTTATATATTATCAGTATTCATATAAAGAATTACTATAAATTAAAATATTATCAAAATAAGCTATATAAAACACATTAAGAAATAATTAAAGGATATTATTTATATAGTATTAGAACATACTTAGTACGTTAGCTAGTCTAAATAATATAATAAGATATTTAAATAAGCTATATTAAATTTAGAAGGTAGTTAGCTATTTATCTTTCTCTACTATATAAAGATAGTTAAAAGCTGAGATGATATCTAGCTTTATAAAGTACTTCACCTTACTAAAGCAAGACAAAGTTTCTTAGATTAATAGAATTAAATAATAGTTCTTAATAGTAATAGTATTTAGAGCTTAATAGTCTATATAAAATTAAAGACCTTTATTAGGTTTTTTTATAAAAATAATTAGTACAGCTATAAGAGATAAACTTATTCTAATAAATCCTTTAGCAAGATAGTCGTTAAGATACTTTCTAAGAACTTTTAGTTTATTTTAGGATATTCTATAAAGAGGTCTAAATCCAGGTTGCTTTTCTTTCTTAAGGATAATCTTATAGTCATATAGATAATATTCAAGTAGTCTATTAGCTCTCTTATATAAGAATATTCAAAGAGTATTATAGTACTTCTTTAGAATCTTAGTAGCTAAATTAGTATAGGTTTTTAAGACTAAGGCTTTATCAATATTAGCTATTAAAATAGCGAAGATTTTGTATTTATGTTTCTAGGCTATTTATATAAAGAAGACTGCCCTAATTAGGTAGATATTTATACTTAGTTTAGAATTCTCATAAAAGCCTTCTAGTAAAGCCTTTACTAAAAGATTTTTAAAGTCTTAAAAGGAAGACTTCCTTATAAAGTCCCTATTTAGTTTAGTGTTAGATTTAGGTGTAAATTTAGATTCTAGATAGAAGCCCTTTAGAGAACAGTTTACTAGAAGGTCCTTTAAGTAGATATTAAATTCTTATAATTAATAGTCTACCTTAACTAACCAGTTACTGTGCTGAGTTTAAATAGTTAATAATAACTTTAAAAAGCAAGTCTATAAACACTGTATATAGATAGTATTAAGATAAAAGTCTTTTAGTAAAGGGTTTACTAGGAGGTCTCTTAGGCGGGTAGTATTTTCTCTTAAATAAATAAGAGATTAAGATAAGTATAGATAATAGGCCTAGTAATAGGGAGTATTAAAAAGTAGCTTTTATAAGTTATAATTAAAGTTAATCTTATGTTTTCTTATTTAAAGTTAGCTAAGAATTAATTTATAGTTTCCTATAGCTGTTATAAAGAGATAGATTTTCTTAATATAATTTACATAGCGGAGAGTTATACTAGTAGTATACGAGATATAACCCTCTTTAAGATATTTACTATTAAAACTAGTAGAATATAAGACGTTTAGAAGTAGTAAGAGATAGAGTTTCTAGATACTAACTAGAGATCTATTAATATAATCTATACTAGTTACTCTAGTATTAATTAAAGCAGTAACAGAGTATGATGAGCTATCTTATTAGATAGTACACAAAATATTCACTTAATAGTTCTAAGAGTTAGTTACTAGGTAAGAGATCTAAAGGTTAATAGAAATCTAGTATTAGAAACGTCCCGGGAAGTGACTTAATACTAGGATAGAGCTTTTAGTAAGCTAGCTTAAAGAGTTTAGAAATATTCTTATCTATAAAAAGATTTAGATTTAGAGAAAGAACAAAAGCGGGTTACTTATTAGAGTTAGAATAGACTTATAGATTAGAGTTCTAGTAAGAGAATAAAGTAGTTTTAGAAAATATAACTATATTTATTACACTTAAAATATTAGCTATCGCGCTTTTAGGCTTCTCATTTAGCTAACCTAATAGAAGCGTAATTAGAAGTGTTAATTTCTATAGTATTAAGATTTCTTTATAATATAAATTACAGCCTAGTAAGACGCAGTGAAGGAAGATACTAAAGATTATTATCATATAAGAATATTAGGTTAGTATAGTTATTTAATGTATTAAGGATTTTAATACCTACTATTACCTAGTAGAGATTGTCGTTTAATAACCTTCTTAGCTAAGTAATTAGACTAATTTCATTTAGTCTAGTGTTAATAGCTAGTCTATAGAATTTAGTAAAGTAAGTAATAAAACTCTTTTATTCTTAACGAAATAAATTAAGCTTACTTAAGGTAGTGAGTTTTCTATTTAGATCTCTATATATAGCTTATAGGAAGATGATTAATTATTTTACTAAGTATATATCCTTATTTATAAAAGAGTTTATAAGTGTTACTGGGTCCTTCTCTAGCCTTAAATATACATATAAAAGTTAAGAGCATTTAGTAGGGTATTAGTTAGTATTATCTTTAAGCTTATAGTTAAGTTTCCTAATAAAGATACATAGGTTCTTTTATTTTCTAGTAAATATCAGAAAATCAGGCAGGTAGTTAGATTTCGTTATTATTAGTAGTATAATAAGTTCTAGCGTGATAGTTAATCTCACGTTTCTAACTATAGCTTAAGGAACTTAAAGATAGGTACTAGTTATAATTATAGGTAGAATTAGAATCATAGAACTTAAGCTACTTCCAGATAAACTAGTAACAAGAGCTAGACTTTTTTTAATAGGGGAGATAATAATAATAAGAGTTAAACTAATAAACACTTACTTTATCTTATTAAGCTTAGTGTAAAGAGCTTTTATGCTTTCTTTATATCAGGTTTCTTATTTTACTAAGGTATTTATAAGTGATTCATTACTTACCTTTAGAGTCACAAGTTAAGAGATAAGGTCTCTAAGAATTTTAGTAAAATCCAGATTATCTATTATAAGAAATTAGTAAAGATGTAATGTAATATCACGGTAGTGCTATAAGCAGAGAGTTAAGTGCTTAATAAGAAGCGTTAATTAATTACTAAGTATAATACCAGGTAATAAGTTAAGACGTTATGTAAAGAAGAGAAAAACATAATAAGTTATAAGCTAAAATATTTAGGGCGAGGGCTTATGCGCTAGCATAAGACCAAAGCATAAATATATAATATAAAAAAAAGACTTATAAAAAAGCTTCCTTAGAAGACTCTTATATTACGAATAGTTACTATAATAATATATACATAGCTTACTATATAGTATCTTATAAAGATTTTTTTTCTACTAGTTTTATAATATCCTAGTAAGATTAGCAAGCCGTATAAAGTTTACTAAAAACTAGTTAAAATTATTAAACGGCTTTATTCTAAGAGACTTAAGATCTTATTATATTTTAATATATTAGTTAAGGTCTTTAAAGACACTCTAAAAGTATTATATTACGTTTTTTATAGTAACGTCTTTTTCTTAGTCTTTTTTAGTATTTAAAAAAGAGTTAAGAAAGTCGCTAGCTTTACTAGCAGTATAAGTTTAAATATAAGTAATTTAAATTACTTCTATAGCGTTTAGATTATTATATTTATACTAGTTAATATTAAGCCTAAGTTTATTTCTTATCTACTTATTCTAGTTCTTAAAGGTTAAGTTAATACTGTTATTAAGAATAAATAAATTAGGAAATTTAGTAGACCTCTTATTCTAGAAGACACTTAGCTAGATAGTGTACACTAATCCTAGAATTCTTAGTTATTAATTAGTTATACCTAGAGTATAATATAGGGTAGAGCTTAATTTTCTATAAAAAAAAAAAACCTAATATTCTAGCATGTCTACTATAGCTTAGTAGACTATAATAAAGTTTTATTAACTTTAGAAATTATTTTTTCTTCTTTTAGTAATTAAATTAGTTTTAGTTAATATCAAGCTTTCACAGCCCCCCCTACTTAAGTCTTTATTTTAAATAGGTATAAGGCTTTTATAATCTCACTTTTAGCATATAAAGTATTATTAGTAATATAGAATAAAGTATTAGTTTACTACTTTAGTGCCTTAATATAAAGAATTTGCTTATAAAGCTTATTAGTAATCTCTATTAGATTTATTTCAACTTATATAGCAATATTAGTGGATAATGTTTATCTATTCTTAGTATACTTTTTAATAGTTATAGAGATGCTTTTATTTTTTACTTACTTCTCTAAATATTTAAGCTTACCTTATTAGTCATTTTTAAGCTCTTTTATTAATATATAAAAGTAATATAAGATATTCTCTAGATAAAAAGTAATATTATTATTAATACTAATACTTAAGAAGGCTCTTAGCTCTAGGGCTGTTATTTTTACTATTTTATTTTTATCTTACACTAATATAAAGTTTACAGGAATTATTATAAGATTTAATATTTTTAACTATATAAAGTAATCTAATAGCTATTATAACTTAGCAGGCTTATAAGTAGTAGGTTTAGAAATATAAATTATTCTAACTTAGTTTATAACTAGATAGTGCTAGTAGTATTTAGCTTTTTAGCTTTTATTTATTTATTTTTTTACTTAGTAGCCTTATAATACGCGCTAAGATTATACATATATTTATTAACTATCTATATACTATAAACATAATAATATTTATTAAAAGGTTATTAGTTATTATTATTTTAATAAGAGTCTATAGAAAGTATGTTTTTTAAGAACTAGTTAGTAAATAAGTATTTTAGTAAAAGCTCTAGAAGATCCGTTATCTAAAGATAACTAGAAAAAGTATTATAATAAAAGCTCCTAGAGCCAGCCGCTTACTGCTTTTTAGAAATAACTAAAGATTTAAATATAATAAAAACTTATTATAGGTTAATTACTTTTACCTGCTAATTTAAAGCTTTATTATATTATTTTATAATATAATTAGAATTACCCATTATAGTAGAATTTAAAAAGGAGAAAAGTTATTAGTGCTATAAACTATATTTAAGTACTTAATTTAACTAATATTATATTACCTCTTTAGGCTAAAGAAAAAGAGAGATATTAAAGTAATATTATAGCTAGTATAAACTTATAGGTAATTATAAGTAGTTATAAGTAATAAAGCGCTATATTAGAGCTACTCTAGTATAAAAAAAAAAGAATATAGAAAAAAAGTAAAAAAGAATTATATAGGCGTCTATAGCATATACATAAAAGTATAGTATATAACTAGTAGTATTATTTATAATATAATAATATAATAGCGCGTAGTAATACTTCCCATAAATATATTATATAACAGGCTGTTATATATATCTAATAATATTATATATTAGAGCCTATTTAAACGTGCATTATGTATTATTACAAAATATCTAAAATATATATATAATTTATAAGAAAATAGAAATTATTAAAGAAGTTAAAGCAAAACAGGTAGTATATAATAAATTAGAATAAAAAAAAACATAACTTTACTAGTCTCTAATTTAATAAACTGGGACAACTAGTAGGCGTATTTATATAAATTAGAAAATTATTTACTATATTATTAATAGCTATACTAAGATATAATAATTACTAAGTAATATTTAAAAAACTAATCTAATTAGAAAATTTAAGTAATTAATTATATTATAGTAACTTTTTTAGCTTAAAACTTATTTTTATTTTATATTTTTACATTTCAAACCTTGTAAAATATATTATAATATTCCTGTAAGTACATTTTCAGCTCTAAAACCTATTTTTATTTTATATTTCTATATCTTAAATCTTGTAAAATATAGTATAATATTTCTTAGTGTATTTAATACTAAATTAGGTAAGAGCCTAAACTTTATACTTTTCCAACTCTTATAAGCATCCACTTAGAGTAATAGAGAATTAAATAAAATCTTTAAAAATTACTAGTTATATTTAAATTTATATTCTTTTTTTTTTCTTATTTTATGTATATGCATTAAATATATTAAGGGCGTTTATTTCTAGCTAAATAAGTTTAAATAGCCTTTCTTTCATTATATAGACTAATAAATAGTTAAGTATTTAATAAATTTTAATTTTTTTAGAATATATATTTATTACATAGTTGACAAGCGCTTTAGTTATAAGTTAGAAAAAAATACTATTATTACTAAATAAATAGTTAATATTATCTACTAAAGAAAACAAAAGGCATGTTTTATATTTACTTTATAAAATCTAGATAATATACTAAAAGAATATATATTCTATCTTTTGCCTATGCTTATATATTTTTGTAAGAAATTTTAGTGTTATTATTATACTCCTAAATCTACTAAGCCTACGTCTAGTTAATATATTTATTTTAATAATAAAGCTAGAAATAACCTTAACTACTATTAGATATACCTAAAAAAAAGCCTTATATTATTAGTAAGTATAAATAATAGATGCGGTTTTTTGCTTTCTAGCTATTAAAATAAGCTCTACCAAAACAGGCTCTTCTATACGGGCTAGGGTTTAAATATAAGAGCCACTATCTAACTAACTAACTTTAAGCTTATTTTAGTATAATATATATAGTAACAGAGCGCAGACTAGGTCCACTAAACTAAAGTAAAATAATTGCCAAAAAAAGGTTAAGAAGGGAGCTACGCTAAATGGGAAATTCAAGTAACTAATCATGTTATGGCTACTTTTTCAGCTCCAAAACCTATTTTTATCTTGTATTTCGATATCTCAAACTTCATGAAATACAGTGTAATATTTCCTAGTGCGTCGGATGCCAAATTATGTAAGTTCCTAACATTTACCTTTCCAGCTCTTGTGATTATCATCAGAATAATGGATATTCTAGTAGAACCGTCGAAAACTTCCAGTCGTCTTTAAACTCATATTCTTTCTTTTCCTCATCTTGTGCATATGCATTAAGCACATTGAAGACGTTGAGAGAATACATTTAGAGTAGAATTAGTCTTCAGGCTGGTCACAATCACAAGCCTCTCCTAGGAGAAAGTTCTGAGGATGAAATAAGTCCCTAGAGGCCGTTATAATCAAAAATGAGAGTGAAACAACCTCTTAAGGAAACGAGGGTCCCAGGAGATTCAAGGTCCAGAAACAGCCTCTTAGGTAAGCGGACATCCCAGGACGATTCTCCCAGGAAAATGAGGGTCTCAGGAGATTCAGGGTCTAGAAACAGCGTCTCAAGTGGAAACCCTAAGGCAATCCTCCCAGGAAAATAGGGGTCCCAGGAAACTCTGGTTCCGGAAACAGCCTCCAGGCACGTGAGCGTCCCAGAAACAACCTCCCAAGAAAATAGGTGTCCTAGGAAACTTGGGGTCTAGAAACAGCCTCAGCACGTGACTTGCCTAAGAGCTATCCTCCCAGGAACAATCCTCCCAGGAACAATCCTCCCAGGAACAATCCTCCCAGGAACAATCCTCCCAGGAACGATCCTTCCAGGAAGCCCACACAATCTTTTAGGCACATGAGCACTCTATTACTAGCGTTCTAGAAGCCTCTAGGCCCTAGGATATCTAATATGAGTGCTGCTCTCTTAGATCTGCGATCTCATGTTACCAGGCTAGCAAATTCAGAGCGAATTTACCAAAAGGACAAGATCCCTTTGAGGAAATGTGAACGCGTTAGACCTCTACGATTACTAATGCAGTTTCTTAGCCTTCATATATAAGCAAGCCTATGTTACAAGACACAAAAGAAATTTTCCAACTGAAATTACTTGTTGTAATCGCTCCTCGCTGAATCTAAAGTTGTAGCATTTACAAAGTCAACCCATGTTCCAGTTGCGGCTCTACGAGACAGTACCGTAGACGTCATAAGCATGTCGCTGCAAATGCATCTTGTTTTCTAGGAAAATCTGGCAGAGATCGCATTTGATACATTCTTCTTTCTCAACCCTTCTTAGGTGCATTCTCTTGAAATGTTTGCTAAGATCCCCTGAAGTGTAAAAAGACTGTATGCGCTGTCCAATCGGCAGCTTCCCGTTGCCTAGACAAATAAAACATATCGTCGGTCTCTTCTCCTTGTATACTGATACCTTGGCTGCTTCTAAGGCTTTGTCCGACGGGTCGGTGGCCTGTCGTGATTCTACCGGTGGAACATAGCTGGTGGAGCTTCTCTTACGCTGGACACGGGGAGTTTCGCCTTCCACGACATGGCAGTAAGTAATGATGGCATTGATCACGGCGCTCCGTCAACGGGCTTCTGCTTCTAAAGACGATCTAGGTAATGAAAGGACACTTTCTATCAATTGATTATGCTGTGGTGTCCTCTTGGGGGAGCGCTTAAGGGTCGTCTTTACCTGATCGCTAAATATCACCCCTGATAATTAGAGCTAAATGTCTCTCTCTGCCTGCTCTTGATTCTAGTTCTCTCTAATACGGTCTTATAGCTCACATCTTAGACGCTGCCTCGCGTTACGGATGTCCTTTCCTAGTTGCTTATATTTATCTTATTACGACACCTTGCCCTTTAGCTTAGCTTGCTGTCGGATTAATTTTGGAATTTAAGAATCCATATTAACTAACGAGGATTGTTCTGTCGTGAGTCTCTATAGCTGGTCCAGATTAAGCCACCAACTCATTCTGTAAGCCGCCTGCATGATTTCATCTTAAGGTGCTATCCTATAAACGATGGCCTGTATATCCGCCGTTATACATCTTAGGAGATAGTAGTTAAAAAAGGTCTTCATATCAGCATGTTTCATAATCATGCTCTATAGGGCATTACTAATAGTGCCTATATCTATTAACTATATTAGTATTCTTCCTTTAAAAGATAATAATTGCGCAACGTACCGTTCTTATTAAACGCTACGCCTAATCTATATTAAGTACAATATAATATTATAACTTGCTTAAAGCTATTAATCTTGCCTGCCTTCTTTAAATCAGACCTAATAGTATAGTCAGGTAATTAGTTATTAGATACTATATAACCAGTTGAAGTTGAAATGTATTAGCAGAAAACGTAAATATTAGCTATCTATAGATTTTATAGTACCGGGAGCGAATTACATCCATTCTGGATATTCAAATTATAGATATTTTCCAGAGTAAGCTTAGGTATTAAGAATACCTTATCAGCAAACATTAAACCTAAGTAGAAAATATAAAGACTTAGAATAAATAAAGAATTATATAAAATCTTAGAAATAGGGAAAGTATTTCTATTTCGTTAGCAGAGCTTATAGAGATACTAAGATAAAATATATAGAAAATATATATAAAGCTTTTAGGCTAAAAAAGGTCTTAATAAACTTATAAATCTACTTAAGTAGAACTTAGTAAAAACCTCCCTTTAAATTTCAAAAAAGTATAACTATAATATATTTATATTAAAGGTTTAGAAGTGCTTTTGGCTAATTTGCAGTAATAAAACTCTCTTAAAAAAATGCGATTATTTGTATACAAAATCTTCTAATTTTAAATATTTTTTTAGTTATTACTAAGGTTGTTTGTAGGACTATTGTTATATTATATATATCTATAAGATATTTATTTTATAGAGTATTACTTAATTTATACTCTCTTATTAGCTATTATAGTACCTAACTAATAAATTAGTATTAAATCTTTTATAGGTAATTAGCTAAAAGCAAGTAAAAATATATATATATATTTTATATATTTAATAAATTATTTTACTATTTATATTCCTTTCCATTACTTTTTTATATACTTGTAGAAAGTGTTTTTAGTAGTTTTTAAATAATAACTTCTTTTTTATCTTATAGAGTTTCTTTCTATTTTTACTCTATATTTAATTTAATTTCTATCTAAAGAAGCTAGATAGATTACTAGTAGTAATAAACTTAAAGGCTTATATTAGATTTCTATTTAGAAATATATAGTGTTTATATAATATTAGTTTTTCTATTTTAAGCATTGTCTTTAGAGAGGATGAAATAGTTAACTTTACTATTATTATTACTTCTTAAGCTTATTCATTTACTCCTTAGTTTTAGGTATATAATTAATTTATATAATCTCTAATTTATTAACCTCCTCTGTGTGTTTATAGTAGTATTTTAGAGAATAAATATACCTTTCTATAAAACTTTTTTTATTTATTATCTTTATACTAGATATATTATTATCTTTATTAGTGTTATTATCTACGCTTATTAAGTCCATCTTATATTAGAAATTATTATCTAATATTATTAAAAATAATAAGCTTTAATTATAGCAACATATAATAGAACTAATCTCTATAAGTTAAAAATAAAGATGAGAGTAATAAAAGTAACTTAAAGAAATAAACATAAATTTAAGTATAAGTAATAAATAAATTGTTTAAAAAATAGCAGAAAAAGTTTATAAAATAAAAACAATTAAGATAAAAGTAAAAGCTGCTTAGTATTAATTCCTAAACTTATAATAAGAAAAAAAAGAAAATTACTATTAGTAGATATAGAATAAAGAAAGCTATCTTTAAATACTATAATATATAGTAACTAAAGTAGCCTATTTTAAGGCCCGTACGTGAATAAGAGAATTAAAAGTAATAATAACTTAAGATATAATCCTGAAAAGTATAGAGCATATTTCTAGTTCTAAAGCTAAATAGCTTATTTTAATAACTTTATTAGTACTTATACTATACTAAAGTAGGTAATTTAGGTTAACTTCTATATAAGCTACTAACTATAGGTTTTAAAGAGTTTTTAGGTAACTTAGCTTTAGAAAATAGCATCATAAACTGCTTAAAACAGCAGCTAATTACTATTTCATTATTTAAAATAGTAAGAGCTTATTCTCTACTAAATATACTAAATAATATATATAGTAAACTATTATCTAATATTTATTTATTATTTTAATATAATTAATATAATAGCCAACGCACTCTTACATAAGTAAAAAAAACTAAAGATTTATAAAAATAAAAATAAAGTAACCTAAATATATGTTTTTTTTTGTAAAGTAAATTAATATTAGCTTTATTAAAGCTATAAGTAATAATCTAGCTATACTATTAGTAAAAAGCATACTAGCTACTAATATAATTAAAATAATTACTATAAATACTTTTATTATCTTACTATTTCTAAATAACTTTTATTTATTAATTAATTATATTATTGAAGTGAATTATAGCTATAAGAGTTTACAACTATTTTAAGAGTACACTCTTTTTAGTAACTATTTAATATAAAAACTTAGTTAAGGCCTTTTTATATACTATAATAAGCTAATAATTTCTACTATATATTTTTTAAGAATTTATTTTATTTAAGTTATTTATACTACTTAAGTAACTATTTATTTAAGTAAAAGAAAAATAAATAAGCTACTTTATAACTACTACTACTAAAGTTATATAAATAAAAATATAGATAATTATATAACTATATATAAAGTTTATAGATAAAGCTATATACTTTATAATAAAACCTTAGGCTTACTTAAATTACTATTAATTTTTAAACAAGTATAGTAAAACGTTTCTATAAACTTTAAGTCTTTTTTTTTTTTAATAAAAAAGGATATAACTATACCTTTATTATTATAGACTAGCTAAATAAATACTACTTTTTATTATTTTACTATAAAATAACTATAGCTACTTAGTAGCTAATATATACTATTATTATATTTAGTAAGTATTTAGTTTACTTAAATTAATAGTCTTTAATTATAGTTCTTAGTTTATCTTAGTATTTATAAATGAGCTATATTAATTAATAGAAATTAAATAAAAGCTCTTAATACTATATTATCTTTAAACTAATAGAAATTCTAAAGTTTTAAACTAGTACATTAATTAGTACCTATACTTATTTATTAACTATTATTAGAATAACTAGTTAGACTTACTACTCTATATAAATTAGACTTAAGTAATTCTGTTATATAAAACTATAAGCTTATTATTTTATTAAATTAAGTTTAGCTACTAGCTAATTTATTACTAGAATTAGAAGAAACATATAAAGGTATTTACTATAGTCTATAAATAAATATTACGTAAGAAAGTATAGAGCTATGCTAAAGCTTACTATAATATAATAAAGCTAGTTATAAAGATAACTTAATAGGAAATTACTTAAGTATAAAAGTAATAAACTTAATAGGCTAATAAAAAGTACTATAAGCTAGACTTTTTTATAAGAAATAAGATATACGTTATATTTAAGAGCTTTACTATTAGTTAATTTAGCTAAAAGTTTAACTAGTAGATATATAGACTCTATTCTATTATAAACATAAAGAGATACTTTTATTACTTTAAGCTACTATTATATATATATATATACTTAATATTTTTTATATAGACTATTTATAAAAGACTTTTACTTATTTACTACTTAGCTAAATTAAACTTAAGAACTGCCTATTAAGATTAAAGAGTATTTTAAGTAGCTAGTATAGAAAATTCTTAATAGCTACTTATTCTATAGTTAATTATAATATAAAGTATTTTAGTTAGCTTATAATCTAGATTCTACTTAGTATAACGCTTAAGGCTTTATAAGTACTTTATATAAGATAAGAAATTATTATAAAGCCTATTTAAAGAAAGTAAGACTACTAGTATAACTAAACACCTAATTAAAAACATATAAAACAGAAGAAGATCTAAAAGTAATAGAAAAAAATAATAAAACAGCTTTAAAAATAAGAATAGTATAGAAACTAGTAAGAAAGAGATTATAATCTAGAAACTTAAGAATAAGCTTTTTTTAAAAAAAGGTAATATAATAGTACTACTTAGTTAGCTTATTATAGATTATATAATATTATAACTAGCTATATTAGCTATAACTTAGTATAGAGCTTAGAATATAGTTAGCTTATACTTAGGCTATATACTACTTTATTTAAAGATAAGTTCTTTTAGTATCTCTTTTCTCTTTTTCTTAATATAGCTAAAATAGAGCTAACTTATTCTATTAACTTATATTTATACTATAACACGTAAAGACTAAGCTTATTATTATAATAAATATAGTTATATTTTCTATAACTACTTTATTCTTTTACTAAAACTTTAATTTATAAGCTTGTTTAAATTCTAATAATTAACTTACTTTTATTCTTTCTCTAGATTTAAATTTTTTTATAAATAAGAATATTTCTAAACTTTTTAAGCTAGCATACTAAAAGCTTTATTCTAAAGTTAAGTTACTTTTTAGAATATTTCTAATATTAGATTTTTATTAACTTATAAACCTTTTACTTAATAACTAATTCTTGAGACTATGAAGTAAATATTCTGTATACTATTTAATAAAATAGCTCTTTTTATTCTATTATTACTCTAATTAATACTAGAGCTACTAATATAAGTTATATTAATACACTCTAAGCTTATATCTAGAAACTTTATTTTTTTACTTTTTTTAAATATCTTTTATTTTACTAGTTTTAATAATAAACGCCTTAAAAAGAGTTATTTTATATACTGTTAATATAACCTTTTATTATCTAAATTATATTAAAGATACCTATTTTTTAAAATAGCTACTAGAAATTACGAATTAATTCTTAGCTAATTATAGATAAAGAAGTATAAAGTTAACTTTAATTATAACTTATAAAAGCTGTTTTTTAATATTTTCTATTACTAGGCTTACTGTTTATACTTATTTTAATTTCTAACTTACTTAAAAGAATATACTACTTACTTAAAAGACCTTTTAGTAAACTTTTTATTAAAAGACTTTTACTTTAACACTACTTATATATAGCATATTTAAATTTGTTTTTTAAAGTTATTATTAACTTCTTAATTCTAATATAACTACTAGTTAACTAAAATAAACTACTAGTTATAAAAATTAGATACTTATTTAGAAACTTTTTTAATAAACTTTTTTTTTTAAAAAAAATCTTTATTTAAAGTCTAAACTTATATTTAGACACGCACTTATATTTAATACTAAATTAAATAAAAACTTTTTAGTAAAGGCTTTACTAAAAAAGCTTTATAAGAAATCTAAATTAAATATAAATATTTACTTAATTAAAGCAGCCCCCTTTATATAAATAGCTTAAAAATATAAATACGAAATTTTTACTATTTTAATAGCTAATATTAATAAGGTTTTAGTTTTAAAAACTTATATAAATTTAGCTACTAAGGTTCTAGAGAATTATTATAACATTCTTAGAATATTTTTATATAAAAAGGCTAATAAACTACTTGAATATTATTTATATAACTATAAGATTATTCTTAAAAAAGAAAAGCAACTTAAATTTAAACCTTGTTATAAAATATTTTAAAATAAACTAAAAGTTTTTAGAAAGTATTTTAATAACTATCTTACTAGAGAATTTACTAAAGTAAGTATGTTTTTTTATAGCTGTACTAGTTATCCTTATAAAGAAATCTAATAAAAGTTTTTAATTCTATATAAACTACTAAGCTCTAAATACTATTACTATTAAAAACTATTATTTTATTTTATTAATCTAAAAAACTCTATTTTGCTTAGTAAGATAAAGTACTTTATAAAATTAGATATTATTTTAGCCTTTAATTAGCTTTATATAATAAAAGAAAATAAATAGTTAACTATTTTCTAAACTTAATAGCACTTATTTAAATATTTTATTATACTCTTTAAACTAGCTAACACACTAAGTATGTTTTAATACTATGTAAATAATATTCTTTAATTATTTCTTAATATATTTTATATAGCTTATTTTAATAATATTTTAATCTATAGTAACTTTTTATATAAATGTAAATAATACATAAAATAGATTCTAAAAGCTTTAGAAAAAGCTAGTTTCTAACTTAATATTAAAAAATTTAAGTTCTATTAAGAATAAGTTACCTATCTTAAATATATGATTTTAATAAAAGGAATTAACATAAATTTAAATAAGATAAAAAAAATTTTAACTAAGAATTCTTTAGAAATATAAAGAATATAAGAGTATTTCTAGAGTTTACTAATTTCTATTAATAATTTATTAATAACTTCTTTTGTATTATGTCTCTGCTTATAGCCCTAACTAAAAAAAAAATTAATTTAAATTTAATAATAACTCCTACTAAATAGTATTTAAATTTTTAAAGTATATATTTATAATTACTCTAATTTTTTAATACTTTAATTTAGAGTTACTAATTATTGTGGAAGTTAATTTCTTAAAATATATAACCACTAAAGTACTTTTCTAAAAAAAAACGAATTAGATATATTAAAACCTATTATTTACTTCTTAAAAAAATTAAGCTTTGTTAAAAGTAACTATAAAATTTATAATAAAAAGTTATTAGCTATTATATACTATTTTAAATAATAAAAACCTAAGCTAAAAAGTACTACTTTTCTAATCTAGATATTAAATAACTATAAGAATTTATAGTATTTTATTACTATAAAATAACTAAGCTACTAATAAACTTGTTAAATTAAATACTTATTTTAATTTAACTTTATAATTAAGTACTAGCTTAGTAAGTAAAGTAGAAAACTAAATACTTTTACTTATTATATATAAAATACTTTAGTTTAAAAAAAGCTTGTAAAGTTTAATAACAGGTACTTTTCTACTTTAAATTATTTAATAAGATACTAGAATTAAACTTAATTAAAATAAATAAATCTATTTAATAAATTATTAATAATAAGTACTCTAATAATAAGTTTATTTAAGAAATTTTATTATTAAAATAGAATAGAATTTAATACTCTAAAAAGCTTTCTTTAAGTAAATATAAAAACTAAAAAAATTAGTTATACTATTACAGCTAATTAATAATACCAAATAATAACAAACTTAAAATTAAGATTCTTTAAATTATATATGATTTTCTTGTTAGTAACTACTATAGTTATAAAAAGACTTTTAAAATTCTATAATATAAATACTACTAGCTTTAAATATTTAAAATAATATACTAATATATTTTCTACTACTATACTTATTAAAATCTAAGGCTTTTTATAAAAAGTATTATCGCTTTTTAAAGTTCTTATCTATTCTTAAAAAAAAAAATTAAAAGAATATTTTTATAGACTTTATTATTAATCTCCTAGAATTTAAAGACTATATTAATATTATGGTTATAATAAACTGTTTTATAAAATACTAATAGCTAATTTCTTATATTAATATAACTATTGTAGATGTAGCTTATTTTTTTTATTAATATATATAAATAAACTATAGCCTTTTAAAAACAATTATATTAAATTAAGAAACATAATTTATTTCTACTTTTTATAATAAACTTTGTAAATAACTATAAATTAAACTCTAACTGTGATAGTGCTACTTGTTTGGCTTATTATAAGCTATATAATATTATAATTAACTATACTAGCTATAATTTAGTATAGAGCTTAAAATATAGCTAGCTTATACTTAAACTATATACTACTCTATTTAAAAATAAACTCCTTTTATATTTCTTTTTTCTTTATTTTAGTGTAGCTAAAATAGAGCTAACTTATTTTATTAACTTATATCTATACTATAACGCGTGAAGACTAAGCTTATTATTATATTATATTAAGATTACTTTTATTTAGCTAAATAATAGTAATATAATATTAAGATTAAACTATGTAATTAACTTAAGTATTTAATTTATTAATAACTATACTTAGAAAATTAATTATATGACTACACTAAGTTATTAGTTTATTAACTATATAATCTTTACTTAAAAGCTTTATAGTAGTAGGTAGTTAAAACTTTAAGTAATAGCTTATATAACCTTTATACAATAGGCCTTAAGAGTAACTTAATAAATAACTAAAAGACTTATAATAGTAAGTAATATATCTATTAGATTAAAAGAAAGCTATAAAAGCTTTAGTAAATTTCTTTTTATTATTTTCTTTATACTAAAGAAACTAACTCTTATAAGTACTATTAGCTTATTTTTTTCTTATTAGAAAATTAGCTAATTACTTTACTTTACTAGAGACTAGAAGTTTTATATATATATAAAAATAAATAGATTAAAACTATAGGAAAGCTTTTTACACTAAAAATAAGAATTAATTCTAAAATAATAGCTACTAATAATAACTATATATTTATTTTTAAGTTGCTTAAGTGTACTGCTACGCATTATTCTAATAATATAATTAAAAAAAACTACATTATTAAGAAGCTCTATATTTAAGTATAATATAATAAGAAATTTTTTATAACTACTACTAAAAGTACTATTTAGAGAACTAATATTTATAAGTTTTAGAAAATAGAGATTACACTTTCTACTCTAATAATTTTTAATTAAGTAATAATTGCTAGTAAGCTAGAGTATAGCTATTTTAAATTATTTATATATTATAACTATATTAATATACTAGGAAAAGTACTTAATATAGCTAAAATTAAGCTTAATAAGGCTAGAGATAAGCTTATTAAGCTTTATTAGCTACTAAATAACACACTTAAGTGCGTAGCTAATTAAGAGAATAAAATTAAAATACTAAGAATATAAATAAAGAAATCTATATATAATATATACTTTTTTTTATAAAGACTAGCCTAGTGCTATTATTAACACTAGTAAAGAAAATACACTTTATAGCTTTACTATAAACTTTTTAGAACTAGGCTAACTATATTATTATAGAATTTAATAATAGTTCTAATATAAAAGATCTTAGTAATTAAATTCTTTAAGTATTACTTTACCTACCTACTACTTTACTAGTTATGTTTATTATAAGTAGCTATTAAGGTAACAGTTATTTAATATAATTTCCTAACTTATTAATACTTAAAGACAGTAAAAACGTTACCTTTAATTAATAGAGAAATATTCTAGAGAATAAAATATATACTAATTAAGACTAGTTTACTAGAACTAGTAAGTAAGTTATTTAAGATAATATTATCTTTTATATATATGTATATAGAGTCCTGTTAGCCAGTACCTTTTAATACTTATATATATATAATAAAAAAGAGTAAGTAGCTAGTTAGCTACTAATATATAATAAATTACTTAAAAAGAATATATAGTAATTTATATAAGAGACTTAATACTTACTGTAATTTCTAAAAGCTTTATTTTAAAAACTTTACTAACTTTATTATATTTTAGAATAACTTCTTTTACCTAGCTTAAGAATATAGTTTATTTATAAACTAATAGGTAAAAGAATTTTATAAGAAGCTCCTAAATGCTTTATATATATAAATAGGCATTTATTAATAATAGTACTATAACTAGTATAATAAGTATATAGACTTAGTTTAAAACTTTACTAAAAAGTTAGCTTTTAATGTTAGAAAAGCTACTAAATAAATTAATAGAAAAACTAGAAGAATTTAGTTACTACTAATTTAGTAGTTTTATTTAGAAATTAAGTACCTAACTTATATAGTAGCTACTTCTATTTTACTAATACTTATTCTTAAGCTAGCTAGTTACTATAATTATAGAAAGCCTAGTTATTTTATAAAAAACTACTAATTACTTACTTAAGTTATAATTAAAGTAATTAAGCTTATAAATACCAATAAAGAGCTTTATATGTCTTAAAATACTAGTAATAATAAAAAGTTTCAGCTTACTATAGAGAAACTATTAGGAAAAAACTTATTTTAAAAGAAGTTTTTTTTTTAAAAGTTACTTTCTAGAGCCATTAACTAGTTTAATTTTTACTAACTACTATTTAGTAGACTAGCTTTTATTCTATCTTATTATATCTTTACTAGTAAACTAACTATTAAGTTAAGTAGCTTTTTTAATATTAAAGCTAGTAGTTTTATTCTAGTATACTAAAAGTACATATACACTATTAAGAAAGAACTTAAGATAAAAACTTATTAAATAGAATCTATCTTTCTAGCTAGCTACAATAGTAGATTAAATAAATAAATAGATAAATACTTTTAGGTTAATCTAGTAATAAATAATTACTACTTATTAATTTATTTTATTTTCTATAATATTAGCTATTATGATTTTATAATTAGCTGTAAGCTATTTAAAAACGTAAGTACTTTAATTAACTATAAAAAGTAAACACTTAAATAGTTAAATAATAAGCTAATTAACTATAAGCATAATATTATTATTTTAATATAAAATTTATTAACTAAAACTAATTTCTTATACTAAGCTAATACTAACTAATATAATAAGCTAATAAATATAGTAATTTTATAATATACTTATAAGCTACTTTAGTGCTTACTCTAGTATATATTATAATAAATTTTTTTTAGAAAAATAGAAAAGTAGTTTTATCTATAATAATAGCTAGAGCTAAGTAAGTAAACTCTTTATTTTTAATCTATCTCATATAAAAACCTTTTTAAAATAGGCTTTAAGATTAATACTATAAAAGCTATTATCTTTATAATATATATATAATAAAAGAAAACTATACTAGGGTATACTAGTATTTATAAAGTAAATAAGTTTATTTAGAATTATAGAGATAAGCTTAACCTACTAGACCTAAAGTCCTTCTCTTAAAACTCTAAAAACTATTTAGTAAAAACTTTACTAGAAAGGCCCTATTAATTAAATAAGAATTTTATAGAAAAAGAGAGACTTTAGTAGCTTATTAAATAAAAACTATTCTACTCTAGCTACGTTAGTATAACTTAGGCTTATTTTTTAAAAAAAGACTTAAATATATTACCCCTATATTATAAAGATATTAACTATAATATTAAACTAATAGCTAAGAATATACTAATGTTAAGCTTATTATATAGTATATTTTTTAAATAGCTATAGCTTATTAAGACCTATCTAAATAACCACCTTTAATAAGAAGTTATTACTTATAATAATGCTTTATATACTTTTCTAGTACTATTTACTAAAAAATCTAGAAAAGAGTAACGCTTTTATGTTAACTACTATAAGCTTAATACTATTATAAAGAAAAACACTTATCTAATTCTATTAATTTAGGAAACCTTTATTTAGCTAGTATGTATAAGAGTATTTACTAAGCTTAATATACAACAAATCTTTTATTATATATATTTAAATAAAAATATAAAGGACCTAATTATATTCTATACTTAGTATAAAAACTATAAGTACTGTATACTATTATTTAGTTTCTATAATAGCTTTACAATATTTTAGTATTATATTAATAAGATACTTTATAGTCTACTTAAAAACTTTTATATTTACTTTAATAATATTCTAATCTACTTTAAAAACTTGCTGTAGTATAAAAAGTAAGTTATTTAAATACTAAAATAATTTTAAAACATAAATCTCTAAGTAGATATTAAAAAGAGTAAGTTTACTATTACTAGAATAAAGTTCCTAAGCTTTATTATTAGCATAAAAGAGATCTAAAAGGACCTTAAGAAAATTATTATTATATAAGAATAACTAGTACCTATGTTAATTAAAAGCTTATAATCTTTTCTAGAATTCTATAATTTCTATAAAGCCTTTTTAAGAAACTATAGACATATTATTTAACTGCTTACTAAGCTACTTAAAAAGGGTATATAGTATACCTTTAATAAATATAAGCTAGTAGTCTTCTAGTAAGCTAAAAATCTAATATTATTAAATAATATTTTAGTTTATTACTTATCTTACTACCAGACACGTATAGAGATAAATGTAAGTAATAAAATTATTATAAAGATACTATTATAGCTTTAAAAGAATAGCTTTTAGTAACTTATAATTTTTTACTCTAAGACTATAAGTAAACTTTAAATAAACTATAATATATATAATAAAAAAATATTAGCTATAATCTATAGTTTCTAAAAATAGTGCTTGCAGTTTATAAGCTTATAGACTATAAAGTTATTTAGTACCCTAACTAACTATTATATGCTAAAAATTTTTTTTATAAAGTAAAAGCTTACTTCCTACTAAATATACTAGATAATAAATATAGTAAACTATTACTTAATATTTATTTATTATTATAAAAGCAAGACACAAGACTCTTAAGTCTTAAGGTTAAATAAAGTATATTAATTAAATAATATTCTCTAGCTATAAAAGTAGACAGGTATATTTCTTTATCTACTAATTAATAGTAATTATATAATATTATATTATTATATAATTATATATAGAGTTATCTTTTTATACTCTACTTTAGAGTATATTTGTAATATATTTTAATACTTTAAAAAGACCTTTACGTTCTCGTGAAGAGATTTTACCAAAAGAATATTTATTTAAGCTCTAAGTTAAGTAAACTATTTATCTCTTAAGCCTCTAGTTAAGATAAACTTATCAAGATTATAAGTATTAAGATTATAAGTATTAAGATTATAAGTATTAAGATTATAAGTATTAAGATTATAAGTACTGTTTATATAAAAATACTAGTATATAATAAAGTACTATTCTGTCTAGAAAACCATTAATTATATAAAAGTAATCACATTTAAAGTGTGCAGTTATTTATTAGTGTTTTAATAAAATATTATTATATATTTAATAGCTGTTTAGTAAAACAAGCTTAGAAATATTATTTATACTTATTATATAAGCTATTAATTCTAATTTATAGGTTTATTTATACTAATCTAAAAGGTATAAACTACCCCTAAAACAAATAACTTATATACTTAAAAAGTATGAACTGTGTTACTAGTAAGTATAAAAGTATTAATTAAAAATAGTATTCTTATAAATTAAAAGATTCTAGTAGTAGAGTAGGTTTTAGCGTGTTTTAAAAATAGAAAACTTAAAATAGCTTAAATAAAGGCTTTAAAAAGATTTAATAAAGACTATAAAGTATATAATATAATTAAATTCATATTAGTACTTAATAAAGCTAACTTAATAGAATTAATGTAGTCTATAAGTGCGTTTATTTAAAAGTAGTAAGCTTAAATAATAGACTTTAAATAATATAAAGATATATTACTAGTAAGTTTAGTAACTCCAGTTAGAAAATAAGATCCTAGTAAATTAAAAGATTCTAGTTATCTAAAAAAAGTTTTTAGTTACTAATTATTATAAAAGCAAGACACAAGGCTCTTAAGTCTTAAAGTTAAATAAAATATATTAATTAAATAATGTTCTTTGGCTATAAAAGTAAGCAAATATATCTCTCTATTTACTAACTAATAGTAATTATATAATACCGTGCTATTATATGATTATATATAAAGTTATTCTTTTATATCCTACTTTAAAGCATATCTGTAATATTTATTACTTTAATATAATTAATATAATAGCTAACGTGCTCTTACGTAAGTAAGAGAAACTAAAGACTTAAAAAAATAAGAATAAAGTAGCCTGCATATATGTCTTTCTTTTAGTAAAATAAATTAATATTAGCTTTATTAAAGCTGTGTGTGATAACTTAGCTATATTATTAATAAAAAATATACTAACTACTAATATAATTAAAGTAACTACTATTAATACTTTTATAATCTTACTATTTCTAAATAACTCTTACTTACTAATTAATTGTATTATTAAGGTAAATTGTAGTTATAAGAGTTTATAACCATTTTAAAAGCACACTCTTTCTAATAAGTATTTAGTATAAAAACTTAACTAGAATCTTTTTATATATTATAATAAGCTAGTAGTTTCTATTATATATTTCTTAAAAACCTATTTTATTTAAGCTATTTATACTACCTAAGTAACTACTTACTTAAGTAAGAGAAAAATAAATAAGTTATTTCACAACTATTACTACTAAAACTATATAAGTAAAAATATAGATAACTATATAGCTATATATAAAGCTTATAAATAAAACTATATATCTTATAATAAGTCCTTAGGCTTATTTAAATTACTGCTAATTTTAAAGTAAGTATAGTAAAATATCTCTATAAACTTTAAGTTCTTCTCTTTAAATAAGAAAAAATATAACTATACTTTTATTATTATAGACTAGCTAAGTAAGTACTATTTTTTATTATTTTATTATAAAACTACTACAGCTACTTAAGTAGCTAATATGTACTATTATTATATCTAGTAAGTATTTAGTTTAATTAAGTTAATAGTCTTTAATTATAGTTTTTAGTTTATTTTAGTATTTATAAATAAGCTATACTAACTAATAGGAATTAAGTAAAAGCTTTTAACGTTATATTACTTCTAAACTAATAAAAATACTAAGGTTTTAAATTAGTATATTAACTAGCACTTATATTTATTTATTAACTATTATTAAAATAACTAATTAAATCTACTATCTTATATAGACGAGACCTAAGCAATTCTGTTATATAAAACTATAGACTTATTATTCTATTAAATTAAGTTTAGTTACTAGCTAATCTATTACTAGAATTAGGAAGAATATATAAAGATATTTACTATAGTTTATAAATAGATATCACGTAAAGAAGTATAGAGCTATGCTAAAGCTTACTATAATATAATAAAGCTAGCTATAGAAATAGCTTAATAAGAGATTACTTAAGTATAAAAGTAATAGACTTAATAGGCTAATAAAAAGTACTATAAGCTAGACTTCTTTATAGAAAATAAAATATATATTATATCTAAAGACTTTACTACTAGTTAATTTAGCTAAAAGCTTATCTAATAAATGTATAGACCCTATTCTATTATAAATATAAAGAGATATTTCTATTATCTTAAGCTACTATAGTATATATATATGCTTAATATTTTTTATATAAACTATTTATAAAAAGCTTTTACTTACTTATTATCTAGCTAAATTAAACTTAAGGAACTGTCTATTAAGATTAACAAGTATCTTAAGTAGCTAGTATAGAAAATTTTTAATAGCTATCTATTTTATAGCTAATTATAATATAAAGTATTTTAACTAGCTTATAACTTAAATTCTACTTAGTACAATACCTAAGGCTTTATAGATACTTTATATAAAATAAGAGACTATTATAAGGCCTATCTAGAGAAAGTAAAACTACTAGTATAATTAAACACCTAATTAAAGACATACAAAGTAAAAGAAAATCTAGAAGTAATAGAAAAAAATAATAAAGTAGCTTTAAAAATAAGAGTAGTATAAAGACTAGTAAGAAAAAAATTATAATCTAAAAACTTAAGAATAAGCCTCTTTTAAAGAAGAGGTAATATAATAATACTATTTATTTAGCTTACTATAGATTACATAATATCATAACTAGCTACTAGTTATAACTTAGTATAAAGCTTAGAATATAGCTAGCTTATACTTAAGCTATATTCTACTTTATTTAGAAATAAGCTTCCTTTATATCTCTTCTCTCTCTATTTTAGTGTAGCTAAAATAGAGCTAATTTATTCTATTAATCTATATTTATATTATAACGCGTAAAAACTAAGCCTATTATTATACTAACTATTTTTTATATAGTACTTAGAAATTAATAGCTAAATAGAAAAAGTTAATAGTATAATAAAATAAGTTTTATATTTATATAAAAACTACTAATAAAATAACTAAGTAAATTAACTTTTTTTAATATAACTTAAAGCTAATAATATTATATTTAAATATATAAAGGTTTTACTATTTTTAGCTAATATAAGCTAATACTTTTAAATAAGTTTTAAACTTTTTATAAAAACTTAAAAACAGCTTTACTAGGCATTACAATTCTTAAAAGCTAACTATATAATAGAGAAAATAGCTAATATTTAATAGCTAGTTTAAGAAAAAATAATTTAAACCTAGGCCCTTTAATATATATAAATTAGAAATAATTATTTGCACCTAACTACTAAGTAAGAAACATAGTTTAGCTTAATATACAAAATATTAGAATTAAATAACTATTTAAAAAGCTAGACTTAAAGGTTTTAGGAAAATACTATATTTTCTACATAATTTTTATATATATATACTAACTTAAACTTCTTAAATTCTTAAGTATATATCTAGTTTTTTTATGTATTTTTACTTTAGCTAGGTATATTTGAACTTAAATACCTTTTAAATTAATAAAACTTATTACTAAAATCTGTTAAAATTAATAGTAATACTAAATACTATATTAAGTAAATTAAAAAGCTGTGTTTTAATTATAAACAGAAATACTATAAATACTTTATTAAATAAACTAGGTATAATAATTTAATATAGTAATTTATAAATAATTTTTAAAATATAACTACTATAAAAGAATTTTACTTTTAGAATCTAAATTAATTTATTATTTAAAACTTAACATGAATACCTATTATAGGAGCTTAAATTTAAAAAGAAAGTACTATTATAGTAACTACTTATAACACTTTATAAAAGTCTTTTAAGAAATTTTTTTTATAAGCTTTTTTATTATATTATGTATTTATATATTAGTTTTATACTAGCATATAAACTCTTACCTAAACACTTTATTTATAACCTATTTTATTTCTTCTTTTCTTTACGTAATGTTTTGAATTATTACTTGATATTATATATAGTAATTAATTAATACTTTTTTTTAAGTTTTTAATTTTCTATATGTAGTATTCTTGTAACACTTATATCTTAAAACTATAATTTTTAAGATTTTATATACTAGTTTTTTTGCTAATAAATTTGTAACTATTAAATTAAAATATATATACTTAGTTAATTTATTTATAATTACTAGTATAACATTATATTTTCTTTTATTTCTTAGTTTCTTAAATAATAGTAATTTTATAATAAAGTTTATTAAAACTAATTATTATAGTTATTTTAGTACTTTTAATAGTTATAAAAGTTTATAGAATTTATATTATATTAGTTTTTTTTGGCATTTTAAGTATACTTTAATTACTTTCTTAACTTACTATTTTAACTTTTTAATATTGAAATTCCTAGAAATTTACTTTATAGTTTTTTATTTCTTAGTATTTGTATGTAATAACTCTATAATTTTCTATAATTAATTTCTTATATAAACTTTTTAGTACATAAATAAGTTTATTTATATATTAATGTTTTAATTTTAGGTTCTAAAAGTTTTACTTTTTAAGATTTCTTATTTTTTTTTATTTAATAATCTTTAAATTTTGTAATTATTACTATCTTTAAATAATTATAGCTTATAATTTTATTTAACTTTATTATTAAAATTATATTTAATACTAGTTTATATTATTTTATATAGTTTAGTTATTAGTTAAGTACATTTACTACTTTATTTTCTAATTTTTTTTGGTAGAATATTTTAAAATTATAAATAGCTAGTGTTTTTAATTAGTATATTTATTTTTTATTTGGCTTTTTTATTATTATAAAGCTTATTAAATTTTTATTATTTAAAAAAACTTTTACTTAATACTTAGTTTTTTTAAAGTAAATTTGCTATTTTCTAAATACTATTACTATTACTAGTAGTTTCTTATTATAAATATTATAGTTTAGTTTAGCTTTTATAAGTTTATTAAATAAAAACGTTTATTTTTATACTTTTAACTATAAACTACTTTTATTACATAATTAAATACATTTGTTTTTAGTATTATAAGTAACTTTAAATTAAATATTTTTAATATAAGTTCTTATATAAACTTTTTCTTAAGTTTTCTAAATACTTATTATTATGTTTACTTTTATTTAAACTTAATATCTTTTTTTATTATTTTTATAAGTAGTGTTATAATTTTTAAATATTTTTCTATAAACTTTCTATAAAAATTTACAAATTCTAAAAAAAATTATACTATTTTTACTATTATTAGTATTAGCTAGTTTTATATTTTTCCCAACTTTTTTAAATTTACTAAGATTTTTTTCTTAAAATAATAAAATCTAGAAACTTTATTTTTATAATATAAAATTTACATTTTTCTAGTTAAATAAAAAGGTTATATTTTTAAAGCTCTTTTAAAACTTTTTTAATGTATACTTTATACTTTTTAAGTAATTTCTTTATATATACTAAAATATTATTAAAATATACTATTTTAAATATATTTATATATTTATGTAGTACATAATTAATAACTACTTAAAAAGTTACTAATATATTTATTAATTTAAATAGTATTATATAATACTTATAAAGTTTATATTTTATTTTAATTCTAATTTTATAGTACTTTTTATAAATATTAAATAAACTAAACTATTATACTCTTTAAAGTTTATTTATAAAATCTTAAATTAATAGTAATAAGTATTAATTTTTAGTTATTATGTAATTTAATTATTTAAAGTTAGTATATAATTAAAGTTTTTTATTTATTTTTAAGTATAAATAATATTAGTAAAGTTATTAAACTCTTACTTAGTTGTATATATTTCTTTTTTAGATTTTTCTTAATATTATAACGGTGCTACTTGCTTTGCTTACTATAAACTACATAATATTATAACTAACTATATTAGTTATAACTTAGTATAGAGCTTAAAATATAGCTAGCTTATACTTAAGCTATATACTATTTTATTTAAAAGTAAGTCTCTTTTATATCTTTTCTCTTTTTATTTTAGTGTAGCTAAAATAGAGCTAATTTATTCTATTAACCTACATTTATACTACAACACGTAAAGACTAAGCTTATTATTATATTACACTAAAATTACTTTAACTTAGCTAGATAATAGTAATATAATATTAAAGTTAAATTATGTAATTAATTTAAGCATTTAATTTATTAATAACTACCCTTAAAGAATTAATTATATAACTATACTAAGTTATTAGCTTATTAAGCATATAATTTTTACTAAAAAGCTTTATAATAGTAAGTAATTAAAACTCTAAGTAATAGTTTATATAAGCTCTATACAATAGGATTTAAAAGTAACTTAATAAATAACTAAAAAACTTATAGTAGTAAATAATATACTTATTAAATTAAAAGAGAGCTATAAAAGCTTTAGTTAATTCCTTTTTTTATTATTATTTTTTATACTAGAAAAACTAACTCTTATGAGTACTATTAGTTTATTTTTTTTATTCTAAAGAAACTAACTTTTATAAGTACTACTAGCTTATTTTTTTTATATTAAAGAAACTAACTTTTATAAATACTACTAGCTTATTTTTTTTACACTAGAAAAACTAAATTTTATAAGTACTATTAGTTTATCTTTTTTATACTAAAGAATTAGCTAATTACTTTACTTTACTAAAAGCTAGAAGCTTTATATATATATAAGAATAAATAGATTAGAACTATAGAAAAGCTCTCTATACTAAAAATAAGAGTTAATTTTAAGATAATAGCTACTAGTAATAATTATATATTTAGCTTTAAGTTACTTAAGTGTACTATTACATACTATTTTAATAATATAATTAAAGAGATCTATACTATTAAGAAGCTCTATATTTAGGTATAATATAATAAGAAACTTTTTATAGCTACTACTAAAAGCATTACTTAAGAAACTAATATTTATAAGTCTTAAAAAATAGAAGTTACACTTCCTATCTTAATAACTTTTAATTAAGTGATAATTACTAGTAAACTTAAGTATATTTATTTTAAAGTACTTATATATTATAACTATATTAATACACTAGGAAAAACACTTAATATAGTTAAAACTAAACTTAATAAAGTTAAAAATAAGCTTGTTAAGCTTTATTAGCTATTAAATAACACACTTAAATATATAGCTAATTAAAAGAATAAAATTAAAATACTAAAAACATAAATAAAGAAATTTACGTATAATCTATACTTTTTTTTTTTTTATAAAAGCTAGCTTAGTATTATTATTAATACTAGTAAAGAAAACGCGCTTTACTACTCTATTATAAACTTTTTAAAACTAGGCTAGCTATATAGCTATAGGACCTAATAATAATTCTAATATAAAAGATTTTAGTAACTAAATTCTTTAAGTATTATTTTACATACTAGCTACTTTACTAGCTATATTTACTATAAATAGCTATTAAAATAATAATTACTTAGCATAATTTCCTAACCTACTAATACTTAAAAATTATAAGAATATTACTTTTAATTAATAGAAAGATAGCCTAAAAATAAAAGTACATGCTAACTAAAACTAGTTTACTAAAATTAATAAGTAAGCTATTTAAAAGAATATTATCTTTTATATATGTATATATATAGAAAGTTCTATTAACTTATATTTTTTAATACTTATATATATAATAAAAGAAAGCAAGTAGCTAGTTAGCTACTAGTATATAATAAATTACTTAAAAAAATATATAGTAACTTATATAAGAAATTTAATACTTACTATAATTTTTAAAAGCTCTACTTTAAAGACTTTACTAATTTTATTATATTTTAAAGTAATTTTTTTTACTTAGCTTAAGAAAATAGCCTATCTATAAACTAATAAATAAAAGAATTTTATAAAAAGCTTCTAAACGCTTTATGTACATAAATAAGCATTTATTAATAGTAATACTATAACTAGTATAATAAGTATATAGATTTAGTTTAAAACTTTACTAAAAGACTAGTTTATAACTTAAATACTACTTAGTATAACACTTAAGGCTTTATAGGCACTCTATAAGGATCCAGGCCAATAATAGCAATTAGGTATAATAGAGTGAATTTAATAAAGAGTTAACTATATACGCTATAGAGACTTAATAGCTACTCCTACTAAGTCACTAAGGTCATATAGTTACGCATGGAGTTAAAGCTAAGATAACTATTTTAGTTAATTATTTTAGGCTCTAGCCTATTACATTACCTCCCTTCTTATAGACTAGGTAGGGGCTCTCTAGTGAACTGTTTACCCAGAGGCTTTTATAAATCTATCTTAAGTTCTATTTACTATAGCTTCTCCTGAAGCTCTTGTTAGTAGTTTACTAGTAGGAGTTTATATCTGCCTTTTTACAGAGACACTATATGCTCCTTCTAATAATCTAATACTACTATATTTTCTAGCTAGCTTACTAGCTTTATAGTTATTAATATATAGCCTTTTTACTTTATTTTATACTGTAGCTGGTGGCCTCGCTCTTGTCTTATTTATATCTTAGTAATAATATCCTACACTACGTGCTCTTTATAGTTATCTACCTAAATTAATAATAGCTAAAGGTTATCTATAGGCTAGCTTAGTAATAGGTTATTACTTACTAGCCGTAGTCTATCTATATAAAACATTAGGTTTAGTTTTAGAGACGTATTTAGCTTTATAGCATGCAAACTAATTATATTTTCCATAGTATATTTAGTATTCTTCTAGTCTAGCTTTTTATTTTCTTATCTAGTAGAGAGTTAGTTACTGAGCTTCAGCTATACCTTATCTCTAATACATAGTTATAGGGCTTTATTCTAATATTAGTTTACCTATCTTTCTTACTCTTACTATGCCTTAGTTATGGTTGCCTGTGCTAAGTTAATACACTCCTTTAGCTTTCCCATAATTTCCTTAGCGCTAGCTTTTAGGTCTTAAGCTATTATATTATGCCTAGTTCTAATATCCACTTATAGCAGTTCTATATTATATCCGTGCTAGAGAAAGAATAGGCTTATTCCTATTAAAATAGCGTCTCTTCTCTTTACTGTAATCTTAGCTATTAGGTAGAGCTTCGCCTAGTTTACTTAGTCTCATACAACAAACACTCAAAGATAGGCCTTAACTATACTATTTATTCTTTCTATTAAACTATCTGTTTGCGGATAGAACGCTGTCGATAATCGCCTTTTAATTCATAGAATTTTGTAAAGCTTAGTCTAGAACTTGCTGATAAATTAGCTGCCGTGATCAGATACTATAGCGTTAGGAATCTAATAGTAAGCAATAACCTTACAGATAAAAGCCTATATTACTATCTTAATATCTATGTTTAGAAGAGGACAGAGAGTTATGTTCTTGCTTAATCTATTAGTAATTACCAGTAAGACCGTATAGTCATTACTTTCTAGTAATCTGGTTACAAAATCTATTGAAATCTCCTTCTAAATATGATTGGGAATAGGTAATAGGTGTAATAGCCCTTGCTGGTAATCTCTCTATAGCTTTATATAGCTATAAATATTATAGTTTTAAATATAACGCTGTACGTGGTTCAATATCCCTGGCTAAAAGTAATCTCTTATTAATATTAGATAGATACTCTGTTGTCCTGGATATCCTGTCACTTATAATAAATAAATCTAGTAAATAATTAATATCCTTAATAGCTCTAAGTCAGGCACCTACTTCCTATTCTAATAATAAAGAGTCCTATCTTCGTTAATTGTGTACTTAGCTAGTAAAACTTTTAGTTCAAGCTCTAAAGAAAATCTCTGCTTCTAATTATAAAAGGCCTATACTACTCTTACGTACATTTTATTATCTAGTACTATATTATACTATCTTTATTTAAGCTTATTATAAGACTCCTAGGCATAAGACTTCTAAGCTTCGGTTGTGCTATCTTCTGTAATTATTAAAAGACTAATTCAAGCAGAGAAAGCCTATACTACTTGCCTATTATTATTTAATTTAAGCTCTTCTTTCTAACATGTAACTACTAGCTTTAGTAGCTGAATTATATAGCTTTTCAGCCTTTTATCATCTTCTCTACTTAGATGATCTTGTTCGTGTCTTAATAGTATATTAGCTTATATATTTTCTTTCCCTAGCTTATATTAAATCTCTATATTATATTAGCTAAAGAATAACTGCTAGCGCGTATATCTTTCGCTTAATTTTCAAGGCCTTATAAAGTGCTTAAGGTTCTTGTGATTAGTAATAACCCGGAACTTTTTAATAGACCGTAATTCAGCATCCCATGCCTCCAGGCAACGAATAATTACAAGGAGTTCTTTATTATATATCTTGTAATTATACTTTATAAGTATATTCTTCTTTAAAAAGTATGTATATAAACGCAGTATGCTATTGTCACCGTATTATAAAAGAACTCTTCTAGTTATATAACCTAAAGAGTCAGCTTCTAAAACAGTCTTATAATTAGAATTAAATTAGGCTAGTACTAGTTCTGATATAAAAATCTCTTTTAGCTTGTTAAATGCTATCTGCTTTTTATTAGTCTATTAGAACAACACGTTACTTATAAGTCTTATAAGTAGGGCAGCAATTTCTGAAAAAAACTTAATAAACTAATAATAGAAATTAGTGAATTTAAGAAAGTTTCTGATTTCTTTTACAGTTATTGGAGGCTGCTACTTAGTAATTGCTTTTATTTTAGCAGGATCTATTTAAATTCCTTGCTCTATTTTAATAATAAACTCTAGATATTTCGTGCTCTTAGTTTCGAATTTGTATTTCTTAATATCTAGATATAAACCTGTAGTGTTAAGTTTCTTTAGTACTAGATTAATCTACTAGTAATACTCTTCTAGTGAGCCTGAAAAGTAAATAAGTACGTTATTAAAAAAAGCTAAATAGAACTTATTAAGATACTCTTATAGGGTTTAGTTTATATACTGCTAAAACATACTAAAGGCTCTTACTAGTCTAAAAGGTATAACTAGCTATTTAAAGAGTCTAAATCTTATATAAAAGGCCGTTAGCTATTTATCTCCTTTTGTAATATAAATCTTATAAAAGGCTACTAAAATATTAAGCTTAGTATACTATCTTACCTTACTAATCTAGCTAAGCGTTTTATAGATTAGAGGAAGAGAATACTTATTCTTCTTAGAAATCTTATTAAGCATATAGTAGTTAACGTAAAAGTAAAGGTTTCTACTAGACTTATATATAAATAGTACTAAAGCTATAACTAGAGAGTTACTTACGTAGATAAAGCCCTTCTCTAGTAATAACATTAACTCTTTTTATAGTACTAGTAATTTCTCTTTTAATATATTATACAGCGGTTCTTATGGGACCTCAGGGTCCTTCCTATTAATCTTTTTAAATTTAATATAATAGTCTATTCTATAACCTTGCAGCGGTGGGAGTTTGTCTACTTTCTTCTCTAAAAATAGCTTTAGATACTTCTAATAAACCTTAGGAAGTAGTATTCTAGAATCTAGCTTTAGTTTAGGCGCTAAGGCCTTTTAAATGTCTATTAATAATACTACAAAAATACATATCTTACTTATTCTTTTTAATCTATTTATTTATATTAAAAAAGTAGCTATGCTAACCTCTATTAGCTCTTACTAGCATAGTTTCTTCCCTTCTTTACTATAAACTCTTATTCTTAAAGTATAAATATAGAATGATTTCTTTGCTAGCGTGATTATAATATTATTTTAGTTTGTCTAGAGTCTGCCTAAAATAAGATTGAACTTAAGCGCGTTATTAATAATATATATATAGGCTTATTTAGTATATCCTTTAATATTAAGATTAATTTATATAACCTGGATAACTCTTTTAGGTTTCTTATGTACTTTAATAATCCCCTATAAGGCTATATTAATACGCGCTAAATAAGCTTTAGTAGTAAAAATAGAGTTTATAAAACTATAATATAAATACCTAGTATTAATTATTATGTATGCGATATTCGTCTGGTTAATTAATAAGTATATAATAATAAAGTCTATATTTATATAGGTATTTCGGAATTTCTATTATTTTCTTTATAATATTATCTTACCTATTTCGGCTAGGAGCCCCTGTTTATGACTGTAAATAAAAATTATTTTTTTTCTAATACTTTTTTTTTTTTTCCTTTATCTCCGTCTTTTTTGTTTTTTTTATTAGTATTTATTTATCTAGCTTTTACTAACGCTATAGTAGCTAGGCATGACTAATTTACTTTTATATATTTATATTTATTCTTTATATAACTAGGAGAACTGTATTAATAATAGAGGTTTTATTTATAACGTTAGTTAAATTCCTTTTAGCTTACTTAAAGTATTTTAGATTAATTATTCTATGGCTTTACTGCCCCTACATGCGTGAGTATTACTTCCTAATTTATTAGTTTAAGTATTAGTATAAATAGTGTTATATAAATAGCTATAGCAGTCCTATAGTTACTTAATATAATCTATATAAGGTTATTACTAACATGAATTACTTCCTAAGTATACTCTTTAAAGCTTAGTGTTACTAAAAGGGCTATAATATGCTTCTAAAACTTTCTATTCAATCCCTAGGTAAATATACTCTTCTTTATATTTTTATCTAGCTAATTACTTTCTACTAGTAGTAGCTTCTTATTAAACTCTATATAATATTCTTTTATTAACTTCTTTTTCTATTTCATGCTTTACAGCTTGTCTAGAGACTTTTATCTTTAATACTAGTTTTTAAACTAGAAGTCTATAAACGCCTATATTGCTTTAAGGGTGGCATTATTTCTTTAATTAGAAAGCTATAAGAGAACAGTTTATACTACTTATTTTTTTAAATACTAAAAGAAATAGTCTATCTATCCTTCCTTACTGCCTATATAGTATTTGTTAAATTGTAACTTGGCCTTAGCTTAATGCTTAAACATAGAGTAAAAAAACTATATACTATCAAACATAAAAAGTTTAGGGAAATTAAATAGTTTAACTACTAGTTTAATTACTAGTTATAGCGTTAGCATAAAGGGAGTTACTAGTATTATTACTAGAACCTATAAAGATAGTCTTAATAGGGAATCGTGACCTTCTAGTATAGTTAACCTTTTAAATATTACTTATAATATGTTTATAATCTCCCTAAGTAAGGTGCTGTTGCTGGCTTTATTTACTAGAAATAAAACTTTCCCTTTATCATACTAAATAAGGTAGTTATTAAGTTTAATTTTTACTTAACTTATTACTATTTTAATAGCTGGGACTTCTAACCTTTATGAAGTAAGTAACTAGCGTAGTTCACGGCTAATCTGTTTATTATTATATTCTATATTAAGTAGGTTTATCACTCAGGCTATTAGTGCAGGTACTAAGTAGTTATTAGTATTTATTAATACTTACTATACTATTAGATAGTTTTCCTAAATACTAGAGAGCCTTTTATTCTTCTATAAAGTTAATTATACTACCAGAGGCCTCTCGGCCTCTTGCGAGAAATAAAGTTAATTAAATCCAAATATAAAAATCTAGGCTAATAATAGTAATTAGGTGTAATAGAGTGGATTTAATAAAGAGTTAACTACGTATACTATAGAGACTTAATAGTTACTTCTATTAAATCACTAAAGTTACGTGGTTACGCACGGAGTTAAAGCTAAGATAATTATCTTAGTTAACTATCCTAAGCTCTAGCCCATTACAACTCTATATAAAATAAAAAACTATTATAAAATAGAAAAGAATTTAAAAGTAATAAAGAAAAATAATAAGACAGCTTTAAAGACAAAAGTAGTATAAAAATTAGTAAAAAGAAGATTATAATCTAAAGACTTAATAATAAGTCTTTCTTAAAAAAGAGTAATATAATAATACTGCTTACTTTACTTACTATAAGCTATATAATATTATAACTAGTTATACTAGTTATAACTTAGTATAGAGCTTAAAATATAGCTAGCTTACACTTAGACTATACACTACTTTATTTAAAAGTAAGTCCTTTTTATATCTTTTCTTTCTTTATTTTAGTATAGCTAAAATAGAGCTAATTTATTTTATTAACTTATATTTATACTATAACACGTGAAAACTAAGCCCCGTTATTATAAATATACTATTTTAATTTCTTTTCTTATACTTTTAATAAAGAATATATTAGTTTTAGTTTAAGCTTTTTTTATTCTTAACTAGTATTTTATAGTTCTAAAATTAGTACTTTAAAAGTATATTTTCTTTATTTATTTTTTAAGTATATAAATTCTTTATATTTTTATAATATTTAGACTTTAGTAGTACTGAAAACCTATTTCTAAATTTATACTACTTTAATATTTTATAGTTATTTTTATTATAATTATTATATAACTTTGTATAAGTTTTTTTTTATTTTAAAGTATTATTTTTTTACTTTTAGTGTTTATATTTATACTACTCTTCTTACTAAATTATACTATTAAATTATTTTTATTATTAAATTATTATTAAATTGTATAACAAAAGCTAATTTTGTTTTAAAATTATATTTAATTCTCTTATATTTAAAATATTAATATAGTAAATATTTTTATAGTTTATTGTTTTTAGTTTTATTACTATAGTTTTTAAGTTAATTAAACCTTTTCTGAAAGTTACTATATTATTATTTACTTGCCTTACTTTTACTAAATATACCTTTTTCTAGTATAATATATTATTTAATTTAATTTACTAATTTAAAATAAATATTTTATTTACTTTATTATTTACTAGTATTTTTTAAAAGTTTTCTATTTACTTTTACATTAAAGTAAAAATATAGTTTTTATTATGCTTATTATAATTTAAGAACTCTAATAATTATATTATTAGCTTAGACTTTTTACTAATAACTATTTAGTTTTTAATAGTAAACTATATATACTATGCTTTTAATTTTATTTTTTTAAGTTAAAGTACTTTTACTTAACATGTATAAAATAATAATTATAATAGTATATTAAATATAATATTTTACTATATATTTTTTAACTTTATTTTTATGTACTAAATACTTTTATTTTAAGTAGCATTTTTTATAAAAAAGGTTCTAGTATTTAGAATTATTTTAATTTTATTTAGTTTTTTAATTTTAATTTTTATAGTATTTATATTTAAGCACATATTTTTTTAATATTACTTTTAATATTATTAAATTTACTAGTTGTTTTTATTTTTTATATTTATTATAAAGTGTTTAAGTTTTCTAGAATTTATTTATTTAGTTTTTATTTATTTACTACTCTTTTATATACTTTTTATTTTATTTTATTTAAATTAAATATATTGCTTATACACATGTTCTTTTTATATAGTTAACTAATTTATAAATTCAATATTTTTAATTTTTTAATTATTAAAAAACATTAGTATCTTTAATTTATATAGTAAGTAAAAATATTTTTACTTTATTATATTTATTATTTTTACTTTTTAGCTTAATTTTTTATTTTATTAAAGTAGGTTCTTTTCTTTATTTGTTAAAATTATATAATTTCTTTTACTAAACTTTTATTAAGAGTTGTAATACTCTTTTTTATAAAAACTATTATGTTATATAAATACTACTCTTATAACCTAGTTTTTTAACTTGTGAAATCTTTTTTTTAGTATTATTTTCTAATACTTAATTTTATAGTTTATACTAATATGCTAATTTAACCTATAAATTTAATATACATTTTTATTTAACTATTATTAAATAGTTATTATTATAATTTTAAAAGCTTTATATATTAAAAGTTAAATTTTTTAAAATAGCCAAATTTTTTTATAAATTTTTTTAAAGTATAAGAAATTAAGCTTTTTACTTACTATTTATTATTATATTTTTACTACTTTCTATAATATTATCTTTAATTTTTACTAGCTATTTATAAGTTTATACTTTGTTTTTTAATATCTTTTTTTATAATTTTTTTAATAGTATTTACTAAATTTACAAATTTAATATTTGTTTATATTAAGTTTTTTCTTAATAGTTTTTACTAATAATTTACTATTTTATTATAAGTTTTATTTTACTTGTTTAAGTTTTATCTTTACTATTATAATTTTTTATTTTTTATTTAAATATTTTTTTATAAAGTATTTAATATTACTATATTTTAAATATACTTTTTTATTAAGTTACTTTTTATATTCTTAAGTTATAAGCAATTTTTTTTGGCTTTTTTTTATTATAGCTTTTTTTAAACTTTATTTATGTTTATTTTATTATAAGCTCAATCTTATTATATTAATACCTTTTTTTATATAGTTATTACTTAAATTTTCTTACATTTTAGTTTATATTTATACTACTTATTATTTATATGTATAGTAGACTTTATAAAAGTTTAAAAGTTATTTAGTTAATTTTCTTTAGCTAGTTTATTCTAAACTTAATTCTTAAGTTTAGTATAATAAGCTACTATTAATAACACGTTATTTTAGTTAATTTATAATTATAACTATTAAAATTTTATAGTATATACTAAAACCAATTTATTTTATTATAGATTTTGTATTTTTTGTTTTATAAAAATAATTTTTTTAATTTTTTAAACACTACTATAATTTATTATATAAAGTTATTATAACTTCTAAAACCTACTTTAGTTTTATTTAATATTTTTAATATATTTTCTTTTTTATATATAATTTTTAGCTAAAAGCTTAAACTAATTTATAGCTCTACTTTTTATATTTATACCTACTATAAGAATTTTATTTTATTTCTTAAAAAAAGTAAATCTGTTAAATTAAGTATACATTTCTATTTTTATAAGAGATTTTTTAAGAGATTCTTTTATTTTATTAAACTTTTTAAGTAGCTATACTTTAGTTCTTAAAAAGTATACTTATATATTTACCTAATTTTTAAGTTTAAAAACTATTTATTGTAGTTTTATAATTTGTGTTTATTATTACTATATAATTTGGACTATAAATAATATTAGTATTAAAGCTAAACTACTTAAGTTTACTATTATTATATAAGTTACATAATTTATAAGTACTTATAGTATTATAATTTAAAGTTTATAGCTTTTATATACGTAAAATTTATAAAAGTATATAATATAGTTTTTACTACATACTATAAAATATTATATAATTTTTTTTTAATGTAGTAAATATAAGTACAATTTATATTAAAAGCTTTAGTAAATATATAAAGTTATATAAATACTTACTAATATAATATTTTAATAATATAAAAATGTAACAAAAATAGTTTAATTAATTTATTATATAATAATTTAAGAAAGTTACTTAAAAATAAAAAAATAAGTATAAAAAAAGAAACTATTTAAAAACTAAAAGAATACTTTTTATAATGTATTCCATAAGTGAGCGGGTTACACAAGCAAGTGGGTTACTTTTACTAAGAAAACCTAATTCTTTAATAACTTTCTCAAATCTCAGTAATAATTTACAAAATTTTAAATTTAGCTTTTTATATACTAGATACACCTACTACAAAATTTGCATTACGTAACAATTACGTAATACCAAGTAATTATGTCTTGAAATGTTTTCTTAAAAAAAATATTTAGGCTTTTAATAGCTTAATAATTACTAAATAATAAACTATAATAATTAAATATAATATATTTGATAAGTAAGTAACGTGAACAAGCGAGTGACGCACCCTACTAAGTTTCGACTATTTTATAAATAAATAACAACTCGACACTAACAGCTATCGCTATAATATTTGACTAGTAAATAGTTATCCTATTCTTTAGCTTTTTTATAAGTTCTTAAAGTATGTCTAGGCTCTCTATAGCGTTTATAGCGCCTTTACTTTAACGTGTTAACCTTTATACACCCTCTACTCTAGCGCGTTTCATCCTTAATCTGCGTATTAATATTAGCTTAAGTAATTATCTTTAAGCTCTCTTCTTTTATTAGCGTTTCTTGCTTCTGAATCCGCTTTTTTTATTACTTTCTGCGTTATATTATAGCCTTATTTGCTTTCTAAAGCTTAGTAACTTCTAAGCGTAGTAATATAGCTTTATGTATTATCAGCTCAGCACCTTTTACAAGCTAATAAATTAACTTAAAAATGTATATAGGTAAGCTATTTTGATGCTGCTAAATCTAATTACAAATTAAAGCATTTTAAGACCCTAATTTAGCAGCAGTTTTAGGTGTTTTTAATTCCTAAATAGTGTCTTCTTTTATAGGTAGAGATAGCATCTAAAGCTAAATATTAAGCTTTAAGAGTATAGTATTTAGGTTAAATGGAACTAAGCCAGCGCCTTAGAAACCTGCGTGAATATTACTTTCTATAATTATTTCTTAATAGGCTGCTTTAAACGCTGGTAGAAACTCAAGCTTCGTAATATAGTAAATATAGTTATAGATAAGATCCTTAACTTAGCGCCTATACACGTCTTTTAAAGGCGAAAAATAGTTTATATTAAGTGGCTAAAGTAGGTGCGACGAATAAGATAGCATGTAAATTATAATAATTTACTTTTTCTTATAAAGTTACTAAAATTCAAGCGAATTATAGCTCTTATAGTTATTAATTATTAGTAGATAATATACGCTTACTGTATAATGCTTTATATACTTATTAAAGTGCCGTAGCTACTAAATACTAAGCTTATTTATTATCCAGCTATTATCGCTTAATAAAATAGGCTAATTTAATAGTATATTATTGCCCTTATACCATACAGAAAGGTAGTACATTCCTGTAAAGATAATAAATAGTAGAATTATCTATTCTTAAGTGTTAATACCCTAGATTATTATAACCTACTTATAGTTACCTAGCTAGACTGCTTTACGTTAATTATGTTTATTAAAGCCTATAATAATTTTACCACCTGAAATAACCCCTATCTGAAAGCCAGTCTCATTAAAGTTGTATATATCTTTTTTAGTAATATTATACTTCTCTTTTATATAATATATATGCTTAAACTATGATTTAATAATCTCAAGATCCTCACATAAAGCTCTCTAGTAGTTATATCTTTAATTATATACTATTTTAATTTCTAGAGTTTGCTGTATAAAGTTCTCTAGCTATTTAATACTAACCTTACTATTAGAGCGTATAGTAAGTAGTTAATTAGCCATATCTCTTATAGCACTAAGCCTAAAGGGAAATCCTCATAAATCTAGGTTAAATACGTGTTAAATAATAACTAATTTCTCTAGTTTATTAAGCTTCTTTAAATTAGCTTTGTAATCACGTTGAAAGGTAGTTCTAGTAAGTTATTATCTTAGTATTAGTTTAAGGACATTATATACTATTACAGCCTATTACATGCTTTGTAGTTAGCTTTTTTTAATTACAAAGATAGCTAAAGATAGCCTGCTTTTATTATGAATTAATTAAGTTTTAGTTTATTAATATATCGTGCTTGAAAGTTGGTGGATTGCGTTTTCTTAGTAAGATACGTTACTCACTTATTCACGTCACTCACTTATCAAATACGTTAAGCTTTTTTATATATAATATATACTATATTAAGCTTTAAAAGTAAAAACATAAGTAGTTTTTTAAATACTTTAAGTAGAGAGAATTCTTAGCCCCCACTTTATAATATCTTAAAAACTACTTTTTTTAATAGCTTTAAAATCCTAATATAGTATTATTTTAAACTTAAATAAGTTATATTTAAGTATTTTAAACTTATTATATAATAATTATAGAAATATATATTATTAAACCGAATTTTTATTACCTTAAATTTATGGCTTAATAACTTGGCATTACATAACTATTACATGATGCAAAATTTATAGTAGCTGTATCTAGTATATAAAAAGCTAAAGTTAAAATTTTATAAATTATTACTAAGATTTAAGAAAGTTATTAAAGAATTAGGTTTTTTTTAGTAAAAGTAACCCACTTACTTATATAGCCCGCTCACTTATAAAATACATTATAATAAATTTTTTACTTATAATTTGTACTATAATTAAGTTTATTATAATTACTTAGTTTTTATTAATTTTAATTACTTATATTATATTTATAACTTTATACGTAAAATATTACATATTTTTTTTACTATTAGTTTTATTAATTACTTTAATAATATTAGCTAAAAGCTTTATTTTATATTTAGTTTTTTAAAGTATTTACTTTATTTTTATTCTAGTATTATATTTTTATACATGTTTTTTTACTAATAGTTAGTAATTTTTCTTTAGTTAGTTTATTATATTCTAATTATTACTTATAATAAACTCTTATTTATTACTATTTATAATAATATACTACTAACTATTTAATTTAAATTTAATTATTTATTATTATACTTAAAAAGTTACTAACTTATAATACTCTAAAATTAAAATTAAAATAAAATTAAAAAGTTAGAAGTTTATTACATTTACTAAAAAGTTAAATAAACTACTTTTAATAATAATTTATATTTTTTTTAATACTTTATTATTAAATTCTTATTAACTAAATAAAAAACTAAAAGTAAAAAATAATAGTAAGCTTTTTACTTAATTAAGAAAAAAGATTTTAATTTATCTAAACTTTTAATAATAAAATACAGTTACTAATATACTAGCTACTAAAAGCTTTAAATTTAAAAAATAATAAATTAAGAATATTATAAAAAATATTTATAATTCTAATTCTAATTTTATTATAGTTTATAGCATTTGCTTTATAAAGCTTTTTTTTTTAATAAAAAAAACTATTTCTAGTATTTAGATTATGTTTACTAGTTAATAACAAATATTTTACCAGTTTTATACTTTATATTTATTTACTATAATAAGTTTTTAAAAAGCTTTAGTAATTTAAATTTATAATTTATAAAAACCTACTATTTTTTAAACTTATAATTTATATAGTAACTTTAATAAATATAATAGTAAATTATATAAAGTCTTATATTACTTAAATAGTAGATATAAAAAATAAGATATAAAAACTTTAAAAGTAGGTAGTAAAAGAAATAAAAGAAATTTTCAAAAAGTATAAAAGTAGTAAAAACGTGCTTTTAAGTATATTATAAAAAAAGTATTAAGTTCTTTAAAAAATTAATTTAAATATTACTTTTACTAATATTAAACTTTGTTGTTAATAACTAAGTAAAAAAAAATATTAAGTACTAATATAAGCTTTATTTAGTTTTTAAACATAAAATATTTACATACAAATTTTTTTTTTAAAAAGTACTTATTTTTCTACTATATTACTATATAGGAAGCTAATTTAAATATAATAGTATACTTAGTAGATAATAATATTAGTATATATAAAAAAAACTTATTATTATATCAAATATAAAATAAGAAAACTAGATATTTAGTAAGTACTTTATTTACTAAATTTACTAAATTTTTATTTTTATTAAAAAGTACTTTAGTAAACTAAAAAGCTTTTTACAAAATTATAAAGTTTATTTAGTTTTAAAAAAAGTTTAATTAGCTACTAAAAACAAAATAAAAATAGTTTAACAAAAAAGTAAAGAAATCAAAAAGTATATAATCAAAAAACTTTATTTAACCTATTTTTTAAGAGTTGTAAAAACCTATATTACTTATAAAAATAATAACAACTTTACTACATAAATTTACTACTAAAAATATATTTATTTTCTTGTAATTTTAATAATTTTTAATAAAGTTATAATTTTTTTAATTTTTTTAATTTTTATATATAATTATTTATTCATTAAGCTATACTTTTTATAATTTTTTAAATTATGTAACTATTAACGTACTTTTTTTTTTAAAAAAAAAATAAGTAAACTAAATTTTATTACTTACTTTTTAAAAAAGTTAAGTTTTATTAAAAATAACTACAAAATTTAAAAAAAAAAGTTATTAACTATTATATATTATTTTAATAATAATAACTTAAAAATATTACTTTTTTAATTTAAGTATTAAGTAATTATAAAAATTTATAATACTTTACTACTATAAAATAACTAAACTACTAATAAACTTATTAAACTAAATACTTATTTTAATTTAATTTTATAATTATGTACTAATTTAGTAAAAGCTTTTATATACTTATAACTTATATAATAATATTATATAGCCTTTACTATACATTATAATAAAATAGAATATAAGTTTTTTTAATATAGTAAATATAAATTAAGTTATATTAAATACTTTAATAATTATGTAAAGTTATATAAAAAGTTACTTATATAATATATTTTAATAATACAAAAATATAATAAAAATAATTTAATTAATTTATTATATAACAATTTTAAAAAGTTGCTTAAAAATGTAGAAATGAGTATAAAAATAAAACTATTTAAAAGCTAAAAAAAAAATACCTTTTATATAATAAAATTTTTATTTATAATTTATTAAGTAATAAGTTTTAATAAGTTTATTAAACTTTTATTACTATTTATTAAACTTTTTTTTTAACTTTATATATAAAACATTACATATTTTTTTTTCTATTAATTTTATTAATTGTTTTAATAATATTAGCTAGTAACTTTATTTTAGATTTAATGTTTTAAAGTGTTTATTTTACTTTTTACTTAGTATTTTATTTCTTAGTATACTTTTTAGTTAGTAACTAATAATTATTTTTTAGTTTATTTACTATATTTTAATTATTACTTATAATAAACTTTTTATATATTTATAATTTATATAATAATATTACGTAGCTTTTATTACATACTATAATAAAATAGTATATAAGTTTTTGTAATATAATAAGTATAAGTTAAGTTATATTAAATACTTTAAAAATTACGTAAAGTTATATAAAAAGTTCCTTATATAATATGTGCTAATAATATAAAAATATAATGAAAATAATTTAACTAATTTATTATATAATAATTTTAAAAGTTATTTAAAAATATTAAAATAAGTATAAAAAATTAAACTATTTAAAAGCTAAAAAAAAATACTTTTTATATAGTAAATTTTCTACTTATAATCTATTAAATAAGAAACTTTAATAAGTTTACTAAATTTTTATTACTACTTATTATACTTAAATTTTTTGTAACTTTATACTTAAAATATTAAGTATTTTTTTTTACTATTAACTTTATTAATTACTTTAATAATATTAGCTAGTAATTTTATTTTATATTTTATATTTTAAAGTATTTATTTTATTTTTTTATTTAGTGTTTTATTTTCTAATACACTTTTTAACTAGTAACTAGTAATTATTTTTTTTATTTTTTTACTATATTCTAATTATTACTTATAATAAACATTTTCTTATTACTATTTATAATAATAAAATAAAAAAGTGTTATAAATAGTAATAAAGTAGTAACTTTAACTAAAAACATACTTTTATTTAAAAAAAAAGTACGAAAAAGTATATAAAAGTACAAAAAAAAGAAATAATTTATATTAAATTTAGAAATTATAAAAAGTAGTATAATTACATGTAATAAAAAACCATAACGTATTTAATAAGTAAGTAAACTAAATAAGTAAATAGGCTATTTTAAAACTTACAAAAAAATTAAAAATTTACACTTAAATATCTTAACAACTACTTAATAATAAATTCTAAAAATTTAATAGTTAATTAATAATACTTTAAAATAAAGGCCATTAAATTTTTAAAAGCTAATAATTAATAGTTATTAAGATAGTAGTATTTTAGCCTCTAAATTCACTTTTTCTTAAATATTTTAATAATGTTTAATTCCTAGCTTTTAAAAATTTAATATCTTCTATTTTAAAGTACTATTAATTACTTATTATATTTTTAGAATTTATTATTAAGCATTTATTAAGATAATTAAGTACAAATTTTTGATTTTTTAGTAAGTTTTAAAATAGCCTACTTATTTATTTAGCTTACTTACTTATTAAATATATTAATTAGTTTTAATAAATAAGTAAAAATAAAAAATAAAAAAAAGTATATAAACTTTATTTAATATTATTTTCTTTAGTAGTATTTAATATATAATATGTAAGTATTTATTATATACATAAAAAATCTACTATAAGTATAAAATGTTAAATAACTTATAATGTATTTAATAAGTAAGTAGGTTAGATAAGCAAGTAGGTTACCCTAAAATTTACTAAAAAATCAAGAATTTGCACTTGAATATGTTAATAACTATATAATGATAAATTCTGAAAATTTAATAGCAGATTGATAGTACTTCGAAATAAATGCCATTGGATTTTTAAGAGCTAGCAATTAATCATTATTAAGATATTTAAGAAAAGGTGAATTTGGGGGCCGAAATACTACTATCTTAATAACAATTAATTACTAGCTCTTAAAAATCCAATGGTATCTATTTTGAAGTACTATTAATCCGCTATTAAATTTTTAGAATTTATTATTATATAGTTGTTGACATATTTAAGTGTAAATTCTTAATTTTTTTAGTAAGTTTTAAAGTAACCCGCTTACTTATCTAACTCACTCGCTTATTAAATACGTTAGTTACTTTTAATTTCTTATAGTTATTCTAAAATTAAGAAGTTATTTTTAAGTTAAGAAACTATTAATTAATATAGTTTAATGCTATTTTATTAATTACTTTTTATACTTACTTTTTACTTACTAAAGTTTTACTTATTAAACCTAATAAGCTTTATTATATATTAGTAAGTAAAAAAGCTATAAAAAAAAAACCATTTATTATTTAATTAAAATAGATATATACATTAAAACAAGAATTAGTAAATATTTACCTTATAATAAAAAGTTTATAAAGTTTAATAATAAATGCTTTTTTACTTTAAACTATTTAATAAAATACTAGAATTAAATTTAACTAAAATAAATTTATTTAAAAAATTTTAAGTATAAAAAATAAAAAAAGTTGTTATATTACTATAATTAATTAGTAATGTTAAATAATAATAAACATAAAATTAAGACTTTTTAATATAATTTCTTTATTAATAGCTACTTTAATTAAAAAAAAAAACTCTTAAAATTTTGTAATACAAATACTATAAGCTTTAAATATTTAAAATAATATAATAATTTTTTAACTAATATACTTATTAAAATTTTAAAGCTTTTACTTGTTTTTAAAAAAATATTCTATAAATTTTATTACTAACTTTCTAGAACTTAAAAACTGTACTAATATTATAATTATAGTTAACTATTTTATTAAATAATAACATTTAATTTCTTATAATAAAATAACTATTATAAATATTGTTTACTTTTTTATTAATATATATAAATAAACTGTAGCTTTTTAAAAACAATTATATTATATTAAAAAATATAATTTATTTTTACTTTTTATAACAAACTTTATAAATAACTATAAATTAAACTTTAACTATTTTCTATATATTACCTAGAAACTAATAGCTACATAGAAAAAACTAATAGTATAATAAAATAAGTCTTATGTATATATATAAACTATTAATAAAATAATTAAGAAAATTAACTTTTTTTTTAATATAGTTTAAAGCTAATAATACTATATTTAAATTTTTAAATTTTTATTTATTTTTAGCTAATATAAGCTAATATTTTTAAATAAATTTTAACCTTTTTATAAAATTTTAAAAATAGTTTTATTAAGTATTATAAGTTTTAGAAACTAACTACATAAAAAAATTGCTAATATTTAATAACTAATTTAAAAAAAATATACATAAACTAAAAATAATTACTTGTATTTAACTATTAAATAAAAAAATTAATTTAATTTAATATTTAAAATATTTAAACAAGATAATTATTTAAAAAGCTAAATTTAAAAACTTTAAGAAAATACTATATTTTTTAAATAGTTTCCTTATATATATATTACGTTAGAAAGAAAATTGGTGGCATTTTTACAGCACTTAGCAGTAGTTAGCTACTATTTATATATTTTATATATTCTATTTTATAGCTTATAATTTTAACTTTAAAGTAGTATTAAGCCGCTAAATATAATACTATCTTATAAAATACTATAAAATACGTGATTATATTCTCTAAAGCTTTTATTATTATTTGTAATATTTATATAATTTATTTATTACGTGTATTTTGTAAATTTAACGCTAAGCATATTATATATTTTATATTTAGTTTACTTTTTATACGTAGTACGTATATTTTAAACTATAGTTTTAAATTACTAACTACTACTAATTTACTATATAAAATAATAAAATATTATATAAGCTCTATTTACTTTCTTTTTTTTACATTAAATTAGAATTAGCTTTTATACTGAATTGAAATTGACTTCTATATTATATTCAGAGCTCTGCACTAAGCTGTCTTTAAAGCTATATACTAAGCTATTTTTAAAGCTATACACTAAGCTATCTCTAAAGCTATATATTAAGCTATTTCTAGAGTTATATATTAAGCTACCTCTAGAGCTCTGCACAGAGCTCTAGATATAATATAAAAGCTAATTTCAATTTAGTATAAAAGCCAATTTTAATTTAGTATAGAAACTAATTCTAATTTAATATAAAAAGAAGAAAGTAAATAGAGCTTATATAGTATTTTATTATTTTATATAGTAAATTAGTAGTAGTTAGTAATTTAAAATTATAGTTTAAAATATACGTACTACATATAAAAAGTAAACTAGATATAAGATATATAATATACTTAGCATTAAATTTACAAAATACGCGTAATAAATAAATTATGTAAATATTACAAATAATAATAAAAGCTTTAGAGAATATAATCGCGTATTTTATAGTATTTTATAAGATAGTATTATATTTAGCGGCTTAATACTACTTTAAAGTTAAGACTATAAGCTATAAAGTAAGATGCATAAAATAAGTAAATAATAGCTAATTATTATTAAGTATTATAAAAATACCACTAATTTTTTTCCTAACGTAAATTAAGAAACTATACTTTAATTATAAACAAAAATACTATAAATACTTAATTAAATAAACTAAGTATAATAGTTTAATATAGCAACTTATAAATATTTTTAAAAATATAATAATTATAAAATAATTTTACTTTTAAAATTTAAACTAACTTACTATTCAAAATCCAATATAAATACTTATTATAAAAATTTAAATTTTTTATAAAAAAAGTATTATTATAGTAATTATTTGTAATACTTTATAAATTTTTTTTTATAAATTTTTTTTTATATTATATATTTATATATTAGTTTTATACTTGTACTTAAGTTTTTACTTAAATACTTTATTTATAACTTACTTTATATATTTTTACATAACGTTTTAAATTATTACTTAGTACTATATATAGTAATTAATTAATACTTTTTTTTAAGTTTTTAATTTTTTCTATATAATACTCTTATGATATTATATTATAAGGTATTTACTTACTAGTTTTAATTTTATTATAGTTACTTTTTTAACTAACTAGTATATAGTTAACTAGTTTTCTTACTTATAAATATATAGTAGAACTTATTAAATTTAATAAATAAAGCTTTAGTAAATAAAAGTAAGTAAAAAGTAATTAATAAAATAGTATTAAATTACGTTACTTAATAGTTATTTTAACTTCAGAAATTAACTTTTTAATTTTAAAGTAACTATAAAAATTAAAAGTAATTATAAACTATTTTATATTTTATATTTATTAAAGCCTTTTTATATATAATAAATACTTATACTTAGTATATTAAATACTACAAAAAAAATAATAACTTATTTTTTTATTATATTTATTTACTAAACTTTATTTTATAACTTGTTATGTTTTTAAATACTATTTTTTATATACCTTAAATCTTGTTTAAAGTACTTTTATATATAATTTAATATATTTTTAGTTAGCTTTAAGTTTTTTATACTTTATATATACGTTTTTATATTTAAATTTACTATTTTATTATTATTTATTACACTTTTTTTTGTTTTTAACTTAAACTTAATTTTAATTTTTTTATAAGTAGTATAAAAGTAAAATTATAAAACAAATTAATATAAGCTTACTATTTAATAAAAAAGGTTTAAATATATAACTATTTAATATTATTACTTTATTTTTGTTATTAAAATGTAAATTAAGTATATTTAATAAACTTTACTTTTAGTTATTATTTTAAGTATATTAATTAAAATGTAAGGTATAATTTTGTTATATTATAATTTAAATAAAATTATTTTAATTATAAAAAAGTTGCTTTATTAATAACTTTAAAAAATTTAAAAAGAACTATAATAGTTTACTTTTATAATTTTTGTTTTTAATATTAACTAATTTAAATAAGTTTTATTTTATTTTTTAACTTAACTTTTATTAATAAAGTTTAAATAATATAAAACAATCTTTTTTATTAAAATTAAATAGTTTATATACTATAATTTATAATACTTTGTATAAATTTATTAATACTTTTTTTAATTTTAAATAAAAAAATTTTTAAATTATTATATTTTTTTAATTAAATTTAAATTTTAGTTTTTACTAGTTTTTTTATAATACTAGTTAACTAACTTTAAATACTTTTTTAAGCTTTTAAGTAGTTTTTATATATTATTTTTTATTTTTTTTATTTAAATACTTTTACTAATATTTAAAGTTTTAGTAGTTTAAAAATTTCTAAACTTTTTACTTAATATATTTTTTTTAAATTTAATTATTATTTTTAGTTTAGTGTGTAATAGTACTACTTTAAATAGTAAAATATATAAAATTAAGTAAAATTTTATATTTTTAAGTAATTTTAGTTTATAATTTATAAGTTTTATTTATTATTTAATATTACATGATTTTAACTTAATATAATTTAAATTTCTTAATATTTTTTTTTTTGCTAAAGTATTTTCTTTAAGTAATTTTCTATACTATTTTTTAATATAAATATTAAAGTTTTTTTAACTTTAACTTTAACTTTTTTAAAAAAAAAGTCTAATTTTTTTGGTTTTTAATAAATTATAAGTTTATAACTATAATTTATATAAAATAGTAAGTTTTTAATAGCTAATAACTTTATAAAGTTATATATAAACTTAGTTATTAGAAGTAAATTAATTTAGTTATTTTATAGTTTATTAACATATATATAAGTATTATTTTAATGTTTAGTTTGTTTATTCTATTTATTATTTTATTTATAAGTAGTAAATTATTAAGAAATAGTTTTTTATTTTTTATTTTCTAATAATTATTTTCTAAAATGTTAATATAAATAGTTTATTTTAATTTATAATAAATTCTTAAAGTAGTTTATTTTTACTATAAGTATTATTATAATTTTATTAGTTAGTTTATTTACGTTTAATTACATATATATATTAGTATAAAATAAGCATATTTTATTAGTTAATTTATTATAATTAGTATAATATTATATTAGTGTTATAATAAAGTTTATTATAACTAAATTTTATAGTCTATTAGTTATTAAAATTAGTTATATTAATTTATATTTTGAGAATTTTGAGAATTTAAACCGTTTTATGAACATATTTTATAGTTTTTATTTTATTTTTTAGTATTTATGTATTTTTATTAAGTATTAATTTTTAATTAACTTTATTTATAAATTATTTAATATATAAATAGTATTATTTTTATACTATTGTAAATATTTTTTATTAAAATATCTAATTTATTTAATTTATTTATTTTTTTAAAATAATAGTTGTTTTAGTATTTAAGTATATATAACTTAATAACTTATTTTTATTTTATTTTAAGTATTAAGTTATAAATTTCTAAATTTTTTTAAATTAGCTTATTAGCTAAGTATGTTAGCTACTTTAAATTTTTTTATAAAGTATTTTATAATTAAAAGTTAATAGTTATTTTAATTATTTAACCTATTATTAATTTAGCTTTTTTATTATAGTAAAAGTTATAAAATTTTTGTAATTTAAATATATAATAACTTAGTATTTTACTTTCTTTAAATAAGCCTTTTATTTTTTAAATGCTTAAACTATTACTAATAGTTTCTTATTATAAATATTATAGTTTAATTTAGTAATTATTGCTTTATATAATATAAAGTTTATAAAGTATTTTTTTATAATAAAATAATTTTAATTACTTTATTTAATATATTTATATAAATTTTAATAAACAATTTTAAATTAAATATTTTTTAATATTAGTAGTTTTATAATTTACTTTTTAAGTTTTGTAAATACTTAACTATTTTGTTATTTTACTGAAATAGTTTTTTTTTAAAAAAAAGTTTTATTAAAAGTATTATAATTTTTAATTTTTTTTTTTAAAATAAATAGTTGAATTTTATAAAATAAAAAAAATAAAAATTAACTTTTTATATTTATTAAAATTAACTATAATTTTGTTTTTAAATATAATGTATTTTAGAAATTTAACTTTTATTTAATAAAACACACACATTTTTATTTAAATATAAAATTTGTGTTTTCTAGTTTTTTTAATACTTTTTTATATATATTACATACTTTTTTAATATTTTGTTAATATATACTAATAAATTATTTAAATATACTATAATAAATACATTTATATAATTTATAATATATAGTTAATAATTATTTAAAATGTTATGTTATAGTAACTACTTATAATACTTTATAAAAGCTTTTTTATTATATTACATGTTTATATATTAACTTTATGCTAGTACTTAAGTTTTTACTTAAATACTTTATTTATAATTTTATATATATATAACGTTTTAAATTATTACTTAGTACTATATATAGTAATTAATTAACACTATTTTTTAAGTTTCTAAGTTTTTATATATAGTATTTTTATAATACTATATTGTGTTACTATTACTACTATTAATAAAATATTTAATTTTTTAAATACTTTTATTTTAACTGTAGAATTTATGTCGTTATTTAAAAAGTAAATAACTATAATATAAAACATATTTACTAAAGTACTAAAATAATAATAATTATAGCTAAAATATTAATAAATATAATAACAAAAATCTATTAATACTCTTTCAAAAAATTATAAAAAGTTTTAAAATAAACAAATTTACTTTTTTTTACTTTATTATTTAAGTAATTACTACTAAAAAAGTTTTATTAAATACTACTAGTTTATTTAAAAGTAGCTTAAATTTTATAATTTTAATTCTATTTATAACTCTAACTAGTACCTATTTTTAAGTTTCTTAAATTATAGTTAAATAAGTAAAGTTAATTTTTATACTAAGTTCTACTACTTTATTAATAATAATAAAATTTAATTACTTACTTAACTTTTTAATATTTACTAGAAGGTAAAAGAACTTATATATTTTTATTAAAATTTTTTATTATAAACTTAAAAGTAACACTAACTAATATTTTACTAAACACTTTTAGCTTTTATATATATACTTAAAACTAGAAAAAAAACTTAGTAACACTTATAAACTTTTTTATAAATTAGAATATATACATAGTAAAATAATTAATTACTTTTTTACTAGCTATATATAAAAACTTAAATAAGAAACTTACTATTTTAAGTAAACTTAATTTATTTTACTAAAAGTAAAAAAGTTTTATTACTTACTTTACTAAATTTTATAAACTAGCTATTAATACTAAATTAAACGAAATTAGTTTAATTATATAGTTAAGAAAATTATTAAACAACAAGCTTTACTAAGTAATAGTAAGTATTAAAATTCTTAATATATTAAATAACTATACTAACCTAATATTCTTATATAATAATAATTTTTAGTACTTTTTTATATTATGTTATTATAAGTTATAACTTATATTATAATAAGATTTTAATATTATAAAAATTAATACTTTTAACTATACTTTTTTTTAAATTAGTTAAACAAGAAGCTTAAAAGTATAATAACTAATATTTTAAGTATAATAAATATAGCTATATTTTCTAAAACTATTTTATTTTTTTTACTAAAACTTTAATTTACAAGCCTGTTTAAATTCTAACAATTAACTTTTATTTTTATTTTAAATTTAAATTCTTTTATTAATAAGAATACTTTTAAGCTTTTTAAGTTAGCTTGCTAAAAGTTTTATTTTAAAGTTAAGTTACTTTCTAAAACATTTTTAACACTAAATTTTTATTAACTTATAAACTTTTTACTTAATAACTAATTTTTAAGACTATTAAGTAAATATCTTGTATACTATTTAATAAAATAGCTTTTTTTTATTTTATTACTACTTTAATTAATACTAAAGCTACTAGTATAAGTTATATTAATAAACTTTTAGCTTATACTTAAAACTTTATTTTTTACTTTTTAAAAAAAAATTCTACTAGTTTTAATAGTAAACGTTTTAAAAAAAAGTATATTTTATATACTATTAGTATAATCTTTTATTATCTAAATTATATTAAAAATATCTACTTTTTTAAAATAACTACTAGAAATTACAAACTAATTTTTAGTTAACTATAAATAAAAAAGTATAAAGTTAACTTTAACTATAACTTATAAAAGTTGTTTTTTAATATTTTTTATTATTAAGCTTATTACTTATACTTATTTTAATTTTTAACTTACTTAAAAAAATATACTATTAACTTAAAAAAAATTTTAGTAAACTTTTTACTAAAAGGTTTTTATTTTAATACTATTTATATATAGTATATTTAAACTTGTTTTTTTAAAGTTTTTACTAACTACTTAATTTTAATATAACTACTAGTTAACTAAAATAAACTGTTAGTTACAAGAATTAAATACATATTTAAAGACTTTTTTAGTAAACTATTTTTTAAAAAGCCTTTATTTAGAATTTAAATTTATATTTAAACATGCACTTAAATTTAACACTAAATTAAATAAAAACTTTTTAGTAAAGACTTTATTAAAAGAGTTTTATAAGAAACTTAAACTAAGTATAAATATTTATTTAATTAGAGTAGTCTTTTTTATATAAATATTTTAAAAACATAAATACAAAATCTTTATTATTTTAATAGCTAATATTAATGAAGCTTTAGCTTTAAAAACTTATATAAATTTAGTTACTAAGATTTTAGAAAATTACTATAATATTCTTAGAATATATTCATGTAAAAAAACTAATAAACCATTTAAATATTATATATACAACAAAAAAAATTTTAAAAAAAAGTAACTTAAATTTAAACTTTTTTACAAAATATTTTAAAATAAATTAAAAGTTTTTAGAAAGTATTTTAATAACTACTTTACTAAAAAATTTATTAAAGTAAGTATATTTCTTATAACTACACTAGTTATTTTTATAAAAAAAAACTTAATAAAAGTTTTTAATTTTATGTAAACTACTAAGCTTTAAATGTTATTACTATTAAAAACTATTATTTTATTTTATTAATTTAAGAAATCTTATTTTATTTTTATAAAGTAAATTACTTTATAAAATTAAATGTTATTTTAGTCTTTAACTACTTTAGTATAGTAAAAAAAAAATTAACTATTTTTTAACCTTAATATAGCCTATTTAAATATTTTATTATATTTTTTAAATTAGCTAATATACTAAGTATGTATTATAGTAACTATCTGTAATATCTTATAAGAGCCTTCTAAAAAAGCTTTTTTTATAAGCTTTTTTATTATATTATATATTTATATATTAGCCTCGCGCTAGCGTATAAGCTTTTATTTAAATACTTTATTTATAGCCTATTTTATTTCTTTCTTTCTTTCTTTCTTTCTTTCTTTCTTTCTTTATATAATGTTTTGAATTATTACTTGGTACTGTATGTAGTAATTAATTAATATTCTTTCTTAAGTTCTTAACCTTCTACACGTAGCATTCTTATAATACTATATTATATTTTTATTACTATTAATAAAATATCTAACTCTTTAAATACCCCTATTCTAACTGTAGAACTTATGTAGTTATTTAAGAAGTAGATAATTATAATACAGAATATATTTACTAAAGCGCTAGAATGATAGTAAGTATAGCTAAAATATTAGTAAATATAACGACAGGAATCTATTAACGCTCTCTAAAAAGAATTATAGAAAGTTTAAGAATAAACTATATCTATCTCTTTTTACCTTATTATCTAAGTAATTACTGCTAAAGAAATCTTAATAGGCATTACTAGTTTATCTAGAAATAACTTAAGTTTTATAATTTTAATTCTACCTATAACTATAACTAGTACCTATCTTTAAGTTTTTTAAATTATGGTTAGATAAGTGAAGTTAATCTCTACACTAAATTCTACTATCTTATTAGTAATAATGAAATCTAATTGCCTATCTGACTCTCTAATATTTATTAGAAGGTAAAGGAATTTACTTATTTTTATTAAAAAACTTTATTATAAAATTAAAAATAATATTAACTAATACCCTACTAAACGCTTCTAGCTTTTGTATATATACTTAAGACTAGAGAAGAACCTAGTAACACTTATAGATCCTTTTATAAATTAGGATATATATATAGTAGAGTAATTAATTGCTTTTCTGCTAGCTATATATAAAGATCTAAATAAAAAACTTACTATTTTAAATAAACTTAATTCGTTCTACTAAGAGTAAAAAAGCTTTACTATTTACTTTACTAAATTCTATAAACTAACTATTAATACTAGATTGAACGAAATTAGTTTGATTATATAGTTAAGGAGATTATTAAATAATAAGCTTTACTAAATAATAATAGATATTAAAATTTCTAATATATTAAATAACTACGCTAATTTAATATCTTTATATAATAATAACTTCTAGTATTTTCCTACGCCACACTACTATAGGCTGTAACTTATATTATAATAAGACTCTAATACTATAGAAATTAATATTTCTAACTATATTCTCTTTAGATTAGCTAAATAAGAAGTCTAAAAACGTAATAGCTAATACTTTAAGTATAATAAATATAACTATATTTCCTAAAACTACTCTATTTTTCTACTAGAACTTTAATTTATAAGTTTATTTAAATTCTAATAATTAACCTGTTTCTGTTCTCTCTTTAGATTTGAATTTTTCTGTAGATAAGAATATTTCTAAATTTCTTAAGCTAGCTTATTAAAAGCTCTATTCTAGAGTTAAGTCGCTTTTTAGAATGTTTTTAATACTAGATTTCTATTAACCTATAGACCTCCCACCTGATAACTAATTCTTAAGACTATTAAGTAAATATTCTATATACTATTTAATAAGATAGCTTTTCTTATTTTATTACTACTCTAATTAATACTAAAGCTACTAGTATAGGTTATATTAGTAGACCTTTAGTTTATATTTAGAAATTCTATCTTTTACTTCTCCTAAACGTCCTTTATTCTACTAGTTTTAATAATAAACGTTTTGAGAGGGATTATATCTTATATACTGCTAATATAACTTTCTATTATTTAAATTATATTAAAGATATCCGCCTCTTTAAGATAGCTATTAGAAATTATAAACTAATTTTTAGCTAATTATAGATAAAGAAGTATAAAGTTAACTTTAATTATAACTTATAAAAATTACTTTTTAATGTTTCTTATTACTAGACTTACTACCTACGCTTATTTTAATTTCTAATTTACTTAAAAGAATATACATCTATCTAAGGGATTTTCTAGTAAACTTTTTACTAAAAGATTTTTATTTTAATATTATTTATATATAGCATACTTAAACCTGTTCTCTAAAGTTATTACTAACTACTTAATTTTAATATAACTACTAGTTAACTAAAATAAACTACTAGTTATAAGAATTAGATATCTATTTAGAGACTTTTTTAGTAAACTGTTTTTTAAAGGATTTTTATTTAGAATCTAAATTTATATCTAGATACGCACCTAAATCTAATACTAAATTAAATAAGAACCTTATAAAAAAGTTTTTCTCTTAAGGTCTTAAAAACTTTTTAGTAAAGATTTTACTAAAAGGATTTTATAAGAAATCTAAACTAAGTATAAATATTTACCTAATTAGGGCAGCCCCCTTTATATAAATAGTCTAAAAACATAAATATAAAATCTTTACTATTTTAATAGCTAATATTAATAAGGCTTTAGTTTTAAAAATTTATATAAATTTAGCTACTAAGGTCCTAAAGAATTATCATAATATTCTTAGAATATTTTTACGTAAGAAGGCTAATAGACTACCTGGATATTATTTATATAATTATAAGATTATTTTTAAAAAAGGAAAATAACCTAGATTTAGACCTCTTTATAAAATATCCTAAAATAAATTAAAAGTTTTTAGGAAGTATTTTAATAACTATTTTACTAAAAAATTTATTAGAGTAAGTATGTCTCCTATAGCTATACTAGTTATCTTTATAAAAAACCTTAATAAAGATTTTTAATTCTATATAGACTACTAAGCTCTAAACGCTATTATTATTAAAAACTATTATTTTATTTTATTAATCTAAGAAACCCTATTCTGCTTTAGTAAGGTAAAGTATTTTATAAAGTTAGATATCATCTTAGCCTTTAACTATCTCTATATAGTAGAAAAAGATAAATAGTTAACTACTTTTTAAACCTAATATAGTTTATTTAAATATTTTATTATATTCTTTAGACTAGCTAACGTACTAAGTATGTTTTAATACTATATAAATAATATCCTTTAACTATTCCTTAATATATTCTATATAGCTTATTTTAATGATATTCTAATCTATAGTAACTTTTTATATAAGTATAAATAATATATAAAATAAATTCTAAAAGCCCTAAAGAAAACTAGCCTCTAACTTAATATTAATAAATATAAGTTCTAGTAAAAACAAGTTACCTATCTTAAGTACGTGATTTTAATAAAAGAAATTAGTATAAATCTAAATAAAGTAAAGGATATCCTTAGCTAGGAATTCTCTAGAAATATAAAAAACATAAGAGTATTCCTAGAGTTCGCTAATTTCTATTAATAATTTATTAATAACTTCTTTTATATTATATTCCTACTTACGGCCTTAATTAAAAAGGATATCTAATTTAAATTTAATAATACTTATTAGATAGTATTTAAATTCTTAAAGTATATATTCATAACTACTCTAATTTTCTAATACTTTAATTTAGAATTACTAATTATTATAAAAGCTGATTCCTTGGACTACGTGACTATTAGAGTACTTTTCTAGAAAAATAAATTAAATAAACTAAGACTTATTATTTACTTCTTAAAGAGATTAAGCCCTACTAAAGGTAACTATAAAATCTATAATAAAAAGCTATTAGCTATTATATGTTGTTTTAAATAATAGAGACCTAAGCTAAAAGATATTACCTTTTTAATCTAAGTATTAAATAACTATAAGAATTTATAGTATTTTATTACTATAAAACAGCTAAGCTACTGATAGGCCTGTTGAGTTAAATATTTATTTTAATTTAACTTCATAATCACGTACTAGCTTAGTAGGTAGAGTAAGAAACTAAATATTCTTACTTACTATATATAAAATACTTTAGCTTAAGAAGAAGTTTATAGAGCCTAATAACAAATACCTCTTTACTCTAAACTATTTAATAAAATACCAGAATTAAACTTAACTGAAATAGATAGGTCTATTTAATAGATTATTAATAATAAGTACTCTAATAATAAGTTTATCTAGGAAATCTTGTTACTAAAATAGGATAGAATCCGACACTCTAAGAAACTTTTCTTAAGTAAATATAAAAACTAAAAAGGTTAGTTATACTACTATAACTAATTAATAATACTAAATAATAATAAACTTAAAATTAAGATTCTTTAAATTATATATAATTTCTCTGTTAGTAGCTACTCTGGTTATGGGAAGACTCTTAAAATTCTATAATATAAATACTATTAGTTCTAGATATTTAAGATAATATATTAATATATTTCCTACTGTTATACTTATTAAAGATTTAAGGCCTTTTATAAGAAATATTAAAGCCTATTAAAGCCCCTACCTGTTTCTGAAAAAAGGTAGAAGGATATTTCTATAAACTTTATTACTAATATCCTAGAATCTAAAAGCTGTATTAATGTTATAGTTATAGTAAACTATCTTATAAAATACTAATATTTAATTTTTTATATTAATATAACTGCTATAGATGTAGCCTATTTTTTTTATTAGTACATATAAATAGACTATAGTCTTCTAGAAATAATTATATTAGACTAAGGAATACAATTTATTTCTATTTTTTATAATAAACTTTATAAGTAACTATAAATTAAACTCTAACTATTTTTTATATACTATCTAGAAATTAATAGCTAAATAGAAAGAGCTAATAGTATAATAAAATAAGTTCTATATATATATATAAACTACTAAGAAGATAACTAGATAAACTAGCTTCCTTTAGCATAATTTAAAGCTAATAATACTATATTTAAATTTATAAAGGTTTTATTATTTCTAGCTAATATAAGCTAATACCTTTAAATAGGTTTTAAATTTTTTATAAGAACTTAAAGACAGCCTTACTAAGCATTATAAGCCTTAAAAGTTAACTATATAGTAAAGAAAATAGCTAATATTTAATAGTTAGTCTAAGAAGAGATAATTTAGACTTAAGTTTTCTAAAAAGAATATATAAACCAGAAACAATTACCCGCATCTGACTACTAGATAGAAGATATAGTCTAGCTTAATATATAAAATATTAAAACTAAATAACTATTTAAGAAGCTAGATCTAAAGGCTTTAGTGAAATACCATATCTTCTAAGCAGTTTTTTTATATATATACCGACTTAAACTTCCTAAATCCTTAAGTATATATTTAGTTTTTTATGTATCTTTACTTCAGCCAGCTGCGCCTGAATCTGAATATTTTTTAAATTAATAAAACTTACTACTAAAACCTGTTAAAATTAATAGTAATACTAAATATTATATTAAGTAAATTAAAAGGCTGCGCTTTAATTATAGATAGAAATACTATAAATATCTTATTAAATAAACTAAATATAATAATCTAATATAATAATTTATAAATAATCTTTAAGATATAACTACTATAGAAGAATTCTATTTCTAGAATTTAAAATAATTTATTATTTAAGATTTAACATAAACACCAATCGCAGGAGCTTAGATTTAAAAGGGGGATATTATTATAATAACTATTTATAATACTTTATAAAAGCCTTTTAAGAAAGCCTTTTCTATAAGCTTTTTTATTATATTATATATTTATATATTAGTTTTACAGTAGTATATAAGTTCTTATCTAAATACTTTATTTATAGTCTATTTTATTTCTTCCTTTTTTTACGTAATGTTTTGAATTATTACTTGGTACTATATATAGTAATTAATTAATACTCTTTTTTAAGTTCTTAATTTTCTGCACATAGCACTCTCGTGACAGCACATTTTAAGACTATATAAATAATAATTTTTAACTATTTTTTAATATATTTTATATAGTCTACTTTAATAATATTTTAATTTATAGTAATTTTTTCTACAAATATAAATAATATATAAAATAGGTTTTAAAAGTTTTAAAAAAAGGTAGTTTTTAACTTAATGTTAATAAATATAAGTTTTATTAAAAATAACTTACTTATTTTAAGTATATAATTTTAATAAAAGAAATTAGCATAAATCTAAACAAAGTAAAGAATGTTTTTAACTAGAAATTTTTTAAAAATGTAAAAGATATAAAAGTATTTTTAGAATTTACTAATTTTTACTAATAATTTATTAATAACTTTTTTTATATTATACTTCTATTTATAGCTTTAACTAAAAAAAACACTTAATTTAAATCTAAAAATACTTATTAAAAAGTATTTATATTCTTAAAGTATATATTTATAACTATTTTAATTTTTTAATACTTTAATTTAAAGTTATTAATTATTATAAAAGCTAATTTTTTAAACTATATAACTACTAAAGTAATTTTTTAAAAAAATAAATTAAATAAACTAAGGCCTATTATTTACTTTTTAAAAAAGTTAAGTTTTACTAATATTAACTATAAAATTTATTATAAAAAACTATTAGTTATTATATATTATTTTAAATAATAAAAACTTAAGCTAAAAAGTATTACTTTTTTAATTTAAGTATTAAGTAACTATAAAAATTTATAGTACTTTATTACTATAAAATAGCTAAGCTACTAATAAGCTTGTTAAGTTAAATACTTATTTTTATTTAACTTTATAATTATATACTAATTTAGTAAGTAAAGTAAAAACTAAATACTTTTACTTACTATATATAAAATGTTTTAACTTAAAAAAAAAGCTTATAAAACTTAATAACAAACATTTTTCTACTTTAAATTATTTAATAAGATGCTAAAATTAAACTTAATTAAAATAAATAAGTTTATGTAATAAATTATTAATAATAAGTACTTTAATAATAAATTTATTTTAAGAAATTTATTACTAAAATAAAATAAAATTTAACACTTTAAGAAACTTTTCTTAAATAAAAGTAAAAACTTAAAAAGCTGGTTATACTATTAAAACTAATTAATAATCCTAAATAATAATAAACTTAAAATTAAAAATTTTTAAATTATATATAATTCTTTTGTTAGTAGCTACTTTAGTTATAAAAATTTTTTAAAAATTTTATAATATAAATACTACTAGCTTTAAATATTTAAAATAATATACTAATATATTTTTTATTACTATACTTATTAAAAATTTAAAGTTTTTTATAATAATTATTACAGCCTTTTTAAAACTTTTACTTATTTTTAAAAAAAAAATTAAAAAAATATTTTTATAAACTTTATTACTAATTTTCTAAAATGTAAAGACTATACTTATATTATAGTTATAATAAACTATTTTATAAAATACTAATACCTAATTTTTTATACTAATATAACTACTGTAAATGTAACTTACTTTTTTTATTAATATATATAAATAAATTATAGCCTTTTAAAAACAATTATATTAAATTAAAAAAAAATTATTTTTACTTTTATAATAAACTTTGTAAATAACTATAAATTAAACTTTAACTATTTTTTATATACTATTTAGAAACTAATAATTAAATAAAAAAAGCTAATAGTATAATAAAATAAACTCTATATATATATATATAAACTATTCATAAAATAACTAAATAAACTACGTTAGGAAAAAAATTAGTGGTATTTTTATAATACTTAGTAGTAATTAACTACTATTTACGTATTTTACGCATCTTACTTTATAGCTTATAGTCTTAATTTTAAAGTAGTATTAAGCTACTAAATATAACACTATCTTATAAAATACTATAAAATACGTGATTATATTCTCTAAAGCTTTTATTATTATTTATAATATTTATATAATTTATTTATTATGTGTATTTTATAAATTTAACGCTAAGCATATTACATATCTTATATTTAGTTTACTTTTTATATGTAGTACGTATATTTTAAACTATAGTTTTAAATTACTAGCTACTACTAATTTACTATATAAAATAATAAAATACTATATAAGCTCTATTTACTTTCTCCTTTTTATATTAAATTAGAATTAGCTTTTATATTAAATTGAAATTGGCTTTTACACTAAATTGAAATTAGCTCCTACACTGAATTGAAATTGGCTTTTATATTATATCTAAAGCTCTGTATAGAGCTCTGGAGGTAGCTTAATATATAGTTCTAAAAACAGCTTAGTATATAGCTCTAGAGATAGCTTAGTATATAGCTTTAAAAATAGCTTAATATATAGCTCTAAAGATAGCTTAATATATAGCTTTAAAGATAGCTTAGTATATAGCTCTAAAGGCAGCTTAGTATATAGCTCTAAAAATAGCTTAGTATATAGCTCTAGAGATAGCTTAATATATAGCTCTAAAGATAGCTTAGTACAGAGCTCTAAGATAGCTTAGTATAAAGCTCTAGAAATAGCTTAATATAAAGCTCTAGAAGTAGCTTAGTATAGGTCTAGATACACGTTAGTAAATAAGGTTAGTAAAGGGCTTAGTAAACCCAAATATTAGCTTAGTATAAATATATAAAGAAAAGAGAATAGAGAGAAGAAAATTCTGTTAAAGCTAAATAAAAAACTAAGTTTAGCTCTTCACATATAAAGAAACTTAGTGTGTATAAATAGAAAATAGTAACTTTACAGGCTTACAGCGCCTATAGATATTAGTAATAAATTTTAGAAAGTAGATAGCCAAAAATTAGACTATTATACAAGTAAAATAGTATAGAATTTAGAAGAAGAGTATAGTATATTATAGTATTTAATAGCATTTTATAGCATCTTACTATATACTTATAGTTAAAGTTATAATTAGTTGTATTTTATAGTAGAGTTATAAAAGAAGTCGCGTTTAGCAACTAAATACTACTAAATACTTAAAAATACTAGAAATACTAGAATAGCATGAATATAAAATTCTTAGCCACAAATTTTTTTCCTGATGTAGATTTATTTTAGTATAGTTTAAATTTAATAATACTATATTTAAATATATAAAAATTTTACTATTTTTGGTTAATATAAGCTAATACTTTTAAATAAGTTTTTAACTTTTTACAAAAACTTAAAAATAGTTTTACTAAGTATTATAAGCTTTCAGAGCTAACTATATAGCAAAAAAAAATAGTTAATATTTAATAACTAGTTTAAAAAAAAATTTAGGCCTAAGTTCTTTAAAAAAATTTATATATAAATTAGAAATAATTTTTTATACCTAACTACTAAATAAAAGACATAGTTTAGTTTAATATACAAAATATTAGAACTAAATAACTATTTAAAAAGCTAAACTTAAAAGCTTTAAGAAAATACTATATTTTTAAAGTAGTTTTTTTTATATATATACTAACTTAAACTTTCTAAATTTCTAAATATATACTTAGTTTTTTATATATCTTTACTTTAGCTAGCTATACCTAAATTTATATATTTTTTAAGTTAATAGAATTTACTACTAAAACTTATAAAAATTAATAATAACGTTAAATATTACGTTAAATAAATTAAAAAGTTATACTTTAATTATAAATAAAAATACTATAAATACTTTATTAAATAGACTAAATATAATAACTTAATATAGTAACTTGTAAATAATTTTTAAAATATAACTATTATAAGAAAATTTTACTTCTAGAATTTAAATTAACTTACTATTTAAAACTTAATATAAACACTTATTATAAAAGCTTAAATTTAAAAAAAAAAAAAATTATTATAGTAACTACTTATAATACTTTATAAGAGCCTTTTAAAAAAACTTTTTTTATAAGCTATTTTATTATATTACGTGTTTATATATTAACTTTATACTAGTATATAAGCTCTTACTTAAATACTTTATTTATAATTTATTTTATTTATTTCCTTTTTTATAAAATGTTTTGTATTATTACTTAGTACTATATGTAGTAATTAATTAATTTTTTTTTAAGTTCTATTAAAAAGTAGTAAAGTACAGATAAAATTAATAACTATAATAATAATATAAAGTATAAAGTAAATTATAAGATATAGCTTATAAAGCTGTATATAAAAGCTATAAATAAAATATATATAAGATTCTAGAAATAAGAGAACCTGTATAGTTTATATAAAGACTTTATATAGTATTTAATTTAAATTAACTTAAGAATAATAGTTTCTATAAAACTATACTATAACAGTACTTCTCTTTTTATATTTATAGTTTTTATAGTTATTTTAGAAACTAGGCTTTTTAAAGTACTACTAGTAGAATACTTAAATTATATTTATAGTATTCTCTATTTAGTTAGCAGAAGTCTTAGTTAATTTATTATATCTAGTTTATTTAATTATATACTTTAGTTATAAGGTGCTATTATAACTATAGTAGTTTTAATAAAAGTTAATAATTTCTTTAATAAATTACTTCTAATTACTATTAATTTTTACTAGTAAAAAGAGTAGTATTTACTAATAAAATAATAAATTAATTATAATAAAGCAAAACAGGCTAACGTAAAACATATTATAGAAATAGAATTTATTTAATAGTTTAAGATAGTAAGTATATAATAATACAGTCTTTATAACTTAGAATAAATTTAGATTTTTCTAATCTAGTTTTTTTTACAGAGCGTAGAATCTTAATATTCTAAGTATCTAACTATATAAAATCTTCTATATAAAATAAATAAGTAGAGTAGTAGTATATATTTACTTAGTTTTTATAATAAACTTATATAATTAATAGTTTAGTATATAAGTAGTTTATAATCTCTTATATTTTAGTTACAAGCTTTTTAGAGTCTTAGTCTTATGTAAAGTAAGTAATAGCTAATAGTTTAAATTCAACTCTTAAGTAAAAGCTATAGTTTATAAAGAATAGAGAAATAATAGTACTTTTTAAGTAAATAGAGTTTAGAATAAATTTAGCTAGTAGTAGCTATTTAAATTAGTTATTTTATAAGTAGTTAATATATAACTATAGGTACTATTTAAGAACCGTGTTAGTTTATTCTAACTAACTATTAATTTTAAAATAGTATATAATTAACAATAAGATTATAATCTTTAGCTAGTAGTTTAAATACTTTTAGAATTTAGAAATAAACTAAAGTTTATAGTTAAAGAGAATAGTACTTAGTAAGCTATAAGCTTTTATATATATATTAGAAATAAATAAACCGCATTTTTAGTATTATAGTATATTTAACAAGAAATTAAGTACTTTATTTTTATTAAATAGTAAGTTATAATTATTATAGTATTATAATAATTATTTAGTAGTAAGCAAATAATACAGTCTATAAATATATTCTTTTAAGTATAATTAGAAATAGATAGTAGTTTTAAAACTTCTTAGCAGGCTTCTTTTAATAGAATAGTATAATAATAAATATAATAGTTATAAAGCTAATAAATAATAAAGTTATATATATAAAGCTAGTAGTATTTACAGAATAGTAGTTTATATATTTTATTACAGTTTATATAGCTAGTAATAAAGCTTTTATAGTAAAAATAAAGTAGTTTAGCTTTTAGCTTATTTATATTAAGTATATAGAGCCTTTCTTTATATTATAAATATCTATTTATTTTAGTATACTTAACTAGTGTTAAGTATTCATTCTTATAGTTTCTATTTTATAAGTTAGTTAGTATAAAGTTAATTACAAAATTAATATAGTAGCTTTTTTAAAATAGAGTTTAGATTTTTAGTAGTAGTAAGTTTTTAGTCTATTTAAATTCTAAAATAATAGTAAGTTTAGTAGTAGTAGTAGTAAAAATAAAAATAGAAATAAATTTAATAAATAATAATAGTTTAGTAGTGCGTTAGCAGAGCTAGTTATAAATTATTATAATAATTTTATAAATAAAAGTCTTTAATAAGTTAGAAAAATAAACTAATTTTTTCTTATAATTAGTTATAGCAGGTAAGGTAGTAGATAAAAGTAATTCTAAATTTTCTTACTTTAAAATAGTTTAGTTTTAGTAGTAAAGTCTTTTATCTTTTTTTTATAATAAGTTAGTTAATTTTTTAATTAGAAAATCTAACTTCACGCCTTACTTTCTAAAATAATATATAATCTTAAAGTTAAAATAAAATAGAAATTTAGACTAATAAGCTTAGTAATAGTTTAGTAACTTTATTATTATAAAGTACTTTAAATTATAGTAGATTATAATTACTATAATTAATAAAACATATTTCTTAAGTTTTAGTTACTATTTTTTAAAGTAGTAAATAATTACTAGTAGTTTTTTATTATAGATCTTATAATTATACTCTATTATTAAATGCTTTTTTAAGAAGAATATAACGGGCTATAAAATACCATTATTTCTATATTATAATAATATTTTTGTAGAAATGTAGTTAAAAGTGTTTATTTTAATAATAACTTTTTTTTTATTAAATAGCGCTAGAATAGGTGCTGTAGTAAATACTATTTTTAATTTCTAAAAAGCTTCTTTATAACTATTATTTTAGTTAAATAATATATTCTTCTATATTAGGCAGACTAGTAGAGCTGTAATATAAAAAAATCCTTTATATAAAATAGTAATAGAAATTTATAAAATTAATAAATACTTATATGTTTATAATATAAGTTAGTATTATTTAGCTAGCTATTATCTTAATTTTCTTTAGGTCCATATAAATACTATTACGGCCTATAATTAGGCCTAGAAATTAGGTTTTAGTTATAAAAAAACTTATACTTTTCCACTTTTACGTGTAGGCCTGTTTCTTATAAACTTTTTAGTATTAAATAAAAGTATTCTTTATATTTAGTATAAATATAGCTATAGACTAGAATATTATCCATATAAATAGTATAAAAATAGTTTAGGTATTTTTGTAAAATATTATTTATATATTACTAAAAGGTTATAAGAGTACCTGTTAACTTAATTAGTATTATTAGTATCTTATATAAGCTAAAATAAGTTTAGAATACTATAAACTACTCTTAGTTAATTTTAATACAAAAGTTATTAAAAGCTTATAAAATATTAATTTTAAAGAAGTATTATATCCCCTTTAAATTATTTAATAGTTCTTTAGTTAGTAGTAATAGGTCATAGTTTTTTACTATAATTTTATTTAGAATATAGTAGTTAACACAGAATTAGAGTCTTCTATCTACTTTTTTTATAAATAGAACTAGAAATATAGTTAGAGAGCTATTAAAGTAGATAAATTTCTTTTAAAAAATTTTATTAAGCTATTCTTAAAGCACTTATAGCTTTATATAGAATATTAAATATAAATAGCTAAAAAGTAGGGTTTTTTCTTTTATTAGCTAAATATTATAGTCATACAGGTAATATAGTAGTAAGTTTTTAACTTCTAATAATAAAAAAAACTAACAGAACTAGAATAGAAATTTCTAGGTATTAGATAAAAGTTTTTTCTATAAGTTTATACTCTTAGTTATAGTAAAAACTTACTTAATATTTTTTATAAAAATAGTAAATAAACAGTAGTTACTGTAATAAGTGTATATAGTATAGGCTTTTAAAAATATAAAATAAATATTTAACTTTCTACAGTTCTTTTAGTTATAATAGAATTTAGAAATTAATTTTTTTAGAATAAAAGTAACCTTATAAGTCTACACTAAAGTAGATAGAATTTTATAATAGTTATAATAGAATAAGCTATTAAATATGAGAATATTTATAATTTAATTAATTTAAAAGTTATAGTATTATAGCTAGTATACTTCTAGTATAATAAAGTACAACCCTAAGATAGTTATAAATAGATAAATTATTATAGTATAATTATTAATACAGAGCCTTATAGTAATATATAAAGTAATAGATTTACTATAAAACTTAGTTTTATTTATAATATTAAAATAGAATAGCTTTTTTAGCTATTCTAGCTAAAAGCTTATAGAAATAGTCTAATTTTAGTTAATAAAGTCTTCTTTAGCTCTGCTATTAATAAGGCTATAAGTAATAACAGTATAACTAGTAAACTATATTAAATATTTAGTAATAATAGAGATTAGTTTAGTAAATAGTATAAAACTATAAAACTATAAATTAAACTCTTTTTTAATTAATATCTTATAAACGGCAATGGCAGAGATCTTATAGAAATATAGTTTTAAAACTAGAGTATAACTTAGCTATAGCTTAAGACTTTTACTAAGCTATATAATAGAAAATATAATAAAGTACAGAAGTAAATAGAAAGATAGATAGAAAATAAAAATAGTAAACTAAATAGTATATAGATAAAAATACTTTAGAACTAGCAGATATTAGAGTAAAAGTAATAGATAATAAAATAGCTTTTAAGCTATAGTAATAGTATTTATAGTATTTCTTATAGCTTTAGCTTAGAGAGTTTAGTTAATAGTAGTAGCTTAAATCTATAGGTTTAATAATAAAAATAGTAGAGATAACTATTAATAAAAAAATAATATATTTTTAAGTTATAAGCTAGAGATTATAAGTCTTATAGCTACTTACAAAAACAGCTAGATTATAATAGTAATAATAGTTCTTAAGATTTTATAAATAATAGACTAGCAGATAGTACTAGTAATTTAATAGTAAATTATAAAGTAATATATTCTATAATTCTTTAGAAACAGCATTCTCTAAAAGGGTTAGTAGAAAGTCTTTAAATAAACTAAATTTAAAAGCTAACTATTAGAATTCTACTAAAAAGGCACTAAATTCTTAGTTCTTTTAATATAGTTTAAATAAATTTTATTAAGTATTATAAGCTTAATTTAGGTCTCTATAAACTTACTCTAGAATTTCTAGTATTATAAAATAGTCTAGTAGGTAGTAGATACTGTTAGTAATATATAAAAGAACTTATTTATATAGCATATTTTTAAGTTATCTATTTATATAAGCTATATAGAATTTAGTAGTAAAAAAACAGTCTTAATTTATAATTATTTTTATATAGATTTGTGCTGTAAAGTGTTAAAAATTATTTTAATTACTACTAAACCTATTAAGGTTAAATAAGCATTCAGAGAGAATATAAATAAAAAAAAAATTAAAAAAAAAAATTAAAAAAATTGTTATAAACAGCTTAGTTTTAGTTAGAATAGTAATAAGAATAAAAATAAAAATAAAAGTAGAAATAGTAAAAATAGCAGAGACAGTAGATATTAGACTTCTAAACTATAGCTATATATATAAGTTTATAATCTATTTTTAAGCTTTTTATAGCTTTTTTTTTAGTAGTTATAAACTTTCTTAAGTATTATAACTTACTTACAAAGGTCTATTATTTCTGTTATAGTAATAATAAATTACTATAATTAGCCTTTATAAATACTATAAAGAATTATAATATAGTTTAACTATTTTTATAGTTATTCTTATATGGATTATAAGAATTTATTTTTATTTTATAAAACTAGTAGAGGTTACAGAGCTAACATGTAAAAAAAAAATTATATAATATTAAAAAATAATAAAGTACAAACAAGGTTAGTAACTATAATAATAGTATATAATATAAAATAAATTATAAGATATAGCTTACAAAGCTATATATAGAAACTATAAATAGAATATATATAAAATTCTAGAAGTAAAAAGGCCTATATAGTTTGTGTAAAGATTTTATATAGTATTTAATTTAAATAATATAACTAAGTATTTAAATAGTTTGTATTTTATTTAAAAACTATTATTTATTTATTTATTTTTGTTTTAAGTTAATAGTATTTATTTTTAATATTAAATAAGTTAAACTACTTAACTTTTTATTACTTATTTATAAATTTTAGTATTAATAGTATTAAATATTAATTGTTTATTATTATGTTATTAAAGTATTTATAATTAACATAAAGTTTATTTTTTTTAAGTATAAAAAGTATTACTAATAAATTTTATGTTTATTTACTTAAATTTTTTTAATTAATTGTTTTTAATATATTATTATAACTTTTTTATTAATATATTACAAGCTAATATAATAGTTTTAATTTTATAACTTTATTTTTAATATTTTAATAACATATTTTTAGTTTTTTTATAAAAAAAACTTTTTAAATTTTATTTAGTATTTTTTAAGTACTTTAAATTTTTTTTTAACTAATTACTATTTTCTTTACTTATATTACAATTTTTTAAAGTAAGTAGTATATTTAGTTATAAATTTTTTTTTTTATATTTTATTACTTTTTTAAATTTATAATAAAAATTTAGTATACTAACTAGTTTTATTTTAATATAAGATTTTTACTACTTAAATTAATTTTTTTAATATAATAGTTATTTTAGTAACTTACTACTTTAATAGTTATATTTTTTATTTTAAAATTATTTTTTTTTTAAATATTATTAAACTATTAATAATGTATTTTACTTAAATAAATTTGTTTAAAATTTTATATAGTATACTATAGTTTTTAACTTATTAATTTAATATTAATAATTTGCTAAATTTATTATTTATAACTATTAAAATATTTTAGCTATTAAAATATTTTAGCTATTAATATATATATGTATATATAGCTTACTATTATTAATTTTTACTTATTATATAATCATGTTATTAACTTTTTAATATTAGTTATTAAGTAGTCTAATTTTAATTTATTAACTTACTTATTTATTTATTTATTTTTGGTTTTTAAAAAGTAATTACAATTTTAAAAATAATTTATATATAAATTATTTATTTAGTTAGTATTTTTTATTAATAGTAGTTTATATTTTATTTATACTTACGTTTTATAAGTTTAGTATTTTTATTTTAAAAAAAGTTTTTAAAACTATAAGCTTTTTATATAATTTTATTAGTAACTATTTATTTAAATATTATTTTATTTTATAGTATTTATCTTTACATTAATATTTATTTTATATTAGTTTTTTATAAGTATTTATATTTAAAAAAGAAATTAAAAAAAGTTTATAAATTTAATTTTATATTTTTATTAATTTCTTGTTTATTTTCTAGTTAAGTTAGTACTTACTATATTTTAAGTTATTTTTACTTATACTAAATATTTTATTTATTTATTATTATTATTATTTAAAATATTTTAATTTATGTATTTAGTATTTTTTTTATTTATACTTTTTTTAATATATTATTATTTTAAATGTATAATATTAATAATACTATAATTTTATTTTTTTTTAGTTTAATTTAAATAGCTTTATTAGTTATGAAGTATATATTTTATTTTATTTTTAAAGTATTTTTATATAAATTTTGTTTATTTATTTAAATAGATTTTTTGTAAGTTTTTTATATTATATATTATTTACTTTTTATAGTACTTATTAACATTTATATATATTATTTTTAAAATAATTTTTTAATATTTTACTATATAAATTTATTTGCATAATATTTTAAGCTATAAATTTAATAGTATTTCTTAAATACTTATTACTTAATAATAGTAAATATAAGTTTTTTTAATATTTATTTTAACTATTACTTTTTTTTTTAAACTTGTAATTTTATTATATAAAAAGTTTACTTTTTTATTTTACTATTTTATAAAATTGTTATAATTATTTTTATATTTATATTCTATTATTATATTACTATATTATATATATTTAGTTTTATTATTATTAGTAGTTTATTAAGTTAGTTTTTAATTTCCTAGTATAATATTTTGCATTTTTATTTAAAGTAGAATATAATTTTATTATATTTAGTATATAATTTTATTATATTTAGTATATAATTTTTTTACGTAATTAATTTTTTTATTTAAACTATAACTACTATAAATTTTTTATAATATTTTAGTTTAAATATAAATAACTTTAGTATTATGTTATTATTTATAGTTTTTTATAAAGCATTTCTATTTTTTATAATTTAAATAAAAGTTTTTTATATAGTACTTTATTTGTTATTATATTTATTTAGTATATTTTTTAAGTTTTTTATTAAAAAAATCTTGTGTAAATTTATTAAATTATAGGTTTACATGTATATATTATATTTATATTAATAGTTATTAATAATAATTATTTTTTTAATAGGTTTTAATAATAACTATTTTTTTAATAGGTTTTAATAATATACTAAATTGTTTTTTATAAGTTTATTTTTAACTTGAATTTTTTTAAAGTATATTATAATTAATAGCTAATTATTTTAATTTAATTATAATTAAAGTTATTTAATTTTATAATATATTTAGTTACTAATTTTTTTACTTAAATTTTTTTTAAATTTTAATTGTATTTACTTTTTTATTAATTTCTTTAAATATAATTATTATTATTTGTTTAAATTTTTTATAGTTTTTAAAAACTTATTTATTATTAAAACTATAAATTTTTAAACTTTATACTTTTAAGTTTAGTTTTTTATTATTAAAATAAAGTTTTATTAATAATTTAAACTATTATATAGTATTTTTTATTATATTTATTTTTATAATTAAAAATTTATTTTAGTTTATTATAAACAAAAATTAGTAAAATTAATAATATAAAGTTATTATTATTATAAATATTTTTATGTTTTTTTTATTAAATTTTACTAGTAAGTATATTTTTATTATTATACTTTAAACTTTATTTAAAAAGTTTTTATATATAATTTAATATATTTTTAGTTAATTTTAGTTTTTTTTAATGCTTTATATACTTTTTTTTATACTAAAGTAATTTTAATATAGTACTTTATTACTTAATAAATTACTTATAATTATTTATAAGTTTATACTAATTATAATTAAACTACTATTTTTTATAATATTTTTTACATACTTATTAACTATATTTTATAATATAATTATTGTAAATTTTTATATTTTATAATAAAGTTATAATTTATTATTTTTTTTATACTTTATAAATAAGTTATAAATTAATATTTTAAAGTAATAAAATGTAAAGTAGTAAATTCTAGTATTAATTTAATTTATTTAATTATTTTTAAACTAATTTTATTACTTTTATATTTTTTTTTAATAATTTAATATATATTATAATAATATAATATAATATAAAATTAAATTAAAATTGTTAAAATTGTTAAAATTATTAAAATTATTAAAATTATTAAAATTATTAAAATTATTAAAATTATTAAAATTATTAAAATTATTAAAATTATTAAAATTCTTAAAATTCTTAAAATTCTTAAAATTCTTAAAATTCTTAAAATTCTTAAAATTCTTAAAATTCTTAAAATTATAATATATTAAAAACTAAATTTTAGTAATTTTAAAGTTTTTAAATTAATATAAACTTATATTATATTATTATATATATTTTAAAATTACAAAGTAAATACTTAAAAAAAATTAGATTTTAATTTTTTTGGTTTATAGGTTTTAGTGTTAATAAATTTTATTTAGAGTTAGTTTAGTACAATTTTTGTTACTTTTCTTGTATAAGGAATAATGTAAACTTAATAATTTTCGGCTCGGTCCTTTGGCCTTTCGCGTGAGAGCTGGATCAACTGCGCACGTGATAGAATGTCTGAGCTTCTGATGTAAGCTCGCTGGGACGAAGGCGCGAATGAATAATCACGCTGGTTGAGTCGGAGATTGAGGAGAACCGACGTTGCGAGCCAGCCATCACCGAACTCTCTTAGCCAGCAGCTACTGACAACCAACATTAATAGGACTTGCCACTATATATAAAGAGATGTGGGCAACGCCTTGAAGCTACATCAGTAGCATCAGCATCCAAGTCAATTCATAAAGACAAATTCAATTCCCCTCACCCACTTCATCTTTTTGCCCATTCCTTTTACCGATAGGTATCAATCCTTGCATCACGTCCCATCCACCTGCTCAAAATGGTAACCTTCAACCTCGCCTACACGTCTCGCATCAACCCCCCGGGCATCACACCCATCCTCAACTACCCGCAAATCTGGGCCGGCCTGCAACGCAAGATCCGCTTCGCACAGGAATTCGTCCCGGTAATCGAATCCTGTGATGTTATCTCCGATAAAGACGGGGTTGTGGAACGGCAGGTTAAGTTTAAGGAGGGACAAGGACCTAAGGATTCAGCTAGGGAGGTAGTGAGGAGTTATGAGCCTGCTTGGGTAGGTTTTTTTTTTTTTTTTCTTCTTCTTCTTCTATTTCACCTCTTTTATATGGGTTTTGATGGTTTGGAGCTTGGAGGGGTAATGATTACGTCAGTGGGCACGTTTATTGATAGGAGTATAAAGGTCGATTTCGAACAAGACGACGGCACCCATATCCGGAATATCGTTTCTGATGGACCAAGTGGCACGCCTAGCGATCTGCACATGACGTACATGTTTGAATTCCGACTTCCTCATATCCAGGAGGGTGAGGCGGCGGAAAAAGAACTAGCACGTCTGAAGGGGGTAAGTTTCTCGATCACTCTTACCAGAATAATACTACGCTGACTTGATATAGATGTCGAAGAAGGCTGTAGAATCTTCAATTCAGGTGATCAGGGAGATGGTCAAGGACGGCAGGATCAAGGTCTAGGGAAGGAAGGGGTCAGTTTGAATGAGAAACGAGTTTGATGATCTGGCCTCTATAAGGGTCCACCATGTAGATGATTGTAGTCCACTTCGTAGATGACCTACTATCAAGTTGAGTTCATTATACACAAAAAAAGTCGACGTACATGAACCAATGACCATCATGGACCCAAGAGAGTAGCCTGAAGAAATGGTATCACGCATGCCACCCAGACCGAACCAGATTCATGCAATATCGTGATTAGCCTTTTGAACGCCAAAGACACCCGAAATGGTTTTTCCTCCGTCGCTAATGCCAGACTGAGTTCAAAAACTATGGAAGTGAATTAAATTATCCGCATCGTTCCGCGAGCGGGTATGAAAAGTGAAATAGAATCCTGGCAGTGTTCCGCGGATAGACATCCACGCTGTTTCAGTAGAAGAACAAATGTTCATTCATCCAAAGAGATCGGCAGCCCTCCTCCTCGGTCCACCGCGTCCCTTGATCTTCTCTCCAAAGTTGTCTGCAGCACCACGGATGCTGAAGCCAGGGGTTTGCTCAGCCGTTCCGCGGATGTTGATGTCCTCGTCGTCTCTGGTGATCCGACTAGCTAGGTTACGCTTCGGTGGCTGATTGTCTCCAAAACCTTCATTCAGTCTTCCGAAACTGGATTCGCTAGGCTCACTGAAGTCATCTTTCAACCTTCCGAAACTCGATTCATCGACAGTACGGGTGATCCGACTCTCCAAGCCGGGCTTTGGAGCCAGTGATTCACCGTTCTTAGTCATTCGCTCGAGAAGGCTCTTCTTTGGTCCCTTCATGTATGCAGTCTCGTCGGTGGCATCAGTGCGACGGTGATTGCTGATGTCTGTCCTGTTGGGAAAGGGCTCACGAGGCTTCCGAGAGTTGGATATGTTGCTTCCAAAGAGCTCTCTCGGGCGGTCGTGTGCGGATAGGGGGACTGACTGTTCAGTACGACCACTAAATAGCTCGCGAAGGGGAGCGTCGTCTCGACGTCCGCCAAAGAGCTCTTTAGGGCTCCGGTTCCGTGGGATGTAGCGCCGACGAGGAGGAGTAGCGCTTCGCTGCCTGTAGCTGCCGCGAATCGTATAGTCGTCATCCGCGAAGCCCATTCGGCCATCACCCTCATGACCAGGGGATGCGCTCCGATCTCGCAAACGTCCGTACGTAGATGTTTCCCTATCAAACAACTCCGCACTTCGCCTCCGCGGTCGCCACTGATCTGCTCTGCCTCTCGGGCGTCCCTCGTCTTCAGTCGAATCTCGCCTGCTATCCCGAGTATCATTCCGTGAAGAAGCGCCACCATCATCGTCGTACATGTTTTCGTCGAAGCCACGCTCCTGGTCCTCGTTGCGGCGTCTCCTGTGCTCGCGGTCATCGAACCTCCTCCGGTTGTAGTCACCTGCTTCCTCACCATCCATATCTCTGTATCTTCCGTTCCGACCCCGACCCCGTTCTCGTTCCCGCGTACGCAGCTCGTGGCGGTCATGTTGCGGGTTCCAAAGATAATAAGTGCTTTCTTTGTGTGCGTCTTTCTTTTTTTGATCGCCGGTATTTCCCTGTCGTACATGAAGATCGCTAGCTGGTTTTTTTGAGTACGGTTTCGCTTTCCTCAACGCTTGTGCTGGTTCGGACGATGGGTCTACGAATGCGGGATTGGAGAACGCAATCAGCGCGTTTGCTGACACTTCGGCGGTACTGTAGAAGAGGTTGACGGAGCCATCATTGACCCATGCCACTCGCGTAGGTTCGTGGGAAGGGAAATGCTCGAGAGCGTACTCCTTTGGATCAGGTGGATCGAACTGGTTCACACCACTCAAGTTCACCACCTCAAGGATTGGGAGACGTTCTGTGTACGCCTCGGGAACCGTTTGGGTGACGCCATTGCCATTCTGCACTCCTTCATTGGTCTCATCCTGTGAGATCAGCCGTCAGACAAAGTGACCACGGACGTCAGCCTCAAGCGCGTTCAGACAACGTACAATTCGCATGGCCTGCGCCTCCTCGGCCTGGGTGACTGGGTCAACATCGAGGATGATGTCGTCTACATCCATCAAGTCAGCATCCATTGCGTCCATTTTTGCAGAAATGAACGGCGTTATGTTAGCGAGGTTGAAGGTGTGAGGTGGGGTGGTGGAGGTGTTGGAGTTCCATGGCGCGGAAGAAATAATGCAGGCGGAGCGTGAACCTAGCGTGAACGCACGGGCTCACGACTCGCGGTGGGGGCTAATCACGCTGTTTGGCCAGACATCAAGCTGTGGCTGGTGAAGCACGCTAAATCGAGGTGAGTGTCAAAATTCCTGATTAGGCAGACTACAAGAGACGTGTTAATTGTAATAGGTAGGTCCTTATGTACCTGAAAAGTGATTGCTGTTGATTTCCAACCGCAAATGCTAAGAAGCAAATGCATGACCGTACTGCTTGTTCCACAAATATACGTTGAGCCGCTCTTTGTTAGGGGCCTGATCGTTCATGCCACAAGCACGCCACCGTACTTTTACAATTGTCCCTCCAACGTAAAAGTACCAGTTTTGGTAATCAAGTACTCAGACACCGCAACATCTTTGCCAGACTCCTTCCCATACCCTGACTGCTTAATGCCACCGAAAGGTGATTCTGCAGCCGAGGAATTGCCTAGTTAATATTAGTATAGCCACATTAATCTATTTCATCACGCTCACCGGTGTTCAATCCAACCATTCCTGCCTCGAGGTTTTCAAAGAGCCTCCACATTCGATCCACATTTTTGGTAAAGCAATAGGATGCAAGACCCATGCTGGTGTCATTCGCAGCCCTGACCGCCTCTTCCTCAGTATCAAATTTGATGAAAGTGCAGACTGGAGCAAAGATCTCCTCCTTTGAGATATCCATCTCAGGGGTGATCCCAGTGATGACTGTGGGTTCAAAGAAATAGCCACCGTTCTTGGAGATCTTGTTTCCACCCATGTGAATAGTCGCACCCTTCGCCTTTGCATCATGAACCAGTGCAAGAGCCTTCTCAATTCCTCGTGGTGTCGTTACAGGACCCATAGTGGTGGCCTTATCGGCACCATGCCCTACAACAATGTTCTTGCTTTCAGTGTTCCATCGCTCGAGAAACTTATCGAAAATACCGGATTGAACATAGATTCGGTTTGCTGTGATGCAAGCTTGTCCGGCATGCCGGTACTTCAGGGCAAAGATCTGAGCCATGGCCTGGTCTACATTTGCGTCATCGAAGATCAGAACTGGACAGTTACCTCCGAGCTCCAAGGTAACTTTCTTCAGGTTATCGGAGCATATCCTCGCGACAAGCTTCCCAACTCTGGTGGATCCAGTGAAGCTGACCTTTTTAATCAAGGGATGTCTGCAAAGCGCCTCACTAAGCTCTGGTGTTTTATCCAGATCTGTTGTAAGAACATTGAGAGCTCCTTTGGGGAATCCAGCTTTGTCTGCCAGGTAAGCCAGTGCTAAGACGGTAATCGGGGTCTCCGGGGAAGGTTTGACGATCATTGTGCAGCCAGCAGCAAGAGCAGCGCCCGCTTTTCTCAAGATCATTGCGATAGGGAAGTTCCAGGGAACCAAAGCAGCTGCAACACCAAGAGGTTGCTTTATCGTAAAGACTCGTCGATCTGGAAGAGCAGGAGTGAATATTGTGCCTTGAATACGTTCAGCTTCGCCAGCAAACCACCACGTAAACCCCGTAGAATAGTCAATCTCGCCATAGGCTTCGGCTCTCGGTTTTCCAGTCTCATAGACCAAGATGGTGGCAATGTCCTCCTTATTCTCGCGGATCAAAGAATCCCACTTGAACAGCATCTGTGCTCGTGCCCGAGGACTAAGCTTCCGATAGCTTTCGAAGCATTCGTGTGAGCTCTCAACTGCTTCGTCGACATCAGATGCATCGTTCGTTGGACATGCTATCCATGGCTCTCCGGTTCCGGGATCTATACATATCAATTGGCGGCTCGGACGGGAATCAGGTAGAGAAGAACCAACCGACGACTTCAAAAGTCTTCCCTGACTTTGACTTAACCCACTGGCCATTCACGAAAGACTCGTTGTGGAGCAGATCTGGGTTGTTGAGCTATCGAGCGATCAGCTTTTGCAACAGGAATACCGTAGCTATATTGACATGACATACCTTAAATGGTAGCTGATATTTCCCCGTTAGGCCCATGATTACTATAGGCTGAGGATGGATAATAAGCAGTGGGCGAAGACCGCGATGGAGGACTTGGTTAAGAGTTAGGCTCCAGGTTGCGTTAGTTTAAAGGCAGGAGGTCTCCTCAATGTTGGGCAGCAATCCCTTTATGCAGCCTAATCGTAAAATGCTCTCAAACGGGAGTTATTTCATTGATTTGACTAGGAATGGAAGAGTAATCGCAGATTCCAGAGGATGCGCCGCCTTGAAAGCTCTCGGGTCCCGCTACGACATCTCTCATCAACCCCACCTTCGTTTGCTATCCGAATTCTACCCTTGATTGGTGAGCAGCATTAATTGGTTATTGGAGTGCAACCCCAAAGCGGTGATCCGAGGGACAGGACTATCATCTCTTTCCTCTCCGCAAGGGAATTGCTTCCGCAGACTCCTGACTGGTCGGTGCTCTGCAGCCCCATAACTTTTCCCCAAGACCGACGTCAACTTCCCCTCCTCCAACTGCAACAGCCCCTCAATTCTTACTCCGGATTACAGCCTCCTTTGGCAGAGCGTAATGTGAAGCACCCAATTCAATGATGATGATCAGACCATTGGCGGGGATAAGAGAGAGGTCTCCCGCGTTTAATCATTAACAATTACCTGCAGCTCCCCTACTGCATCTTAGTCGCCTTGCTCACGCAGCAAACCTCATTGCACATCTCACCTTCTCATCCACTGTTTGCATCTTACAAACCTATCAACTTCAAAGACAACATGGGACGATTAGACGGCAAAGTCGCCATTGTTACAGGTCTGCTTCCTGGTACATCTTGTCAACTCAGACGCTAATTGTCCTTCTAGGCGCTGGATCAGGCTTTGGAGCCGGCATATCCCAGGCCTTCGCCGCCGAAGGCTGCAAAGTACTCGTATGCGACATCAATCAAACTGGCGGCGAAGCTACCGTCACCTCAAATCCCTCCGCCATGGCCTTCCACAAGATGGATGTTACAAAGGCTGCTGATTGGAAGTCTGCGATGGACGCCGCGGTCAAGCACTTTGGCAAAGTGGACATCCTAGTGAATAACGCAGGAACGAGCTACAGAAATAAACCCACAGTAGAAGTCACTGAGGAGGAATTCCAGAAGACATTCGATGTGAACGTGAAGGGCGTATATCTCGGGTGCAACGCGTACATTCCACAGGCAATCGAGCGGAGGGAAGGGGGTGTCATTATCAACATTGCGAGCGTCGGCGCGACGAGGCCAAGGCCAGGGCTGGTGTGGTACAATGCCTCGAAAGGAGCCATATGGAACGTAAGTGTGTTGTCCTTCAAGTGGCTAGTGCAGATCTGATCGTATCCTAGGCAACAAAAGGCCTCGCCGCTGAATACGGTCCCCATCAAATCCGAGTTGTCAGCATCTGTCCCTTGGTCACTGGTACTGGGCTCTTCTCATCCTTTACCGGTATGGAAGATACACCAGAGAACCGACAGAAATTTATCTTCAACGTCCCGATGGGACGAATCGGAGAAGTCGACGATGTCAGTTCAGCATGCGTATTCATGGCCAGTTCAGAGGCCAAGTTTATCACCGGTGTGAACTTGGAAGTTGACGGTGGTAGGTGCATATAGGTAAGGGTCAAATGAGAATATCAAATTGAATACCTTAGTGCTGGCCATAAGATCACATGAGCATCGATCCATTCAGTAAAAGCAGTTCAAAATGGTGGTTCAGGTAATGTGATAATGAAATTCTTAGGGTATCAAGAAGTGCGGTCGTACAATCATCTCTGTCCTGTCTATGCTAATGATACATTGCGGTCTTGAGAAACTCGTTCAACAGTGCCGCCCATACATTGATTCTGCACCTTTAATCTCAGAGCTTAGTAGTGACGGCGGCGGGCATTGCGGCCATCGGTGCCGTGCATACGGCGAGTGCCAGCAGCCTGAATTCCGTATTAGCGACTGTCTACAAGGATCCAATGGGAGGAAGCAGACTAACCTTAAGGCCTGGACGACGAGTCAAAGAACCCCTCAACTTCATCATGGCGCCAGAGATCTTGTCTCCCATTGTAGCATGGCGTTTGTGGTGAACCCCAGTAGCTCCAGCTCCGGAGTACCTGGTAGTCCTCGTGGTAGTGGTTGTAGTGGTGGTAGTAGCTGGAGCACGACGGGCGGTTCGTCGGCCGCCTAGCAGACGCGTCTTGAGACTTGGGCGAGCCGTCGTGCGAGTAGCTCGCGTGGTGCGAGGAGTGGTGCGGTGAATTCGGCGCATAGGCATGTTGGTTGTTTGGTTGTTGGTAGAAAGTCTTTGAAAAAAATTTAAATGTTTGCTGATACGTCTTTGGAGTCAAGGTGTTGCAGTTGTGTTCTGGTGTGATAGAAAGTAGCTGAGGCTCTCCGTATCTTTATACTTATCCAAGCCCTCTATGAGAGGGCTCTTGAAAACAGGTTGTGAATACAGCGACAGATTCAGGGCAGGATCACGTCATGTAGGGTCGGGGATGGTGTGGCGCATGACACTCGTTACTGGTTCTCAGACGATTGCATCAGACGGTCGCCTGCCGTTTTCTACTCCATTTCCTTCTTGGGCGAGTTCTTACGCCGATAAACTCGATGGCTGGGTGTTGCGGCGATCGAGAAACGCTGTGAAGAACTAATGGATCCAAATGCGGTCATAGCGGGGCGTTAGACCCTGCTTTCGGTACGGCTGAAATGACGTAAGTGCCCCAAGAATGTCCTCATCTTCGTCATATCGCGATTGTGGCCGTTGTTTACATGGTATGCGACAACAAGGAACGGTCCGATTACCCGGCTGAAGGTGCTTGCAAGCTGATAGTATGATGAATATTATGTCGCAAGTCGCACTGGCCCCTATGTGCATAATCACGACATTCTAGAGCTGAATCTGGGTCCTGGGAGGGTCCGAATTGAAGCTTGCTGTCTGAACTTCAACAAACATCAACAAAGGTCCCATTGAAGCCTACAAACACTGCTGCAAATTCTTTGAGAACCACACAACAGAACTAGAAACGAGAAGTTGAGAGAAGGACGGGAGGATAGACTTTTTCTCTCTGGTTATCTGACGTCTGCTTGGATGGACAGTAATGATGCTGAAACGAACGGTAATAGGACTTTTACGCAGGTAGGAATGTTTTTGAAAAATTCAGTCAGTTTTCTATCACATTTATAGTAAACGTAGTCTGGTTGCCTCCTAGTGCTTTGGTTGTTGGGTCACAAGTGAGTGATGTCACGGTTCTATCATCAACTCAAATAAAAAGGTCGACTACAAAACACAGCGTCCACACCTCAATTGACTCTAAAACCCTATACATTACTTTGGGAAATTGCAGCAAGTCATCAAAAGCCTTCGGTTTTGATTTTGTATACTCATATCCACCATGTCCGACAAATCACAATTTGAATCCGGTCAGTTGCACTGATTTTCATGCCTAAGATCGACAACGTAAATAACTGTCTACAGGTCACTCCGTTCCCGTCCAGCATCAGCAGCCTCCGGGCCTCGAAGCCAATCTCAAAGGTCCCACTCCTCAGCACGAAAACGTCCCGACCGAGGATGGTGGTTACCAGATCTACAAAGCCGCAGGCAAGCTCACAGGCAAGAAAGCCCTGATCACTGGAGGAGACTCTGGCATTGGCCGTGCAATCGCTATTCTTTTCGCCATGGAAGGTGCAGACAGCTTCATTGCCTACCTACCGGAGGAAGAGAAGGATGCTCAAGAGACGAAGCGGAGAGTCGAAAAAATTGGAAAAAAGTGCCACTTACACTCAACCGATATTAAGAGTAGAGAGAATTGCAAGAGGTTGGTTGATGAGGCTGTCAAGACAATGGGCGGAATTGATATCCTGGTGAACAATGCGGCGTATCAGATGATGGTTGAGGATATCAAAGACTTGTCTGAGTGAGTCTAGCCGGCACGCCCTGCACAAAGCACAATCGTTGCTGATAGTATGCACAGAGATCAATGGGTCTTCACATTTGACACTAACATCCACCCATACTTCTACCTCGCCAAGTACGTGCTGCCTCATATGAAGAAGGGCAGTACCATCATCAACAATGCTTCCATCAACGCGTACATCGGCCGCCCAGATCTTCTCGACTACACTTCCACTAAGGGCGCCATCATCTCCTTTACCCGTGGCTTGTCTAACCAGTATGTCTCCCGCGGCATTCGCGTCAACGCAGTTGCACCTGGTCCCGTCTGGACACCTCTCATCCCGTCAACTATGACGGATGAGGCAATCAAGCAGTTTACGAGTCCGATGGGCAGGCCATCTCAGCCCAGCGAGATTGCGACTTGCTTTGTATTCTTAGCAAGCACGGATAGCAGTTCTATCAGTGGACAGACTATTCATGCTAACGGTGGTGTCATCGTCAACGGTTGAGCAATGACTTGTAGCAGTGATGAAAATTAAGTAAGTGAGTGCTCGATTCAACCAGGAGATGGAAACATGGTCAAGGTGAATTTCTGATTGTACATTATCTAGACATTAAATGAGTGATGAGCCACGATCCAACTTACATATTCTCCGCCTGTCTCATTTAGCTTGGTTAATAGTGATGCCATATCTTGTTATAGCCAAGGCAAGCCCGTCGAGATCTATGAGCTTCTGAGTATCGTTCTGACCGAAACAGAATTTGACATAATCACATTTCATAATGCATATTCATATTCCTTGTAGACTGAGTTCAATTCAAGGCTGCCTCCGCTGACGAAAGGGAGCAGTCTGACAGGTCTCTTTCGGAAGTCTCGAAGGATCCAGAAGCTGCCGCCGCTCCATTGGGCACTGTCGAAATACACTCCACAATTCATTCCAAGAAAAATTAACCAAGCTAAAAGTCTTACACCGTTAATTTCTAAAATATCAAAAAGGAAAATAAATAGATCTAAGCATAATAGGGTTGTGAAAACTGGTTAGTCGAACCCAAGCACGCGAGCAAAAAGAAAGGCGATACCCGTCGTGTATTTGGGCATCCCCAATGGCTTTCGTCTTGTTGACTAGGCCATTGAGCATAATCAGATGGTTAATTGCGCTACTTTCCTGGAAGATTGTTGAGAATATTTGGTATGTATACTTGAAATTGAAGAGCATTGAAATTGCGCGGCAAGAGTAAGGAGGGAAGGAGAAGAAGCGCATATCTGAAAAGGAAGGGGCGAATGTGTCCTCTTTTACAGTATTGGCAGGAAGTTTCGAGGTGAGCATATGCATATGTTGGTTTTGAAAGTAAGATGGCTATGGCTCCTTCGTATTCAGCTGTCACTTGTCGGAGCAAACTGTCGCCGAAAAGATGAACAGCCCACCAACTGTATCCAGTTTAACGTTTCATGATGCCGTATCACTCTATACTGCATCACGCCAATCGACAACAGTGGCGGGTTTATCAAGTGGATCTCTCCATAACCAATTCTTGCCATACTTTGCTATCAGGAGAACGGTAGTCGCTTGTTGAACCTCTAGGATTCATCAACTCTCTTACCTCGCACCTTGTTGAGCATAGAATGTTTGAGAACAATGTAGGAGAATCGAAGAATCGGAGCTGGCAACAACTATCACCAAGCTCATTCCATGAAGACGTATGGTTCGATGATGGATCAAGAGAAAGAAAGTGCAATCTATTCTCCAGCCTCTCTTCGCCGGATAACCGTGAATGTAGCCTGAGAAATGAGATATTAGTATTATATTTTTGCGACTTAATCTGGTTATAGCAACAATGTCAAAGTGGCATTGCTCTAAAATATTCCGACCGCGCTAGCCATTCGAGTGTGTTCATCGCGCTCCTCCATGCACCTACCCTCCCTTAGCGTCGAGCTCAAACCTCGGCGTAGCGGTCGCAAGCTCTCTAGGTTCCATTCCCTCCTTTTCGGCGGGTGCGTAGTACATGAACTGCTGTTGACCGTGAGAATTCGGGTATTCGACAGTATTCTTCTTCTCATGACTCCATCGTCTCCAGACAAGGTAAAAAGCGAGCCCTCCGACGATCACGGATATGCCAACACCAATACCAATTCCAGCTCCTATTCCTAGTCCTTTCTGGGAAGAACTTGCTAGGGCTAACCCTGATGTTGATGGTGATTGAGATGCAACGGTGATAGCGCCGGCGATTTTGGGAACGGCGTCGGCCGTGATATTCGGACAAGAATTAGTGGACTCGGATTCTGAGACAATGTAGTTGGCCTGTTTTCTCGAACGACATCTAAGAGTCCGCTGTCAGACCAGCCTACTGCGTTCGCAATGTCCAACTGGAAATGATAAGGAGTAGTCTAGTTGTTCGGAATTTCGACCATGAATGTTGAATTTAGCGTTTTAATTTTAGTATCGTAGCCACTATAAGAGCATACCTAGCAATCCAAATGTTTCTATTAAAGAAGAACCATCGCTTGTGCACCTTGTCCCCGCCGCAGTGTATCATAAGAACCGACTCTACAAATCGGGCAGTCCATGGCACATTTACAGTGTCACCTACGATTGCTTGGGGAACATCAATGACTTCTTTGCCTGGGAAAAAGAAGGAGTTCTCGTTCTTGGGTGCTAGGACATTTCGCGAGGGAGATAGGAGAAATGAAACAAGGAGATAAAGAAAAGGTAATTGATACATTGGAGAGAGTGGGTTCAAACGATAGAAAACAATCAAAGAAGAAAGTATGTTGAGAAGGGCCGACGAGGAGGAAATTGACTAGGATAGAAGACCTGCCCCCCTACAGTATTGCTGTGCCGCAATGCCGGGAGCTTCCATTTCGAGTGGGGCCAGATATTCCCTCTTCTATAGTATATCTGTTTCGTGGAACAAATCCTGCAATGCGGCAGAGGTTAGGCGTTGCACATCACGATACACGCCATTAGGTCCGACATCAGGATCTTGACTTGACCAATCAGATGCACCGCTTTACGGTATACCGGTGAACGTGCTACGCCGCACTTACGCTCCATTTCAAATATGTTGCAAGGCCCGATGTCTCCCTAGATTGGCCACAGTTGAAGTTTACTTGGACAGTTAGTGCCTGATGGTCCAGCACTGCCATTCCAGATTACTCATGCAGAGGCCATTAGCTACTCACTGGACCGCTGCCATTGTTTTTGCACTCTGCTTCTTAGCTTTCGTTCATATACACGAACAAAATGAGACAAGGAGCTTGAATTTAATGCAGAAATACCTTGCTCAATCGAAAAGGAAGCGAAGGACAAACTTCAAATTACTACGCCTATTCACTATAGAAGAATTGAGATTGAGTTGTCCTATTTTCCCAACCATGCCGATGGCACCTCAAGTAAAACACTGGACATCTCCCTATCAGATATTCAAACCCTAGATTTGTCGGGGATAGATACGAAGCGATGTGCTACGTCGATATCACTAAACGTACTAACTCCGACTGCCCGACTGGACGCTTCTCATATCATCTTCGGTGTCGCCACAACCTTGGGCCGACTGAATAGTTCTCTAAATACTTTCGCTCATTGGGCTAAGAGCACGGGTACGATCATTGTTGCGCTTATCGAGACTGCCTCGATAGAGGATATGCACCAAGCCTAGTCAGGAGCTCGGAACCTCGGGTTAAACTGGCCATTGGAGCTCCAGATATCGACAATTTTAAGGAGATATTTTACCTTGGTAAAACAGTTATACCTTCATCGGACTAAAAAGACACAATGGGCCGCATTCATCGACGATGGCATGTTCTTCCTTTCCATGAATGCTTTGCAGAAGACACTCGACAAGTACAACGCCTCGAAACCTCAGTACGTTGGTGGTCTAGCAAGCGACCTAAGATAGATGAGCAATTTTGGCATCATGGCATACGGAGGTGGTGGGGTATTCATTTCGATGCCCCTTCTTGAGCAACTGAATGTCCACTTCGATCAATGCAACAACAACAAAGATGGTGGGGGTAATGGCCGGATCGCAAACTGCATTTACGACCACACTATCACGAAAATCTCCTGGGAGTCTGGACTTCACCAGAACAATACGCAAGACGATGCCTCGGGCTTTTACGAAGCAGGTCGTCCGCAACCGCTGTCAATCCATCACTGGAAGTCTTGAAACAAGGTCGATGTTGTCGGTCTCGCCGCCGTTTCTGCTGTGTGCAGAGATACCTATTTCCTGCGCAGATGGAAGCTGAAAGATGGTTGGTTTCTGATAAATGGTTTCTCGATCATCAAGTATAGCGAGGAGAGGAGTGCAGATGACTTCGTTATGGAGGAGACGTGGTTAGATGGGGGAAAATATAAGCACACCTTGGGTCCATTGAGGAAGAAGGATGAGGGCAAACTGAGCTATCGGCTAGAGATCGATATACATCGACGAAAGGAGGTCAGTCGGATGTGTGTGATAAGGGATCAGAAAGGCGATAAAGTGATAGAGGTGGTATGGAGAGTGCAGTAAAGCGAGGCTAGCTTCGAGGAGGTTAGAATTGGAATAGCGTAATCAAAGTTACCGGTAACCCTCTTCCCAATGGATCCTAGTTGAAAGGTCTCCTTCTCTCATCCATTTTCATCCCATTATCTTACTACCATTTCCCATTGAGTGAATGAGCAGGTTCCCGATGTGACAAGACGAGACGCACGTTCCATTTACAATCCCTCCTGAACGCCTCAGCGCCAAGTTAACCGCGCCCAAGAGCGAAGAGAGGTCCACCAAAATCACCGCGCCCTTCGACTCTCCTCGATCTTGCACTACTATTAAGGGTTTCGAGGTCATTATTTCATAGTAGACGACTTTTCTTCAACAAAGGATACAAAAGATAATGCATACTGCTGGCATTGATGTCTGCGCTGTTAGTAGGGTAGGATTCCGCAACATGTGAGTGCCAACCTGCCCAATCTCTTTACGAACCACCCATAAAATCACTGTTTGAGATCTAACTTCTCGGCGACACCTTTTACAGGTAATAATTCTCCTGGTAAGAGTTCCAATGCTGCTATTCTCGATGTTCAAAGTTAATGCAAAGATACTGACGAATTGAGATCAAAAAGATCCCAGTATCATAGAACTATTCCCATCACCGCCCCCGCAAAACCCATTTGAGTATTCTCCAGGTTTCAAAGCCGCGTCATATCCAAATAGCATGCGGGATGCCTTACTGCGTAACTCCGGCGTTTAGTCAGCGGCTTTAGTAAGTTCGTGGCTGAGTAAGGACTATCATCTGGGCTCGCTTGAAGACGGGTGCAGATATCAAACATCAGAGCTAAACCAGGACTGGTCGTCCAAATGCTGATCTGTCCAGTATGCAGGCTTGTATGGGCAACATGTAAGTGCAGATGAATGCAATCGTCTAGGGTATCGACCACGCCTCATCAACTTGGCTGTTCACGCCACCTAGTACCCATAGATGCTTAGCAACTAGCCATTGCGTTTACCGGAGATAAGAGCATCAATCATGTCCGGTAAACCATCAAAGCAGATACTGGTTCTGCAATACTTTCAAGTACTTGTGAGACAGAATTAGTTATTATAAATGGTGTCCTCAACTGGAGAGGAGAGCCTCATGTTCAAACAGCGGAAGCACATTCGAGTCTCAAATAGGTCTTTTGTCAAGCTGACAAATTTCCCATGTACGTCTCATAGATAAAGTATGTGGATATTCATAGTATTTCCCCCCCCCCCCCCCCCCCCCCCATCCGCCCAATCAACAACTTATGAATATGTAGTTGTTGGCTTAGGACCGCGTGGAGGACCATAGGCGTGGGTACATCATTGAAGCGTAAATTATCAATTAAGCTAATTCTTTCAGGGCAAACCTCGCTCGTAGCGGACACTTGGTTCTACCCCTTGAGGCAGGCGGGGACCATGGCAATAGCTTACTTCAGCGTATTCCTTCAACGTACGTGTGCAATTTGTTCCTTTGGCGGTATCTCCATAATTCCACCTATTAATGTCTTATATAGGGCAGATCCATCGTCTGAGGACCCAACTATGTCCTGGGAATTCTATGTGAGCCATTACGAAGACGAAGAGCAAACGCACCACGATTCCAAGTTCACGTGGAGGAATTCTAATGGAACACTCTATGTTGGAACCGACACATCAGATGGCGCAGAGCCTCTGGGAATCCTGTATCCTTGAGCAGGTACTTTGGGAGGGTGTGGCAATCACAACGCCATGAATATCGCCTTGCCTCCTGATAACGACTAGAAATATATTGCAAACAGGAGATCAGTCTTGGAGTGCACAGAATATGTGGAGGTACTACCAGCGACTCGAAAATGCTCAGTATGTATCTAACGAGACTGAGGGCATGGATTTTCTGGATGGCTTGAGGTATTTACTTCGACACACTCTCTAACTGTGAGCTTGTGCTAAGATCACGCAGTCCAACCAAAACGACATCACACTTCTTAAGCCTCAGACAGGATTCCAAGAAATACTCCGGAATGCATTTAGAGCAGGCGGTCATGAACCCAACAGTACTGAAGAAATTCGAACTTTACTACGGCATGAAATGAACCGGATCGACACAGACAGCTACGAGAGCAATGACCTATATCAAATTCCTCTGCATATAGATAGACTAAGATAGCGAAGCAGTGTCCAAACATATCTCACGGCCACGGTAAATGCGATGCACGAAAACGGGAAGCAGCGGTACCCACACCAACAGCACCAATTCTCTGATCATACGAGTCTTGTTCAGCAACTCTAGCACATCTGGCAGACCAAGGGCAGTTGGGGTCGAGTATCTTCACGGCCAAGCTCTTTACAGAGCCGATAGGCGTAACAATGGTGTTCAGACTGGTCAATTTAACAACGCCACAGCAACTAGGGAGTTCATCGCTGCTGGCGGTGCCTTCAATACACCTCTGGTCCTCAATCTAAGCGGGATCAGTCCACAAGAGGAACTCGAGCGATTTGATATTCCCGTTGTCATCGACCTACCCGCCGTCGACGAGAACTTACAAGATAATTGCGAAGGCGGTGTGACCGTCCAAGCATCGATAGACTTTGAATCCACCTTTGAAGGCTGCACCTTTATAGCGCCCGGATATCCATGTCTCCGGCAATGGAGGGAAGATCACAGTGGACCATACGGCCAGGGTGCAGCATCAGTCAGCATGCTTAGACGATCCAGCGTCAGCGAAAATGAATATGCAAACTTGTTCTACTTTGGCGCTGGAGGCGCTGTCTTCCGTGGCCACTTCCCGGGTTTCTCTACAGCACAATTTCCTCCAAGCAGCTTCTTCTGGTCCATCGTCAAAATGCAATCGCAGAACCGTGCTGGAATCGTCAAGCTTCGCTCCGCCGACCCACAAGATGTCCCTGAGATAAACTTCAATTTCTTTGCGGAAGGGCGCGACCATGATCTCCAGGCTCTAGCTGAGGGTGTTGAGTTCGCTCTTAGTATATTCAACAGCACTGGTGCATCATACGGTCCGTTTCGTCAAATCAAGCCCAGGCATGATATCAGCATTCGACAAGGTATCCTGGATGAGGCTTTTTCGCATCATGCCTCGAGTAGCTATCCCATAGGGCGGGCGAATGGTTCAACGGCATGCGTGGACTCTCGGTCCCGCGCTCAAGGCGTAGACAATCTGCGTGTTGTTGACGCTCCGGTTTCCCACGAGTACCAGGAGCATTCTCAATCTTGCCGACGTATATCATCAGTGAGAAGGCAACTGATGTAATACTGGAGGCCACATGGTCTAATAACACGCTTACTTTGTAGAAATAGAAGGTAGTCGGAACCGAAGCCGCAGCTTCCATCTATATCCTGATTGACCATCTTGAAATAATCAATTTCAAAGTAGCATTGCCTTTCTAGGCGAATAATCGAACATCTATGTCTACGTCTGCCTCTCCATCTATGTCTACTCTATCCATTTGCAAGTAGTAGATTCTGAATCAAATCACTAGAAAAACGATCTTCCTCCCATTTTCCATTTTTTAGCCAAGGTCGGTTCCCGACATTCAAATATCAATTTACTTTCTTAGAGCCTTACAATCCCCCCTTGCCGCCCTCGAAATCTCACACCATCCATCAAAAATAGATAAACAACCACTGCACCCAGCTCGAAGAACTGCCAAATAATTGCAAACGTGACCCAACCACTGAAAAGCGACATCGTAAAGATCCAATCGCGGTATAGAAGTAACGACCAGGCCGCGAAATTCACCAGTACAATTGCAATTAGAAAATCCCAGGCAATTTTTACCAGCGAATCAGGTACGCTAGAGTAGCTGCGTCGAAGGGATGCTTAGTGGGGGTGGAGTGGTCGGGATGGATGATACGAGCGGTGGTGAGGCTGTAGAGATTGTCGCGGGTGTTTTTCGATGTGGCTTTCTCTTGAGGTGCCTCCAGCGGCTTTTCGATATCCAAAGAAGATAGTTCCGCTGTAACGGGCCGTTGGATCTTACTGTTAGAACTCTATCAAGTCAAATACTTCCCTCGGTCGCAGATAGGAGATCAGCAGAGAGTAGACAATCGGCGAGAATAGACTTACGATACCCCCCGTATACCGCAGGCGCCTGCTTTCCCGTCGTCAAAACAGTAAGTTTCCCGTAAATGCTCTTATGGTGCCTACCTATATTGTGATTGAGCTCACCATTCCTAATATCGGCAAAACGATTACAGCTAATCTTAATTTCCAGCCCCAAAACAGAGTAAATATCAAGGGAAAGGCATTCGGGCATGTTAGGATGGGCAGGCAGTAGGCCATCCATGTGAGATCTGCGCCACCATAATCGAGAGCCGTGGTTATACAGGTAATGAAGATACCATGACCGTTGACCCCTAGGTGGCTCGCTGTCACGACTTATTTTTCTATCGCAGTGGGGTTGATGTAGCTGCGGTACAAGTCAAATGCCAGTATGCTACTGACTGCAATCATTGTCGATAAGAGGGTGCTCGCTACGGACATGTAGAGCAGTAGAAGTATTCCTGCACTTCCCCTGGGACCCAGAAGTGCGCGGATGGTGTATGACGTTACAAAGCCCGCAGAAACTTGGGAGGCGATGAAACCTTCTGGGGACGTTGGGAAGACGGGTGCCTTTTCGACCCCCCGGGCTGTGAGGCCGATGACGCCACTTAAAGCCCAAGGGACAGCGAAAATGGCCAGAGCGGCAAGGTTGTAGCTGGGAACTGTGGACCGAACTTCGGGTGCAAATGACTTCTGCCGGAATGCAGTGTCCTGTTGAGTGATGAGTCAATCCTGTTCTTCTAATATGGTTCATGGAGAATTAAGATATGTACCATCACGACTAGAGCAAGGTTCCCGAACTTGAGAGCGATACTGGAAAGAATAGCACCTTTTGACTTGAACGAGAGGAGCCAGCCTTTGCAGTTTCCTTTCACGTAGTGGTCTACAGCTGTTGCTTAGAGCATGTCATACAGGCCGTGAAGACCGCCCACATGCTCGTTTGTCAGTACCGCGATCGTGAAGTACACGGTTAATATTAGGGCAATCGTGGTATGAAGGAAGTCAGTCAGGAATGTTGCTTTCAATCCTCCCACTGCTGTGTATAGCATGATTGACCATCCTGTTAGTGGGTCGTCTATAGAAATTCCGCTTTTAACTCATCTCGTAAACGGATCAAAACAGTGGCAGCAGTTAGATGCACCACAGTCATTCCATATAACAGTTGTGAACCTGTAACGATCAGACTAGCGCAACCTATAATGTTGTTATTCATGTTAATAAAGATAAATATGATATGCCCAAGCCTCGAATATATATACCGGACGATCTCCAACGAGGTATGGGCATTCGATATCCTGATCTTGACAAGCACATCCAGTACAGTCATCAGTGCGATCTGGAAAAAGAACCCCGTTCTGAACCTAAGTAATATTTCAGCAATTTGCTGGGTAAGTTTAACGACCTACCCTACCACATAGGAGCTGCAATGCCATAGAAGTAGCACATTACATAAGAGAACACTGTCTCATTGATCCACATCTAAGATGAGAAGGACGCGGAGCAGGTTAAACCTATTCAGAATCAGAAAAAAAGGGGCTGTAGAGATGGGAGCAATTAACACACATATCCCAACAGATCGATTCGCAACCATAACCATCTCGGACTTCCCAGAATGTTCAGAGAGATAATCTTTTTGAATCCTAACAGCAAAAATAATAATTATAGCAAATAAATCTCATAAACCAATCATAGCATCGTACCATACGCCTTGGGAGAGCAAAGTGATGATCCGCCATCTTGGTAACGCTGCAGCTGTGACGAGATATTTTTGGGGAAGTCTTATTTCTATCTACCAGTCAATGTCACGTTTATAATGGCGTTGAGCATATCCATGTACATCTTGTCCACGGTACATTTAAGCATGCCAATACCACCGAGTCGGGAATCACGCCATATGCTCGATTTTCGCGAACTGGCGCTAAAGCTTCTGTAGAATTGGCTTTGCGTGACGACCTACCTTGTAAGACTTTGCTGGAGATAAGAGAATAATGTGCTATGGTTGCAATCTGTCGTCAGAAAACCTTGGCTTCGATTATCCAGCACGAAAGCCACGTATGAAACAAATCTTAAAGTAGATGAAAACAGCGCCTACTATCAAAACCTCAAGAGAGCTGTGAGCATGGCTTCAACCAACGGCTCCGCTAAGCAAAGGAAGCAACTCATCTTGAACACCTTCGCTACGAATGCGCCCGCGCATCTCGCCCAAGGACTCTGGCGCCCCCCCTCCACCACCCCCCAAAACAAAACTTCCGACTTCAATAAGCTCAAATTCTGGACCGACTTAGCACAACTCCTCGACAAGGCAAACTTACACGAACTCTTCATAGCCGATTTTCTGGGCCCATACGATTTCTACAAGGGCCTCGCAAATGTTGATCCTATACTTCCATCCGGCGTTCAGTTCCCCATTCATGATCCCTTGTACTTGGTTCCAGCCATGGCAGCGGTGACGTAGAATTTAGATTTGGAATTACGGCCAGTACGACGTATGATGCGCCGTATTCTCTAGCACAGCGGTTTTCTACGGTGGATCATCTTGCGGAAGGGAGGGTGGCTTGGGATATTGTGATTTCATATCTTGATAGCGCAGCGAAAACTTCGGACTCAGCACCCAGGCCGAACGTGATGAGAGGGATCGCATCGCTGAAGAGTGGTTAATCTTGGATCTTTTGAGTATATCATTGAGTTTGTCATTCCGGAGTTGCAACAGCATGTTTTGTTTCGTACGGAAGCTGGGAACACTGGTGTCACGGTCCGAGAATCTTTTTTTGGGACAGCGTTGGCTGCATGATGATCATTCAAATCGGCAGTACAGGTGGGATGAAAAGGATGAGAGGTCATGACTGGGCCAAATGCCACTCCTTTGGGTAAGGGGGAGAAATTGCCAGGACAGAACGAGAAAGAAAACAAATGTTTTGTCTTACCTTAGCTGATACGATTTCCATGATTGTGAATGGCCGCAAATACTCCAAATTAGATCGAAGAGGGAAAAAGTGGAGAAGAATACTGCTCGAACAGACACATAGTCTTCGCATGACAGAAAACAGTATATGATTGTACACGCCTCCACCAAAGTAGCAAATTCCAGCTGAAACTGCTCCATAGGTATCCAAAAATTTACCTGCTATATGCCCTACTCGTCTATCCCTTATCTGGAGCAGAACTTCTCACCAGCGTTTTGTTGCTAGCACTGGAGTTTGGTAGGTAGTTAGCCATGAAGCCTGGTAGGTTGAAGTGCCGACAACCGTAATAGACTTTTTATCTGTAAATATTGCTGAAGTGACGACAGATTTCTTGACCCATGTAGACCACGGTGGCGCAGTTGAATCACCGGGGGCGTCGCTGAGATGTACGGAAGTTGTTCCGGCCCAAGCGCCTGACCAGACAGTAGGACCCGGAATTGGATATGTAGTGATGCATGAGATTGTTCTTGTTGTTTTAGTTGAGCAATAGACCTGAGCCCAGTTAGTCTATTTTCTATAGAAAGCATGGAGTTTGCGTACATGGTACACAACATCAGGGTCATCATATGAGTAAGCTCCTGGGAAAGAGACTCCTTCATGGAGTTCGACAGTGCCGTTGCCAGTGACCTCGATCTGAACGCAGTTTGGATAGAACTGAGCGCCTCTGATTGGGTTTTCCTCGAAAAAAACTTCACCCTCGTAGAGGCCGATCATTTCGGCCCGGAAAAGGTAATTTCGACATCTGCGGCTAGACGAATGCTTTTAGATATAGGAAGGATCGAGGCGCAATGAACTGCCCTGCTCTCAGCGCTTTGGGTATTCGAATATTCATTTGTCCATGATTCTTTGCAATGTTTGATGTTGTTGACCACTTCCCAGGTGTTCCACCCTCATACAAGCCCTCGTGCTAAATCATGACGAATGAATTTTCAGTCGGGGGATCTGGTGAGATGTAGACTTGTGAAGGGCCTGCTTGATGTGCAAGTCATGATCCATAAGAAATTTCATAAATTACATTGGGAGATCATTACTGTGATGCGAGTCAGCAATGACATAGCCAGTCTCGTTTCTGAAATTGTGATGCTTCCCGAAGAGTCAGCGATAGGTAATATATTCCTGGTGGCCATGGTTTTATACCAATCGAATGTCAGGTTGTCTCCTGTAGCCATTTTGGTCGTGTTAGGAGCCTGTTTATCTCCCATAACATTGCAACGCAGGTCGATGGAGTTCAAGTCTTTAACGGGCGAATTAGAGTAACCACTACCTGGAGGTCCATTGTAAGCTGGCGTGCGGACGCCCTCGAACAATTCCTGGTCAACTCCATTCACATATACACCCTGCAAGTAAGCGTAAGGTAGGTTAATTGCCACGCCCGTATGATTAGACTGCGTGAATTGACCCAAACGAATGTGTGAGAAAACATGTGTGTCAATGAAAGAGAGAAACCAGGAGAACGGAAGTAAGATACATAGCCGCTAAAGAGAAACTGGACCAAGTAGAGGCGGGTGCCGAGAGGTTTGTAGACATTGATATAGAAAGGATGCACACGCAACGAATGATGGTCTTAATTGTGAGGTATCTTAGTGCGTCTCTAAGGGGGCGGCATTTGGATTGTTTTGCAATCTATTCCAGGTTCCGTCTTTATTAGAAATCGGAATTAATTTATCTGTACCCGAGTGCAGTGAATCAATGTAGCAACCCATGATCCATTGAATGAGTGAAAGAGTCAATCTATACACACAATAGAGGTAGATAGTACGTAAGAGAGTACGCAATCTGCTGACGCCATGAGGGTCATGTGTGAGAGATGATGAGAGCGCTACTCGGTGACATTATCGACACAATCCGGCAGCAAGCGAAGGATGCAAAAACGCTTTTGCCGCCCCGTTGGCGGCTTGGAATATATCCGTACGTCGTCCATAGTACCCCACAACCTCCATAATTACGGAGTGTAGGGATTCCGAACCAAATAATATCGTGGTGCCCAATTTAGTGGGACTTTTAACGAGAAACCTGAACAGCTACTGGTTGGCAAAGTGACCACAATGTCTGAGATCCGACGTTGTGGTCATCGCATGTTCGGACGAGGCTTTAATATGGAGGTCCATTGGGAAAGAATACGGCTCAGCATCATAATCAGCAACGAGGTCTAAAGTGGACGAGAAACTTCACAGTATCAGTGTAGTTGCAGGTGAATGGTTCGCTTATATAATAAAGCTTTACCTAATGCGGCTTGATGAGTGCACGTACCATCGTGACCCGCGACGGATATGATGCAGCCGCGTTCAACTCCTTCATCTCTCATCTTCTACACTACTTCAACACCATATTCTATTCTCACCCTCGCCTGTCGTTCGCATACCATTCTCCCTCAAAATGATGCTTACAGCAAGCTCGTGGTACCCTCAAAGCATCTACACCCCGCCCCGCCCGTCGCCACTTTCAGATCGTTCAGCGAATGTCCAGCCCCGCCCGTTCAACTTTTCCACCATGGCTGCGCAAACCAAGACTGAAATCCAAACGCCAATGTCCAAGCGCGCATATAAACCAAATCCTGTAGTCCAGAGCCGTGACGCGGTTAAGGAGCGTCGGCGCGACATGTTCTTCAAGCGTGTTCAGAAGGACCGGGATGATCGGAGATGGGAAGCGCGTGGCGAACAGGTATTTATTCTATAACCACTGTTCCGGTTCAATTGCTGATCCAAATGTAGATTCAACGTCTCGATTTCATATCAAGTCACAAGCGATGGGAAGCCGAGAAGGCGCGACAGGCGCCACAGCTGGACGACGAGTATCTTGAAGAAGAGGTCACAGAAGACCGTAGCTCATCCTTTATCGGAGACAGTGCGCCAAAACCGGGAGAGGAAGAAGCTCAAGAAGCGGATTTCATCCTCGAACAGGAGGAACGCGAGCTGCAGGCACTGATTGCATTGATGGAAAACGATCAGGGCCATCAGAATGCCTCATCTCAGTATGATGGAAGTGATGAAGAGGACTATGATCAGATTCTCATAGAATACATGGCTAACTCCGACGCCCAACAGCCAGGTTTCCAAGACCCCACCTTCGATTACGCAGATGCAATGGATATTTCTGAAGGTTGATCAAGGTTATAGTGCACGTGTTTTGCTCGCGCATTTTGTTACGATTACGGTTTCGTTGTAATATCGACAAGACTTGTTCTGCGTCGTTTCACGACTTTACCAAAAGGCATGATGCTGAGGGTATTACACGGCTTGGATTGGAGGATATTCGTCGAAGTGTAGGAATACCATGTCTCGAAAGGGACTATTGCGTAGGACAGCCTTGATCTAATTCAGTCAGGGCTTCTTGCGCGGCATCCATGTTGCCCACCAGGTCGGGCGGAGGGGAACCTGCGGCCTGCATCTATGTTGATGTCAGTAACCTGTATAAAGTTGTTGAATAGCATATGGCTCGTCTACCTTCTGCATCCTCTCCACAATATATTCCCGGTCCGCCGCGTTTGAATCAGAATACCCGCTTCTCTCAAACCTCCCCATTATTTCCCTCACCAACGTCTGTTGCTCCTCATACCTCGTAAGATCATCTTTCGGTACCTTCTCCTTATTCTCCTCCATCCATTTAGGGAATTTGTCGTTCAGTTCCTTCATCGGCTCATACAGAATCTCCTTGTTTGTTAGCTGCTCCATCATACCCATTAGTATCTTGGAGAAGTCCTCGTCGCTACCCTCACCACCAAAACCACCGTTTTCCATTTCCTTCAGCATCTGCGCAAGGAGATCATCGTTGTCCGCCGACGCAGCTGCGGCGCTCGCCTGATCCCCAGATTCTTGCATCCTCTCCATAGTTCTCCTTATTGTCTCTTGGAAAGACTGCTCTGCTTTCTCAGCTGTTGCAGCCGCAGTTGCGCTTGAAGCACCCGCTTCCTTGACATCTGTTCCTGGGGACAAAGAAGGAGTATCCCCCACCCCCTTCATAATTTCCTCAAACTGTTTCTGGAGATCACCCTGCCCTAGTAACTGCTCCATTTCAGACTGCAATTGCTTTGAAAATTCCTCTTCGTCAATATCAGGTATTTCTGTGGCTTTAGGGTCAGAGGGCCTGCCAGGACCTGAGGATGTGGGAGCGGGAGCTTTTGAATTGATCTTGGTTGCTGCGAACTCATCTAGCACATCTGTATGTTTCTATTAGAAGATGGACAGTTAAAAAGTGACGATACCGAACCAACCGTCTAAGTCACTAAGGTCGTCTTCATCCGGATCTGGCGCAAGTTTGATAGGAGACTCTTCCTTCTTGACAACCGGTTCTTCCTTGACTTTTACCTCATCCGCGTCTTCCTTTTTAACCTTCGACTCGTCCGCCATGATGTTTAGTGAGGGTGTATAGTATTCCTACAAAGTAATGGAACAGGAGGTAATTTAAGCGCAGTTAAACGGCTCAATGTAAACAGCAGTAGGAATTCGTTCCAAGATTGTGATGTGAACAGCCTCGGCGTACGGCATCGACTTTCACAAGGGAAATAGCGGGGCGCACTAACGCTAGCGCGGGGCCATCTTAGCATTCAGATTGAGCCTCCAGACTTCCGATCACGTGCAACCGTTTCCGACCTCACTCAGCTTGCATTCACTTCGCCTTCAGTCAACAACGCTCAGGGGCCTCGACAATCCCAACCGCCCGCGTTGAGGCTGCTTCCTTCATTGCGACTTGCTGATAGATAAGTTTTCCACCTCTCAAATCTCTTCTATTCTGCATAGATATACCGCGCGACAGCCTTATCCACCATGTCGCTTTGCATGAACCGATTGTCTGAAGAGCGGTACTACCACATTCTCCGCTAGCCAAAGCAATCCTAGTTACTAATTCGAGGTACAGAAAGCAATGGCGACGCGACCACCCCTTCGGGTTCTTCGCAAAGCCGATGCGAAATACCCAAGGCGTAATGGATATCAAAAAATGGGAGTGCGGCGTCCCAGGCAAGGAGAAGACGATGTGGGAAGGTGGACTATTCAAGCTTGAAGTTGCATTTCCGGATGGTATGTCTCTCACTTTGCTCCCCCAAATCATCTCTCCACGCCCAACTAACACACTTTAATAGAATATCCGACCAAGCCACCAAAGTGTACGACCTACCACTATCTCTGCTAGAGAGAATAGAAGATATACTGACAGGAAATAGGCAAATTCGTCCCCCCGCTCTTCCACCCAAACGTCTACCCCTCCGGCACCGTCTGCCTGAGCATCCTCAACGAAGAAGAGGGCTGGAAGCCCGCCATCACGATAAAAGAGATCCTGCTAGGCATCCAATCGCTCCTCGACGAGCCGAATCCCGAGTCGCCCGCCCAAGCCGATGCCTTCAACCTATTTAAGAAGGACAAGGCCGCGTATGAGAAGAAGATACGAGGTCTGGTCAAGGATAACCCTGCGCCTTAAACGGGGCGTTGGTGTTTGGTGCGGCATCGAAAATGGGGGAGTTTGAATAGAGAGCCCGTGATGGCTTCGACTTCCGGGTTCTAGGTTCTATTATCAAAGGTTTATGAATTATGGACGTCAGGGCGCGTCAGGGCATCGGTGCTTATGGATGCTGGCGTTAGTATGGTGGCTAGTCGGATTTCTGGCAAGTTTCTCTTCGATGAGACGGTCTGAAGAGGCGGAAGATTCCTTCATTTGTAGAATAGTTGCTCCTCGACCTGCGATATCCGTCCATCTGTGGCAGTGTCTGCTGTGGGGCTTGGTAAATATCTGCTGAGCGAGCAATTGAGATATACATTAAGATGAAGAAAAGGTTCCACTCATATGTCTTGATTCTTCCTGGCAAGATCTAATAGCCACTTCTGTGAGAAAGAGATGTGTTGTGAAACTGACTAACGCCTCTTGCCAAAGGCTACCACAGGGAAGAGAATGAAACCGCAAGGCTCCCTTTTCTCCTATTTCAAAATATGACAGTTGCTGTGGCTCTATTAGGCCTGTTCCACCATAGTATTGTACAATTCAAACTCAAAATGTAATCCTTGAATGATTTTTTTCTCCTCTTCAAAACTGCAGCAAAGCCAGCGAATGAAGTCGATCCAGAATGATGATCAAGTCGAAGGAAGTCTAGTAAGGGTATCCGCGACTCCCGCCACCTCGGCCACGATACCCGCCACGGTATCCGCCTCGTGGAGGGCCGTAGCTTCCGCGCCCGCCATACGGTGAACCACGACCGCCATAACTACCGCGACCCCGTGGGCCGCCTCCACGTGCTCCCCTAGTCATACCCGGAAGGTTGGTTCGCTTGGGGACGACCTAATTTCGAATTAGCCACTGCGGATCATGACAAGAAGGGTGGTGCGTACCTTCAGGTTCCTTCCTCGAAAGACGCTCTCATTGAGGACAAGTGCCTGCGAGACAAGGCTCGGTTCTGTGAATTCAACATACGCATACCTGCATACGCTCATTAGCGTTCCGAATTTTTCTGCCTAACTCTTGCCAGGTAGCGACGGTTCCCTGAAGATTCAAATGATGGGTAGAAGTCGTTCTCAGGGTTCGCAAATTAGGTTGGTGGTGCACCAAGGCGCGGAAACGACCGCATCATTTGAATAATCAAGGGAAATTCCCTCTTGGCAAAGGATTACTGACCCTTTGGGATGACCTGTGAACTTATCCAAAAGGATGGTGACCCGGTTGATGCTTCCGCAGCTCTGGAAGTGTGCCTGTATCTCCTCGGGCGATGCCCCATAGTCCACATTGCCGACGAAGATACTTCGTGCATCAACATCCTCTTTGTTCTCGCGGAGCTCGTGGCTTTGCTGGTCGAGGGATGCTTGCATCTGTCGCAGCTTTGCTGCTTCAGCTTCCATTTCTTGAACGCGCTTTTTCATGGCGGTGATCTCCTCCTACAAGATGTTCTATCAGCGACTATTCCAAATATCTCTTGCTGGAGCATAGTGCCCACGAAAGCCCTAATTGCAGCCGTACCTCGTCCTGTCCGTCGTCTTCAGGGACATCAGGATGTTCCAACTCTTGCTTGGTGGCATCATTCTCGGCGTTGGCCATGGTTAGGGATGAGTGAGGATATGGTCTGCAGAAAGACTAAGTCAGTAAAGGGTAGTTCGAAGAAGAGGTTGTGAGCGCGTACGAACAAGGCTGTAATTGTTAAGGATGTAGAAAATAGCAAGCAGTTGGATGCGAAGCTGTAGTATATTTTGCTTATGTAGTTGTCAGCAACAACTGCTGCTGTGATTGTGTCAAGTGACGCAAAAAGTTGGATGAAAGGAATGGCACCTGTTCGAAGGTGAAGGCTGTTGGCCGAATTAATGAAGCGCAAGCACAGTAGAGGAGCTCCCGAGTTCGTTATTATGCGCACGAGCCACTTCTCCAATATAGATGACTAAGCATATCATTCACTTCACCACCTCAAGGTTCACATCCGATCACCAAACAGACCACCTGGATGTTGCCTTCCGCCTGGCACTTCAAACGCATTTGGTATTTAAATATCTCCGACTGGAACATGGAGAAATTACCGTACTAAGGCTCTTACTAAAGCTTCCCGAGCTTTTTAATCAATGTCAACACTGGAACACTCCGCATGAATCAGTGCATTCACTGTACTTACTAACATGTCATGTGAACCTCTTCTTCCTGTCTCACGCAGAGAGTCTAAGCCCGAGAATTCTATAGCTTCCATCCAAAGACAACTATACCGATTCCTCACTTCGAAGACGGCGCACTATTCCATTCTCCTCATAGTGTCTCTAGACGTCGCTTGTCTTTTTGCAGGTACGGAAGCTCACCTTTATGACTTTAATAGTACCTATTAATAATTGGTCCAATTTATAGATATAATCATCAGTCTCTTTACCTGCGGCCACCGCACAGAAGGCTACGAGAAGGCAATGAAGGCATTGGGAATCATCGGCTTAACATTCTCGTCTCTTTTCGTGCTCGAATTGTTAGCATGCATATGGGCATTTGGTCCTGTGTATGATTCCATGACTAAGAAGCCATACTCCATAGACTAAGCTTCGTACAGGTATTTTAAATCTAAGTTCCATTGCTTTGATGCCACGGTCATCATCGCCAGCTTGATTGTCGAGATCACCCTGCAGGGAGTCACGGAGGAGATAGCATCCCTCGTGGTGATCCTATGATTACTACGAGTTGTCAAAATAATTGATGAAATGAGTGTCCGGGCAGAGGAGCAGATAAAGCAACTCGAGGAAAGAAGACGAGGAGCTGTTGGAGGAATTTCGACGTCTAAGAAGCAAATCACCAGGAAATGGTTCGCCAGAGGTCTCGTAGAATCTTGTTGGAATTACCTTCCCACTGGCCTGGATCCGTTAACGCCCGTCTAATACAGGCTGAACCAAGAAGGCACCAACGCCAGTACCCGGTGCTAGACATAGTATTATACAATGAATTTGAAACCTTAACAAGGAATCGCTCCAATGGGTATTATGACTCGCAACATGCACCCGCCTCCCAAAACACCAAGACGATTTGACTTGGAGGTCCCTCTTATTTCAGGTTCCCAGCAAAGTGTCGGCCCACTTTATATATTACCTTAGGACGGGGTAATCTGCCGTTCACCTGAAAGAGGTTAGCACGGATCAAACAAACTTGCAAGAAAATCATCCTACCATGACGCCATCGCGGAAAGCAAGCTGACCGTCTGGTGCCACCATTGGGATTGCATTTTCAGGAAGATCCATTATATCTCTGAAAGTCTCGACCTGGTTGTCCTGCATCTCCACCCCGCAGTCCTGCACTTGGCCTAGCGAGTGCGAATAAGTCGTTTTCCGATACCAAGAAAGCTCATCATGAACGTCCTTGCGATGTATTCTCGCAAAAGCCAGTCGTTTGCCAAACGTCGCTTTTCTGGAAGGTCGCTTCTTTATTTGCTCTATCTTCTTTTCCCTCTCAGAGGTCGTCATCTGTGTTGAAAACTCAGGAAATGCTGTGAAGAAGTCCCTTTCAATGACCAGATTGGGATCCAACTCAGTGCAGCGATTTTTATCCCAAGGCATTGTGAAAATTTCTGCATCCTCATCCACTAGATCAGATGTTGAGGCCAGATGGCGGATGCTATTTGCCCGGATTTCCTGAGATGACCCCACGTCGTCGCCATGTACGATGTCAGCTGCGGTGTTTCCTGAACTGGCAGGCGTGAGGTTGGCATCCATCATCTCGACATTGGGGCTGTCGATCTTGGAACGTCCATTCTCAACTGGCTCTGATGCTGATTTGGGTAGAACCTTGTCGGGGAAAAAGGTAGGTGTTTGATTTGTCTCTTCTACTCCCTCCGGATGCTCTTCAATTGCGGCCGTTTGAGACTTAGAACGAGGCTCTTTTTCGCCCCGGCGATTGCTCTCTGTGGATTCGCGACTTCCCAGATTCCTATTGGACGGCCTGGTTTTGAGAGCGATTTTGGGGCGAAGTGGAGGAGTTGGACAGAACTCTGGAAACTGCTTCGCAGCTTTCTGTTTGATGGCTCTACTGCTGAATGACCAAACACTTGTTCTCTCACCCGCCTGCTGACCTTTGCTGAAATCTTGGCAGTAACTTAGAACTGCGCTGACACTAGCCTCCCATTTCCCCCCTCTTTGAAGTTCAGGGAAAGTATCTGATATCCAGTCTTTAACCTCGCCCGATGTGAGTGCGCGGTCTTGAGCGGCCAGTAAAGCCATGGCAATCCGCTGTCGGGTGGTATAAGATGCAGTCTTTGACGTCGCTTCTTGGCTAGTTGTGTCCACTTCAGATTCACTGCTGGACGGAGACTCATTTCCCTCCCTATGCAACACTTTGCAGGTACCCAGTTTCGGATTGAAGGAGAGTATGAATTTCTTTTTCCTAGTCTTGGAAATGACTCGTGAAACGTCCTCACTATCATTAGGTGATTCATCTACAAGACTTGTCAACTCAGAGGTATCGTCAGTCATAACATTAGGGGGCTGAAGCCGTGTTGGTAGTCGAGTCTCGTCTTCTCGTTCGTTCCCATCATTTACTGGTGCGCCGGGTGGAATTACCGTATCGCCAATAGGAGAAGCTGAGTCAACGGCATTTGTTTTTAGTGACACTGGCGCCTCTCTACGAGGAACTTTCTTGTTGACAATCTTCTTGGACGTCGAACGACCAAGGACTCCACGATACCAAGGAGCGTATTCCTTTTGCTCCGTGGGGTTTGGTACAGTCGTCGGCTCAGCGTTACTAATGCCCTGCGCGTCCTTTTGAAGGGGAGGAGCAGCTTCGGGGGTCTCCAGTATCGATATCGTTGATTTATCGTTATCCAAACCTGTCCCCTTGCCTTTGCACCTCGAGCTATTACAGTCAGAGCATGAAACAGATAACACGAAAAATTAAAGCACGTACCACATGGGGTTGTCATCGCCGTTCCACGGAAGCACTCTCTGTTTTTGGCAGACAGAACATGGGACACTACGGGAAACATTCGTTTTGGACCTTGGAGGAACAACCCTCTGCGGGCTCTCATTCTGCTCTGATTCGCTGACTAGATCATCATAAGAGGGTGAATGGTTGAAGCCGGAACCTTCCGCGGGTAGCTGGCTAGATATTTGGGTTGGAGTGTTAGGGATTTCCATATGATCAGCTGCTACACTTAATCCTGAGGGACCGAAGGTATTTGGCATGACTCTTGGTACAGGAGATTGAAGCAACATGGAATCGAGTTCTTCGTCCTGAATCGCGTCTATTAACTTGGAATCATCCGAAGGGGCAGCCCTAGATCTTTTCTTTACGTTCCTTATCTGAGCAGTTGTAGATGCAGTCCCGGTCTGTTTGGGCAGCTCTGCTTTCTGGATTGACTTGGCGGTGGGAATATTAGCAAGAGTATCGGCCGTCTTGCTAGTAGCTGCGCGTAGCACCACGTCGGGGTGTGCTTCCTTAAATGTATTTCCACTTTCAGAGTTGCCGGATTGTTTATGATCCCTCCGAGGTCCCTCATCCCCACCTGCAGTGCTTGGGAGAACTGATCCCATTTCAACTCGCGGAGAAGCTTGGGCATTGGAAGGTCTCCTTGGGGATTTAGACGGCAGGACAAGTGATTTTGAGCTCTTCGCTTCCTTCTTGATACAACGATAACATTTCCAGATCTTCCTGCCTGATGTTAGAGTTTTGGCTCAAATGGCATTGAGTTAGGGTAGAGGGCACGGATACCGGTCGGATCCTCCAGCAAGGAGAGGCTTTCGACATCCTTCATGGAAATGTCGCGTGCAGGAGGAGCATTGAACTAGGCGGTTGTAGCTAAGGTCAGAGTTGCTTTTGCAGCCGCGGCAAGTAGGTACGCGTTTAGTGGAGCCCGCGGAAAAATCCGAGGGAGTGAGAGCGCTCGACATGGATGTTTCATCGTCATCTTGAATGCGAGGGTGTGGGTGGATGGGGGTCGCAAATGGTGACGTAAGATTGGCGGCTTCCAGGCGTTGTTGCTGTATTCCCTTTTGGAGAGTGGAAGGAACGAGAAACACGCCTGAGCCACTGCACAAAATCAACTTACGATCAGTCCACAGATTTGCAGTGGAAATGGCTCACCTGGTATTGATCTCTACATGCCGTACGTGAGGCGGTTCGGGAGAAGCACCAGCATTTAATTGAGGTTTGGATGTTCTGACAAGCATTATCGGAGACATACCCTTAGAGTTTGTGGTAGTTGTGGTTCCATCTACAGTAGAGCCTTGGCCGTCTTTTGAGTGGAGCTTCAGAGAGGGTCCATCATTTGTGTGCAAAACTTTATGTTCAGTGTTGCTGTTTTGAGCCCTCTTTAATAGTCTGGGACTATGACTATCCTTTATGGCAGACGCCTCCATAGCCAATCGTGGACGCTTTAGTGGAGGTGGAGATATGCTGGGAGGATTTCTTGCTTTTCCATGAGGAGAATTTTGAGCCCGGCCGACTGTGTCCTTTTCATTGTTACCGCGACCTTTGGAGTTACCAGGAGCATTCCGGCTGGATCGGTTGTTCTCGTTGAAATTGGATAACATTTTGATTGGTCTATGATGAGAGCCGTTCGATCCTATAGATATTCAGCGAAGAAGACATTTAGTGCCCTATCTCGACACACACACCAAAGGACTTCGTAATCTATTTAGGGATGTTAGCGCAGGTTGTGCAGCGTAGAAAAATGTAAGCGCTCAATGAAATACCGGTATCAGATCTTTTCAGTTTCTTTTTTCAGTCATCAAATCGCTCCGTTGAGGCTGCCGTCGCTCTGTCAGTCTTGATCGCTTGGGATTGTCTACCTGGTCGCTGAAAGCACCGGCTGACCACTTAATGCCACTGCCATTGGCAACAGCTCGTGGGCAAGAAATCAGCTGTAGCTCCATTATGTGGCACGTTCATCTGAACTGTATGTATCTCCCATCGCCCAAAACAAATCCATTCTGGGATGCGCGAAACGAGGATGAAAGACCCCGCTAGTATTAGCATATGCGGGTCAAGACACCAAGCTTTCAGACTGAGCCATGACGCGGGAACCATCAGAAGCGGATGTGCGATATGCTCTTTTACCAATGTTCATCATAGACGGTGCACGGACAAGCAATCTGTCCTTAAGGTTTAAGAAAAGACGCGTCTCTTACCTTCTCATGCTTCGAACTTGAAGGGAAATGGGTTGAAACTGAGTCCTCTGAAAAGGAAATATTCTCGGTGGAGAAATGCCTCATTTCGCTCCTAAAAGATGCCAGGACTGGATTCAAATAAGGAACAGCTGGGAAGGCAGGTCGCACGCCTCAGCGTGGCCATATACACCTGTAGAAAATTGGCCTGTCATGCGAGTTGCTTGGAAAATAGGCCTGGTGAAGGACGCGAGAAAATAGTGCCTTATTTGTTTATCTGTCGTGGGACGGTCGTCGTGGGGCAGTGACCGAGAACAAGGGCAAACCGGAGGTCTGAGATCGAGTTCAACCTGTGATCACGTGCAAGACGCCTCTTCCGCCCCACCAATGTCCGGGCCGTAAGTCGCCGGCGCCAAGGCCATCGACATCAAGAACAAAGTGTGTGTCCTCAAACGCCGCTCCGCAAATACTCCTCGCTTGTCCTGTAATTGTACCTCCCTGAAGCAACGGTGACAGGCAAGTCATGGACTTCCTCAAGTCCGCTGTTGCTTCCGCAATCTCGAAAGGCCCCGCCTTTCCATACACTTTTGGGGACCGTGTTGACATCGACGAATCAATTTGGACCTTGTATAACGGCACGAAGCGAGTATGGCCTATGCTCCTCTGCTATTTTGTCGCTATAGTATACTCAGCTAATTCGTTTCTGCCAGGAAGACGGTTCGAAATGCAGCATATTTTCCTTCGAGGTGAACGCGAACAAATCTCGATTGCCTCTGGCTCGGAATGCCCTTCGTAAACTGCGCACGCTCCGCCATCCAGGTGTCATAAAAGTTCTAGATACCGTAGAAGTAAACACTATGCATCAATGTTCCTAGAGCTAGAGCTAAGAAAGCATAGACGGAATCTTACATTTATATTGCGACCGAGCGGTTAAGCCCCTTGAGTTGGCATGTCAAGAGAAAGAGCCTCACAGAGGAGACGATAAAATGGGGCCTGCATAACATTGCTGTAAGCGTAAGCTTTATCATTTGAGAAAGCGCGGCGAATAATCTTGGCTTAGAAAACCCTCAAATTTATCAATGTTGATGCCACCTCTGTACATGCATGCATTCGGCCGGCCTCTATCTTCTTTGGTGAAAGTGGAGAATGGAAACTCGGTGGGTTCGATGTCTTGAGCTCAATGAAAGAAGATGATGCCGTACTAGCCGTCAGTCTCAACTTCAGTCTTCATTTCTCTACTGCTAACAGCGGTACAGACATATGGCAGCCTCATTCCCGACTCAGGAAGATATATGCCCCCTGAAATATCCAAGGGCGGTTGGGAAGTTATTCGTCAGAATCCGACACATGCAATAGATGCGTATAACTTTGGGACACTCATTTTTGAAGTCTTCAATGGCAGTTATGTGGGGAGTGATCAGCTAGGACAGACCAAGAATATCCCTCCGAGCATGCACCAGACTTACAAGCGGCTCCTCAACCCCAATCCGAAGGCACGAATGAGCGTGAGCCAATTCCTGGATCAGGGGCGAAGATTAGGAGGGTTTTTCCAAACCCCGTTGATTCAAGTCACAGAAGATATAGAGTCTCTTGGACTGAAGGCAGATGATGAAAGAGACGAGCTTCTAAGGTAGATATTTACGTTTCTATTCCAGGGCCTTTAGCTAATTAATGTTCAGTAAATTGGACGAAGTAGCAGATGACTTTCCCGCAGACTTCTTCAAGATGAAGGTGCTCCCAGAGCTTCTCAAATCGGTTGAATTCGGCGGCGGTGGCGCGAAGGTCTTTGGAACAGTCATGCAAATTGGTGCAAAGTTGTCCGACGACGAGTACGAGACGCAGATTACTCCAGTTGTTGTTCGACTGTTTGCGAATCCCGATCGAGCAATCCGAGTGTGCTTGTTGGATAATCTTCCTCTCATGATTGATCGTATTGCCCAGAAAATTGTCAATGACAAGATTTTCCCTCAAATGGTATGACTTCGGTTTCCAAACAAACTCATAAATTGATTGGGATGATGTAACAAATCTACAGGTTACAGGATTTACTGATGTTGCTCCTGTAGTAAGGGAGCAGACAGTAAAGGCTGTGCTAACTGTAGTCCCAAAGCTGTCGGACCGAATTGTCAATGGCGAACTGCTACGCTATCTTGCTAAGACTGCGAACGATGAACAGCCTGGGATCCGCACGAACACCACCATCTGTTTGGGAAAGATTGCGCGGAACCTTGGAGCAAATGTGGGTTTTGCCACTCATAGTCATCATATTATCGGACTAACTAGGAGTTAGACCCGAGGAAAAGTTCTCTCAGCCGCATTTGCGAGGTCTTTGAGGGACCCGTTTGTGCATGCCCGCAATGCCGCTCTCATGGCCCTCGCAGCTACTTCCGACCTCTTTACTGAAGAGGACTGCGCTACCAAACTTCTCCCAGCAATGTGTCCTTCTCTCGTTGACAAAGAAAAGTAAGAACCTTATCCCACCCCACCCCGTCAAAATTCCTAAGTAACTATAAATGTCCAGAGTCGTCCGAGATCAAGCCACCAAAACCGTCGATATCTACCTAACCCGAATCCGCAAATACAGCCAAACTCTCCCCGATACCGCTCTCCCATCCCCTTCAATCGCCGGCTCCACATCTGGCGGCGCTCCACGTATGGGCACTCCTGCAAATGATACCTCCTGGGCAGGCTGGGCCATATCATCATTCACTAACAAACTCACCGCCGCCAGCGGCGAGATATCATCCGGAACTAACGGCCAAACGCAACAACGTCCCTCTTCTGTTTCCCCTTCAACTACCACGAAACCCGACAAGCCCACGACACTAGCCCCTAAGGCCGGCATGACGCTCACAAAACATAGCAACTCGATCCCCTCAATCGTATCTCCAGACCCCTCGTCTGGTTTCGATGACAACACCGAAGACTTCGGCGACTGGGGCGGCTTCAGAGAAGAAGAGTCTAGTAAATCGGATCTGTTTGCCTCTCCTCCACCCACTAGTTCAAGTTCGGCAACCTTCGATGACAAAGGCGAGCCCGATTTCGCAGGATGGTTAACTGCGCAGAGCCAGTCGAAACAGAAAGCTAAGACTCCGTTGCCGAAAGGGTTGGCGAAGTCGACGACAACGAAGACAAACAGGCCGATTGTTGGGGGGAGGGCGAATACGACCGGGACGACGACTAGGAAAGTGGTGCAGCCGCCGAAGAAGGAAGAAATGAAGGTGGAGGCGAAGGAGGTTAATGAGGAAGAAGAGGAGGGGTGGGGGGATGCCTGGTAGGTTACCGGTGTTCGATAAGGATGTATAGATAGTTTGGTGTTTTTTGAGACTTGATTCTTGTTATACCCCTTTCATAAAGGATTCGGCATTGCGCTGGCGTCAATAGAATCGTACGATTGGAGGGACATGGCAATGATTTTCGTACTAGATATGTCTTTGTGTCAGATGGAAAGGATATTTCTGGAACAATGCACGATGAGTATTCACATGGGTTGATAGAGATAAATAAAATCTTGTCAAAGTCATTATTCCTTCCTTCTACACTACTTTTCAGTTTCATACATGCATATCCCAATGCTTGGTTTGAAATCCCTCACGCACCCCTTCTTTCTGTCCTAGCAACCAACTCCTTTGCCTCCCTAATTTCCGCTGCCGTCATCCCCATCGGACCAAGATACTCCGCAAAACTCCTCAAAATCCTCTCGAGCCCCTCCTTCAACCTCTCTACCACAACCTCTACCTCGGGAACTTTCTTCCTCTCTGCCTCTGGCCTAGCAAGACAATCCACATCCATCCAATCAACTTCTAAGCCCTGCATATAACTCTCAATCGCCTTGATCGCGGATGCGAAAACACGGACGATTTCAGGGACTTCTTTGTTGAATTGCCCGTATTCGTCTTCTTTCAAGCTGGATACGGCGAGGTTTGTTAGGGTGGTGATGGCATTGGCGATGGAGCTTTGGTGGCTGTAGGGCGAGCCGTTTATGACGACGTTTGCGGTCCGGCGAACACAGGATCGGAAGAACCAGCCGATGGGTGAGGCGGCGAATTTGCTCCAGTATTCGTCCCAGACACTGCCCGCTTGTTGGGCGCCCTCGTGAATGCTCCTGTCACCATACTCTATGAGCCTCCTGGCCCCGGCATTGGTGGCATTGTCGGGAGAACTATAGGTTCTAGCGATTTGGCTTGCAGCAGCTTCGATTCTCTGCAACCGTGTCCCCAGAGGAACACCGGGACCGGCGATCTGGTCCTCCCTGAGAGGCTGCGAGATACGAGGTACAAGCTCGATTTCTGGTTTCCTCTCCTTTTCGTCTTTCTTGGGGAACAGGTTGTTGATTGTGTCGATGCGGTTGCTGATGTTTCGGACTTCAGCGAGACATATGTCGACTATTTGTTTATGGGTAGGTGCTTTCTTGCGCTCAAGTTCTCCGTAGATGGTTTTTCGGCGGTCGTCGAAGCGGTCTGTGATCAAAGCAAGTTCCCAAAATGCAATGTTCTATAAGGAGAATTAGCTTCTGTTACAGGAAAACACTTGTGTTGGGATACATATACCTTTGCTTCCTCTTTCTTAGATCTGAGACCATTCAAAAGACTTCCATTCGGATCCTTGGAATCATTCGTAATGGGCTTGTCCTTTTTCAACGGCTCTTGGGCAATGTAGATATCGAAGGTGGTGTTGGTGAACTCCCAAAGCAGAACAAGGAAGAAACTTGCCCAGAAGTTTCTCCAGAGAAGTCCTGCAAACGGCGCCAGACCTGTTGGCCTAGAGGTCTTTGCCAGACTGGTAAACCACTTCGAAAGGTTGTACCACCCAGTCCACACAATATTTCGCAGAAAGAAGAAATAGACAGCGAATCCTATGGCCATCATAACAAGCGTTGTACTGACGGATTGCTTGATAATTATTCCAAGTTTTTGTGAAATCTGGAGACTTGGGCTAGTATCGCGGGTTTGCGGCGTTGATGTATTTGATGCCGATTCGCCATCTTTTCGCTCACACTTGGGTTTCGTGACCGGGATAGGAATTCTATCATAATCCTTCCACAGATGCATCATAGCTTGGGCCACACCGAGAATTATGAGCACCGTTCGAAGGTAAAGGGGCCGCTCATTGAGCCGAATCCTCTCATGCAACTTGCCCAGGTCTGTGTGTCCAAGCCCAGCATATCCAGACCGTGACCAAAGATATATTTCACTGAAGAACCATGCCGAGAAAAAGTAGAACGCAAGCGTCCTCAAAGTGTTCAGACGCAACGCGTATTTCCAGAATGTTTGCCATGGCGCTGCAGTATTTCGCTGGCCCACATGCCATTGAGCAACTCGAAGCACGTAGATTAATAAGGATGGGATGTATAGCAGAAGCGCCCGTACGCCGGTGGGGCCTACTGGAAACCATGACCACAACCCTGTGCTCGCTGTTAGTGAAAAAGGTCGAAAAGTCAAATAGCCCTTACTTACAGCTATCCCACTCTCCGATTAGGATAGCGATGACAAAGCATAGTCCGAAAGTGTATACACTAGCACTCGCAAACCGACGGTGCAAAGATGGAAGAAAGAAATCTCGATAGGGTCGAACTGCCGTTGCTAGAGCCATTGTGGTGGGCTTTGAGATGGCGCGGAGGTGGGAGGATAATGAGGGTATTTATAACATGATATGAGAAGAAGCGTGCGAAATAGAGACGAGAATAAGCAGTGAGAGCAAATAAGCTCTACTGTTTTGTGTATATGGTTGAAAGTAAGCTGTCACTTTGTTGTTGAAGTTCTTAATCAAAACAGAGCGCCGAGCTTTAGGGTCGGCATCATGATCTTGCAAACGCCGATCTGGTCACGTGAGATGGTTCGTCATGCCGCCGCAGCTTGTCCGCAACCTGTCCGCAGCCAACTTCCCGTTCACCAGGTACCGACATTCAACCCTTCAACGCTTCAGTAGCCACCCACCAACTTCTCTCACTCGGGTTAATATTTACCTTTGTTAGCGTCTACATCGCGGCCTATTCATTAACCTACGCCTCTGCCCCGCCTGTCGCTATCATGTCGTTCCAGCACTCCTCCGCGCTTGAGTCGCAACCTACAAACTGGAGGCGAGAGGACGATCCGCAGTACGTTGACGACCCAGAATTCCGGGATTTCACGCGAGATCTCTCTGACAAGCTGTTCTCTCTCACATCCAACATCTCCAATCTGTCTAGGGAACTAGCCAAACTTGGGACAAAGCGGGAGACTGAGCGGGCACGTGAACGGGTGCGCGATATCATTGAGGATACGTCGGCCAGCTTCAAGGAGATTGGAGAGGGATTGAAGAAGGTTACTGCATGGCCCGATGTCGGGGTATGTATTATTGGCAACAGGTGGCAAACATTGTATAGTCACTAATATTCGGTATAGCCCTCACAGAAGTTCACTCAAACGAAACTGAATCGCGAATTCAAGGCATCACTTACTGAGTTTCAACAACTACAACGCCAAGCTATCAAGAAGGAGAAGGCCTCGGCATCAGCTGCCCGCGCCGCGCTGGACCAAGCTTCATCACCGACGCAAGAACAGGGAGGATTCGGGCAGCAACAAGAGCAAGAACAGCTTCGATTAGCATCTCAGGATGAGGTCGACTTCCAAGAGTCACTGATCATTGAGCGCGAGTCTGAGATCCGGAATATCGAGCAGTCTGTTGGGGAGCTCAACGAGTTGTTCCGCGATGTTGCGCATATGGTTCACGAGCAGGGAGAGCAGCTCGATATTATCGAGGAGAACGTTGAGGTGACACATGATGCATCACAGGGTGCTCACAAGAACCTGGTTCAGGCGAACAGGTACCAGAAGAATGCCCGAAGCAAGGCTTGCATCCTCTTGCTCATCTTGGCCATTGTGTTGGTTATCATCGTCTTGGCCGTTGCGATAGACTAAGCAATCAGCGTTATCTCGAGGCTTCTGCATATATACCTCTTGTACTATTCGGAACGGGCGTTGTAATCACTTCTGGGGGTCTGTTACACTATGGCGTCGTACTCAATGTTAGAGAGGTAGTTGGAGGTTATGGTTTTCTACCTGTCTCGAGTTTCAGACGTGTTTCCTCTTTAGCATAGGGAACACTGAATACACCAGTCTGCTCCATTCATTCTCAGATTCCCTACCAGTGCCCTAACTTGACTTTTACAACATTCCTTTATATGTAGACCTTCTAAACGTACCTCTTCATCATTACGGGTATCTATCTCTATTTTGAATATACGGACCTCATATTAGTCTTTAAGCTCCGCTCTCCGCGGTCCAGGTACAACAGCTGGTATTCATTTTTTCACTTCTACAAGCCCATCACAAAGTCGGCTCACCCTTCTCATCGATAAGACTCTCCTCCGTCCTAATCGGCCCTTCCCCGACACCAGTCAAGATGACCCTACTCACACCCTCCTTCAACAAACCCACAGCAACACCCACCTCACTGTTAACCTCCTCCAAACTCTCACCATTTGCCTGCACTCCATCGCCCCTGACGCCCTTCCACCCCTCGTTTTCCCCCAACATCGCCTTGAACAACCCCGCAACCTCCTTCTCATTCTGCTCCTCATAATAGACAACAGCATTCGGTCCAGCATCGAAGGTGTATGCTGCAATGATCTTGCCCGCTCTTTTATTAATCTGCTCCACAACTTTGATAGCAGCGCGTGAAACGTCGTTGAGATAAAAGATCGGAGGATATGTATCCAGACACGTAGCATGGAAACTGTTACTATCCATCATGGTCGTCTTTCCGAAAGTTTCGAAATCTTTGTTCTTGATAGCATCTTGCATTTCTTTCATGCGTCGTGGCACCGTTTCGTTTGCTCTGGCTGTAAACAGACTACTAGTAGCGACAGTAGTCTGCATGCCGGTCGTCGAACTCACGCCCTTCTTTGCGGCCGATACAACGAGAATAACAGCACGCATGCCAGGCCAATGTTCCGCAGGCGCAACCTGGAACGCCACGCTATCAGATCCATCCACGGTGCTCCCTTGCTCCCATCTTACGTACCCTCCGAATAGGGAACGACACGCAGAACCAGAACCTTGTCTTGCAATTCTCGACAGTTCAGTTGGTGAGGATGGGAGTTCATAAAGATTCGCAATAGCCCTGACCAACGCCGCAAACCCCGCCGCACTACTCGCCAATCCAGCCGCCGTCGGGAAATTATTCTCAGACACTATCTTCAAGGGGAACGTTGACAGTTTCGGGAGGCTCGAATCCGCATCTTCCAACTGTTTGCGGAGAGACCGTAGTTCGCGGAAGCACGCCTGAGTGCGGGCGCCTGAGACGTCTTGGGGGCTGCCGTTGAGGAGGAGGGAGTCTGAAGAAGGATAGGAGGGAGAGCAGGAGGCGGTGGTGTGGGTGCGGAGGTCGGATTGCGAGAGCGTGACAGAGAGAGAAGAATTGGTGGGAAGGTTTAGTTTTGGGTCCCGTTTGCCCCAGTACTTTATTACGGCTATGTTTACAGGGGCGGTGGTACTGGCACGGTAGATTTCGGCCATTGTGGTTTGGGAGGGAGAAGAATTGGAGGGCTGGAGTGTGGATGGAGGGAAGAAAGAATTGGAGGTGCACGTGGGGTCTTTGTTGGGATGTTGGAGAAGAGGATGAAAGGCTTCGGCGACCGCGGGGTCGGAGAACACGCACAATTAAATAAGAAGTGTAACAAGCCCGAGTCGATATCTGAATATCCCTCTATCCAAATCTCACACGCAGTTGGAAGTTACTTTACTCCGCCGACAAAATATATACCACTGAAGGGGGTGAACTCAAACAAGTAATTACCGTCGCAACCAATCACACCTCTTCAATTCCTCATCACGTGCCGGCGCTCAACTTTTGCGGACCTCGATTCATCGCCGAACTGAGACATTCCATAAACCCTGGCTACCACTTCCGACCGCACCTTACCACTCCATGTCCGAACAATCAGACCCAGCCTCCGCCTGCCCCGTCGATCACAAAACACGCGAGGCATGGCTCAAGCAAGCCAAATCGCAGAATGCTTCGGTGACACCTCCGCACTCACCTCTCAAATCCGAAGGTTGTGATTCTAAACAAATTGGTCAATCCACCACGCCGCCAGCATATGGGCTATTCTCGCGGCTAGGGACGGCGAGAGAAATCTCGTCGATCCCGCGCGCAGTATCTGGAGGCGAGGAGAAAGATGGGAGTGGGAAGACACCAGCGAATAATGAGGCGGATACAGGCGCAGACAAGAAGACAGGAAACTGGATGTATCCATCTGAGCAGATGTTCTTTACTGCGATGAAGCGGAAGGCGTATAACCCGAACGAGGCGGATATGCAAACCATTGTTCCGATACACAATGCTGTGAATGAGCGGGCATGGAAGGAGATCAAGGAATGGGAGAAGGGGAGGGGAGCAGATGCGTTAGTAATATCTGTGTATCGATTTTGCGGGGATTGTTTGCTGACTATTTGAAGTTGTGGTGGTCCAAAGCTTGAATCTTTCAGTGGACTTTCAAGTGCCCTTACGCCGAGAGCTCGATGGAATACCCTGATTGGATATCAACCGCCGTTTGACCGCCATGACTGGGTTGTGGATCGATGCGGTACCAAGATCGAGTATGTTATCGACTTCTACGCCGGCAGGGATGAGAAGAAGGCTGGCAAAGAATTGAATTTCTATCTTGATGTGCGGCCGAAGTTGAATAGTTGGGAAGGGGTTAAAACGAGGGTCATCAGATTTGTTGGCCTGTAAGATTATGATTGTAATGCCCTGTAACAATAGTCATGTTTAAATAATAGAAGTAAGGAGCATCTTGGGGGTTCTGTACGATAATTGGAGGTGGCAATAGAAGTCAGATTTCATCACTTTCTTTAAGACTGCCATGGGATGGAAACGGACATTACTATCAGGTAACTCTTGCTTAACATCAGATGATATACCTATAATGATACTCGCATCTCATCGCTCAGGAAAACTCGTGCTGCCGAAGATAAGCAGCTCCATCAATGCTAAAACGCCCATTACGCCGTCATGTGATATCCAGCCCATTCAATCCGACATCAACCGCTTAATAAGAATACCCAATAGGAACGGAGTGAGAAAGAACCACACTAGAAACCGCATCAGCCCTCTATACGGTACACATCTACACTTAAAACGGATAACCCAACTCTCGTAACCGCTCACAATGCTTCTTCTCCATTTTCCTCGCCTGGTCCATCTTCTCGTCGTCAACGAAAAACCAACCCTGGGCGTCTTGCATTAATCGCTGTTGTTGCTGATGCTCGTATTCGCACTTCAGGTTGAGTTGATGGAGGTACTTGTGCTCGGCCGTTTCGTCTAATTTTCGCCACTTCTTCTTATTGAAGTCCTCGACTTCAACCGGATTGACCCAGTAGGGAACCTTTAAACGTGTGGAGGTCTGTTTCTGGGTCATTGGTGCCCTCGGGCCTTCGAAGATGACTGATGGTCCTTGTGGTGTTGTTCCAGAGCTGAATATGTTGGAGAGAAGCGGGAGAACGAAGAGGAAGAGGAGAGGAAGAAGGGATGAAAGCGCGCTTGAGATGCTAGGAGCGGGTTCTGAGCCGGGGGGTGTTGCAGTCGCAGGGCGTCTTCGAGGACGTCCTCCACCGAATTGATGTACGCGAATGCCGGGGCCGCCGCCGAGATTGAAAACGAAGCCAGGACCCGTGTCGAAAATTCCGCCGCCTGCTGCAGTATTAGCATACATGAAGGCGTCTTGGCAATGGGTGATGTGGAAGGATGATATAAGACATACCAAAGGGTCCTCCAAATCCCCCACCCGTTCCCCCGCCAAAAAACTGCCTAAACATCTCCTCCGGCGAAATCTCTTCTTCCCACATTGGACCCTGTCGCTGAGCGCCAGCGGAGCGCGCGAAGTTACTGAATGGGGAGGCACCGGCAGACGAAGCGCCCGAGAAGCGGTTATCGGGGTCGCCGCCGAACTTGTCGTATTTTGCTTTCTTGTCTGGGTCGGAGAGTACTTGGAAGGCTCTCGATACCACTAGAAATACATTAATATCCATACTAATTAAGTAATGAAGTGTAATTTATGTGCATACTCTTGAAAGCCTCATCAGCACCCTCGTACCCATTCTTATCCGGATGCGTCAACAGACTCAGTTTCCGATATGCCTTTTTGATCTCTCCATCTGAACAAGTCGTCTTTACTTCCTCCAGCCCCAGAATCTCGTAGAAGGCGGTCGGCGAGCATCGACGTATTCGTATGACTGCAGCTTTCTGTTCTACTGTGAAGGCCCGCCCTGCACTGCCGTCGTTATGCTGGCGATGTTTAGCATCGCCGTTGGATCGAGGGTCCGCGCCGCTTGCTTTCGCGGACATGATGTGGGAGGCCGAATATGGCCCGAGAAAGGCGAAAGTGGGATAGATGCCACTTAGAGGACGGCGTAGGAAAGTAACTCTATTATTATTAGATGCAGAAGAGCGGCTGCAATGGGTGGCCGAGGGATGTGTGGCGGGAATGGGCTTTGAAGTTTGTCATGGACAGAGCAACAGTGTTCCTAGTGCCATGCACGGGCCAACGTCATCGACTTCAATGGAGTCTGGACGATCGTTCACTTTCACGGCGGCAGGTGATGCATGCAACCAGTACTTTCACCTTTTTCTTAATCAACTCGAATTATCTCCCATCCAATCTCTTAGACCATCACTTCAATCACAATGACCGACCCACCAACAAAAGATGGCATCCTCCGCTCTCTGCGCAATTGGGGAGGTTCGTCATGCATCCCTCGTCTCACGTGAAATGATATTCACGCTTTATAGAACTCTCTGTCCCTCCAACGCTACTCGCAACCTTGATCACCGCCCAGCACATGCGCCCATTCCAACCATTGCCCATGATATTTCCGCCAATACTCTTGTTTTCAAGTTACTTGAATCTAAGTGGCTATCGGACTGATGCTGCGGGCATCACTGGTGCTTGGAGTGGACTATATGCTTTGCTGGCTGCACGTAGGAAACATGTAGGTTATTCTAATTCATTTTTCGAATTACTTAAGTCTTGGGTGGATACAGTGGACTAACTGAATACAGAAATTGACGCAAAAGGTCACAGTTCGAGGGGTTGTTCGTGGAGTTTCCTTAGGACTTTGCGCCGTGAACGTAGCAGGATGTGGCTTGGCTTATATTCTTGGGCAGAGGGAAAAGAGAGAAGAAAATTCGAACAAAAAATAGGTCGGAGGGTTTTATCCATAAAACATTGTATTTGTATCTTTGTGAAATGACTGCACGAGCTGGACACCAAACTACTTAGGTACGAACACACAAAGATATCCGTGAGTTAATAACTCATATTCCATTCCATTTTCCTGATGTCTATTTTATAGAAAGCTACGCAAATAACATGATCCGGTCGCCTAAATCTTCGCTCATTACCATCGCCCTTCTCGGCAGTATGCTTCTCATCATTCTCACTCTTGGTTGAATGAATGCCAATCGTTAACCAAGTCGTCACAGAACCCATGATGCCAGAGAATCCCACTTAGCTTAGATGTCAAGGCGCCATAACACCGTCAATGCACGAAGACAATGCTTCACATGCAGACGAGCCTCTCAGCCTCTGCTTCTACCATTTCATGAAGTGTCCATAGGCTCCCCTCCATCCGCACATCCAGTGATGGCAGCCTGCCTCTGTGCCATCTTCTCTGCCTTCTTCTCCGCCTTCCATGCTTGAATTTTCTCTTTCAATTCCGTATTTGGAATGATCTGGTCGAAGGTGAGGGGCACACGATTAAATGGATCATTCGGATCACTCAGAAGATGACTCCTGATGGTGCTGCGATCCACAGTGATCCTACTCGTCGGCAGAATGACCGGATCCTCCATGAGTGTGGCCATAAGAGGGTCCTCGAATTCCTGCGGAATTTCACCGAGATCCTGCTCTTCGAGATCCGCTTCTTCCTTGGCAATCCTGATGTGCTCTGCGAGCTGCTCCCATTCTAGAAGCTGTTCGCTAGACTTAAGAGCGAAGCGCTGCATGATGTTCATGGCAGAGCTGAAGTTCTCAGGCTTGTATGAACGTCCATCTGCTGCAACAGCGTTAATAAACGACGTCTTCTCCTTCAAATTCAGATAGACGTCGGATATCTCTGAAAGCATTTGCTTAGGATTCCAACCGTACTGATCGGCGTTGTCCACCTTCAAGCTTGCCTTCTTTGGGCCGACAAGAGCATCGAGGTTATAATCCAGCATGTCGGCTAATCGTTGGACGATCTCAGGCATCGTGAAGGAATCGCTGAGGGCTTCAGTGAAGAGCTTCAACATGGAAACCGTTTCATTCGTAAGCTGCATGTAACCTTTAGCTTTACTCTCTGCAGCCGCAAGCTTTTCTTCATTCTCTTGTCGGGCGTTTGTATCCATGTCATCTGGAGGATTCTTCAGGAGTTTCTGAAGCTCATTGATTTGCTTGAAGGCAGTGAATGACTCGTCCAAAACAAAGGTAACATCATTCAGCAAAAGGTTCACGAAATGTACGAAAAAGTCAAGATTCACTCTGCGGGTTGTTAGCTAGTCAAAGAGCAAAGACAGATTACGCTTACCGAGCTTCCGTCGCGAGATTATCCCGGTATACAGGATTCGGCCAGATGCACTTGATGACCTGGAAAATCTCGTAGCGAATGTTGAACTTGTCATAGAATTGAGTGTGGGTCCCAGTGCTCTCGCACTCAATATAAAACTTCATCAAAGCATGAAGTAGGTGCTTGGTTGCGAATTCGTGGGCAAATAGAACATCTCCTAGAATCCCCTTCGACCGGCCGTAGACAGCCCATACACCATGGAAAAGGATCGTGATAAGTCCAGACTTCAAGTAGGGATTCTTGATATACTCTGAACTCCGGAGGAAGGTTATGCAAATCATCATCAGCTCCTCGCATTGCGTAGATGTGATAATGTTTGGCATGTTCCTCGTGATGAACTTGAAGTTGTCGACGATATCCTCAAGGAAATATTCCGGAAGGCACTTAAATGCTTCCGGCTGCTCTTTCTGCAGAGGAAGCTGCAGCGGGTTCCGTGGAAAGTCAGTGTTGGGGCCCACGAGCCTCAACATCCACACGATAACATATCGCATGAATTGCATTGACCTGCCTTGAGAAGTGTCATCCAGCAGAACTCCTTGGGTTGCCAAAATGGTACATTGACCTCTCTCTAGTTGATTCTTGATCTTCTTTACATGTGCCTCGAACAAGGCAAGTTGTGCAGGATTCTGGAACGCACGTTAGCATAGAAATCACAAACTCAAAATATGAGATTGGAAAGACATTACCTGAGCAAATTTATGCCTCTCAACTTCAAGCTTTGCTAGCTGCTTCTCCATCCACTTAATGTCCTTCTGCAGCTGAGATAGCTTTGTGTTTGTAGCCTCAGTCCCGTAATGATGAGCCGCAACAGTGAGGAAGAAGATTTCCGTGATGAAATTGTTTACTCCTCCAGTCGTTACGCTGTAGAAGTCATCCGAGGCATGCTGATCCGCGTTTATTTTTGTTTCATCATCAATGCGAACCCGGGGAGATCGCCGCAGGTAGTCAATGTCAATGCGATCAACTTTCGAGAACGTTGCGTCCATGAACGGCTCGCAAAGGCGGTCCAGAACGACGGTGATGTTCACCATAAACCCGTCAGATGAAACGATTTTAGGGTCGACCTGCATAGCCCTCCTCTTGTGGTTTGCATTAACAGCAAGCGCGAACCAATCCAATATCCGCTCCCTCGAGTCTTTGGCCTTAATGAGGCAGTTTACAATATCAAACAGTTCGTCCTGATGTGACTGAAGAGACATACGAAGAGCCCTCTGCGAATTCGCTACGTACCCCTTATCCCTCGTTGTGGGACTAGAAAAATAGTTTAGTGCAACATCTCCCTGCATCGGAGATAATCGGAAGAACGGTCCGAGGAGAGTTCGAGTCTCAATATGCTGAGCAGAAATGTTGGACGGTAGAAACAGCGAGGACTGAGTCAGGGCAACCAACAAAGGCTGGTAGCGCACGAAGTTGCGCATAGCCAAAATGTACGGCTTATAGTCGTCGTTCATAGACAACTTGGCCAGTTGTCGACTTAACTGCTCCATGGCGCCAACGAGGACATCCTTAACGCTCTCATCTTCATTAAATCGGGAAACGGCTTCATTGAGAAAGTCGTGACAGATTCCGCGATCACTATCAGAGTCCGCAAGGAGCTGCTCTGCTAGAAGGTTGATTGCGGGCGTATCCTCACCAAACATGTCAGGTATGGTTACAGCAAAGATGCAGTAACTGAAGCACAACCGCCGAGCCTCCTTCAGGATGCCGTACTTTGGGTCATTCTTGTTATGCATTCCACGGAACAACTTCGACACCCGCTTCCAACAACCCAAGAGATAGTGCAACGGTTTGCCTTCTGACTTGCTCGATGCAGCTTCCAGTATCGCCTGGTCCAGGACGTCCGGGGTCAACCAAAGCGGTCTACCGTCCTCATCGAGGTCACGCTTAACACCAGAAACGAAATACAATCGATGCCCGTGTGCATCTCGCGTATTGTTGGGGTCTAGGGTGATCCTAAAGATGTTGCTGATGGTCCTGTCCTCCCATACTTCCAACGACACCAGGCTACTGTCTTGTGTCTTTGGCGGGGCCTGGCCTGCACCACTATCATTCTGGGGAACAGCGGACTTGGGCTTGATATATATTCGGGGAGTCGGCTTGCTTTCCGACTTCATCCCTAGCTGAGTGAAAGGGTTCAGGTTTGATGAATCTGACGTTTGCGATAGGGGTTCTGCGGTGGTAGGTGGCGACTGTCTCTCTTCAGGCTTCGGCGTCGAAGTACTTGGAGATGCAGTAGGAGGTGTGGACGAGCTAGAATTGCCATTTCCGGCTGGCTGGCCATCGAGTTTCGCGAGCCGCTTTGCTCGAATCTACTCATATTGTCAGCAAGAGGTGTGTATTAGAAATGGGTAGAAATGATACCTTGTCGGCGTCCGACATGGTGTTTTCGGCGTCAGCCATGTTGATTTCGTCTGCTGGAGTGTATCTGAGTTGTGGTATAGCAGGCCTGTGTCCTAGATATACTAAGGGATTAAAAAATGGATAGTGATTGTGTGTTGTGCAAAGTATGAATTGTTGTCCGACTCTCTCACCTAAGGCGTCAGTCAAGTCCACTCGGTCCGTGCACTCATCGAGGTTTATCGTTAATCACCCCGCCATACTCACCAAACCACGTGCTTCATCTCACAGAACCCAGTCGAAGGAAGGAGAACTTCACCCTTCAAACTTCATGATACGCTAAATTCACATACTATAGATCTTTAAATTGCGTTTCAAATACTATTCCGATATACTACCTCAGCTAAAGTAAGCTTTAGGGATGGAACCTCTATTAGCTCCTCCGTGTGAAGCTTCATCCACCATACTATGCAAGCTACGATATCTATAGGTTCCTGGTTTAACTCAAATGGTGGTCGTTCTATAGAATACGGATCCGGTTATTGAAGCTTTACCCCAAACATTATCCTTTTCCGAACTAAGATATTTCATGCCAAATCCTGAAAAGCACCGCAATGGGACTTTGCCATGGCCTAATGACTCTGAGAGGGGTTTAATATGTTGCAAAGAAGTAAAACCAAACCTCTTCACTAATAACACATCATGCAGGTGACTTCAACCGGCGCGCTCTCCTACATGTCCCACTGAATCTACAATCCTTCTATCTAAGCGCCTAGTTCTAGGATAACAAGGCTTCCTGTAGCCAAAATCGCATGTAGGTTTATACTAGAGAGAGAGTGTTGGGGATGATGTATATTGCAGTGTCCCGCAGAAGGTATGCACCGGAGTACTCCCAGCTTGACATGGATCGACACAGCTCCGGGTATGATGCAATCAGAAAAGCCAAGCTCAGGCGGACGGTGCGAGGTGGAATTCATGCGATTGGCTCCAGAGCCGTCTCAATGATTATCGAACAGGAGGGACACGACGTTGGAAGTGCTCTGTCCCTGAAAGCCTTGTCTTGTGCTTAAATGCTTGATGCATGTGGGTTCATAGAATTTGATGGACGGTGAAGGCGCCAAGGCAGGGGACCAGCATGTGGCTGCTGCCAAGGAAACTGGACATGTCCTTATGCGGAGGGGATAGACGCATAGAGAAGGAAAACAAAAAGACAATGAAGGGAAAACTAGAAGAGTGAGACACAGAAGTAATCTCTCGATGCATCATAAGGTTGTATTGATAAGCCTCTCACCTCCGCCGTTGGAGGCGCAGGCTAGGACAGGAGGACTGTCAAAAGGACATGCCAGCTGAAGTTTTGCCTTCTGGGCCTCTGGAGCCTAGTCTTCGGACCCGCAGAAGCATCAATCATCAATCATGGTGTGTCTGGCAGCGAGAAATCACTCCACGCATCAGTAGTCGAGGGAGGTTTAGGTGAATGGTAGACAGGGCTTGCTGCTGAAACGCTTGTTGCTTTCACAGGCGTTGTCGTGGGTGATGACGACCGAACCGCCGCATTGGGAGCTGTTGCCGCGGCGAGATAGCGGCTGACACAAAAGCACGCCTGGGGTGCGTGCATTGCGGCGATTGTGGGACCAGAGAATAATGGAAATGCTCTCTGGCGTGTCCTGCTGGACGGCGTCGAGCAAGTGTTTGTGAATGGCGCTCTAGACTTGGGAAGAAGAAAGAAGCGGGCGCCTTTATCAGACGCATACTTGTCGTATCTGGTGTCTTGATGCAGCGTTCAAGCCGCCAAATCCCGATTAGCACTAACCTGCCTGCTCTGCTGCAACTCGCACTTCCATCTCCTCCATCAACAGCAACAACTCCATCCTTCACCACCGTACTCCCGTTGAGACAAATTATTTTACTGCGACCCATCTCTGCACCAGCCACGCTCATCGCAAGCCAAACAGCGTGACCGCGTCCCCAGCCAGGCCTGGGCAAACACAGCCGCAGCAACGAAGCCTCTAGCTGGTCAGTGCGCCTTTCGTTGTTCTGTTCCTGCCTAGTTGCTCCTCCCGACAAGTCCTCACGACCACCTACTTCAACAACACCTCTCCTCCTCCGCCATCTCACTTATTGATTCTTCTCTGCCACTACAGCTCCTCGATCCACTACCGACTTCCTCTACTACCCGACTGAACCAGCACCATGGCGGAGATCCGTCGCAAGCTTGTCATTGTCGGTGACGGTGCTTGTGGAAAGACCTGCCTGCTCATGTAAGTGTTCCCCCAGACGGCCATCACGACTACCTTGATTCGTATCCGTATCACTAGCAGCTAACATATTATTTGACAGTGTCTTCTCCAAGGGCACTTTCCCTGAGGTTAGTCGTGCACCTATCCCCATCCCCTACGTATCCCTGGGTTGCGTCAGCCTGGCTCATCAACAGCCCCATTACACCGTCCAAGCATTTCGACTCATTGACTTGCAATTACTAACAATGTCTGTCGTGTAGGTCTATGTCCCCACCGTCTTCGAGAACTACGTCGCCGACGTCGAGGTGGATGGAAAACATGTTGAACTCGCCCTCTGGGATACTGCGGGCCAAGAGGATTACGACCGTCTCCGACCTCTCTCTTACCCAGATTCGCACGTTATTCTGATCTGCTTCGCCATCGACTCGCCTGACTCCCTTGACAACGTCCAAGAGAAGGTAAATATCCAGTATCTGTCGTATTCCCGTAATCTGTTGAACTAACGTTCTTCGCTGTAGTGGATCTCCGAAGTTCTACACTTCTGCCAAGGTCTACCAATCATCCTCGTCGGCTGCAAGAAGGATCTCCGGTATGACCAGAAGACCATCGAGGAGCTCCACAAGACCTCCCAGAAGCCAGTGACTCCAGAGCAGGTCAGTATACTTCCCAACGCAATCCTAGTAGACCGCAAGATAACAAGCTAACTTTAACATAACAGGCTGAGGATGTCCGTAAGAAGATTGGTGCCCAGAAGTATCTCGAGTGCTCAGCCAAGACGAACGAGGGTGTCCGGGAAGTGTTCGAGCATGCCACTCGGGCTGCCTTGCTCACAAAGAAAGAAAAAAGGAAGACCAAGTGCGTGGTCTTGTAAGCCAGCACTCGGCTTGGTTCTTCCGGCCGTCACAGTCACATGACGATGATATACCTGGACATAGACAATTCTCGTGGCAGTTAGTGTGTTTGCGATGGATACTACTTGTGAATGGTGGGCTTTGGCGGAGGCGATATCGACCTTACTCTGGCTAGTTAGAGCCCATATTCATGGCACCTACGAGGCGTTCTGCACTAGGATCTTGAGACATCATCTTGGGGTAGCACAAGACGGAATTTTTTTTCACCGGCCCAAGAAGAGCAGATATCCTGGACTGAAGCAATGGTAGGACTGTCTTTGAGCTTCTTCTCTCTGATCGGTCCCGCCAGGCTCGAATGCCCACTCATATATCAAACTTCTTCTGGTCCTTGTCTGCAAGCTGTTCTTGGTTTTGGGATTTTTCCTATTTTGAGCACAATCGAGAAATATCCGCCCCCCCCCCCAACTTTTTATCCCAATTTTCCTCTCTCTACCTCTGTTATCTGCGAATCTCTCTTTTCTCCTCACTTTCTGATGGCTGAATGTTTGTATGTTCCGCGCATCCACGGTGTAATACTCTTTGTCCTCTTGTAGGCGTCAAATTGATATCCTGCAAACCTAATCCTTCGCAGATTGACATGGAAGCGGTGAAACAAGTTTTTCCGACGCCTGGCTGAATCTACAGTACCTTTATCGCGACGTGACTGAATGACGTCGATGTACTCACCCCTTATACCTTGCTTCCCCCACATCCACGTTTGATGCATGTTCCTTCCGTTATCGTCAGGAACGGGGTCGTCGATCAAGCACGAGCAAAGATGACATTCCGGCTGGCCTTAAGCGGTAGGAGCAAGAGAACACAAGCCCCACTCCAGCTTCCCGTAATTCACAACTCCACAGCCGCATCATACCGTATCGTACCTCTTTTCTCTTTACGTGCATGACGCATGCTTCCGAATTGAGATTCCGATATCCGCATCCGATATATTCCCTGGCGATCCATCTGATCGAGTTCGGTGCTACTGATGAGAAGCTATATTACCGTGACTACCAAAGTTCGTTTCCAGTTGCCAATTCTTCTTTTGATTTTTCATGCCTATCATGTGGAGGAGTTGATGAATCTCGGGGAAGGTGAGATGTTCTGTGTAGGGCAGCAACCACTTTCTAGAATTTGTGTTTAGTTGAAGTGGGATGGGTGGAAAGCTTACGAGAGTGGGGAACCTGAAGGCGGAAGGGAGGGGGTTTGGAGTGCAGATGGACGGTGAGATGCAGCCCTACCCGTTGATGCTTGCTTGCGGGTGCTTGGAAATACAGATAGACATTAGCGTACACGTTCATTACTTTGTAATAAAATCTGCTCATCCTTTTGGATGATTGCTGATGATGATGCTATCTAGATGCTCACCCCTTTCTGCTAATGCCATTCCATATCGTGTACATGCCTCCAAGGTGCCCCTTCCGATCACTAACATTAAAGCATTAAAAAAACAATCCTGCTCGCACCACACGGGTGTCGTGACCAAAGATCCCTTTATGCCATGCTGGAAGCTATGCTGCTACTCGCCTTAAATATGTCCAGAGCCTCAAGCTTCCCATGGAGGCTAGCCCACGAAAACGGTTCTACCGGTAGAAGTAATCGAAACATACGACGATACAATCATCGTATAGGCGTTCGTTTTATATGAACATAGAAAGCAAGATTGCTATTGACAGTGCTGCAAAGGATGCGGGACGGGTACCTGCTGCAGTGCCCTTAGCTGAAGGTGATGCTCCAGGTGTCTGTTGTGATTCTGCGGTTGCCTCTGTGGTTCCATCAGCCGGTGAAGTTCTGCTCGCCGCGGCGGAAGGGCCTATAGAAGGTTCGTTAGGGGAACTAGCCCTTGTGGTCAGCAAGGAAGTCTGGGACTCCTTACCTGGTGTTGCTGTCAGTGAAGCAGAACCAGAGGCGCTCGCAACCTTCTCATCCCCACTCTTAACGCCAAACCCAACTTGCAACTTATCGAAGTCGAAGACAGAGTAAACGTTCTTAAGGAAGACATCACCGACTAGCCATTGGTTGTCACCAAACGTCTTGCGGCCGATGATGTTGCTTCTGCAATTCCCGCCACTCGTTTCTCCGCCGATGTAGTCGCCTGTGGAGACGTTGTATGTTTTGCCTCCAAAGACTAATTGGACTGGCTGTGTAGCTTTGCAGGGGACGGTGAAAGTCTCTCCGCTCTGCTCGGATCCAGGGATGAGTTTGTGCAATGCTGCGGCGTCATCGCTTGGCATGAGAATGAAACTGGTTCCAGAATCAATGATGGCTGATCGACCTTTAACGCCAAGCTTCTTTCCATCGACTCCAGCATCATCGATTGGGAGCTCCCAGAATTCGACAGAGCTCTCTACGACTGGGATGAAGTTTAGATCTCCGTCATATCGTTCCTTGTTCGGTTCTCCCAAATTTAGCTCCCCGTCATTGAGCCCGTCTTTTGTTCTGCTGAGGTGTATACCGAATAACTTTGCCTTGATGAGCCTGGAGGTGGACAGGACGTCCATGAGTTGGGGTGATTCAACGGTGCCAGGAATGGTGTCGCCGCGACCAATGCCTAGGATGCCGTCCATTGGATAGGCTTTGAACTCGTCAGAGACGTTGGTGCCCAGGCCGAACGAGAGGGAGGGGGAGAGATTGGCGAGGTGCAGTGTGTCGGATGCGACAATTCCAGAGACGGATCCGGTGCCGTATGTTATTGAGAAGGCTTCCTCGCCTTTCTGTTGAGGTGTTAGCTGTGTCACTTGAGACCGTAGCTCAAATGGACCCTTGATGCTGGGCCTACTGGAACATACTTTCAGAGTACTTGAATCCCCTTCCCCAAACGTATTATGAGAATCGCACGCATCCGAAGTGCAGTCCTGCCCCATCACCCATGTATTGCTTGCTGCGGAATCCAAAAGCAATAGATATTCCTCCGTACTAGAGCCAATAGTGACGGCAACCATGTACGATAGATCTGTTCCATCTTGATCAATTGCAACACTACTCTCTTGTTTGGGATCATTTGATTTAATGATATTATGCTGGTTTTCTCGGCGTATAGGGACTCGGCGAAGGGGCAGCGTTATCGATCCATATTCGCTATTAACAGGTCGCGTTGCTCGTCGTTGCTCAGTCGGCTTATCGCTACCTCCATACACAGGTTGGTAGGGATAGAAGGCGTGTACAGTTGGCAGTATAGACAGACATGCTGCAGTGACCATAAATACGGGAGGTGGGATATGCATTATATTAAGCAAATAGTTGCATTCGACCGTGTAGGAAAGGTGAAGCTAGGTACAGATCAATTAAGCAGACCCAGATTCGGAAAATTATCAAGTAAAAATGAAGAAGAGGTGTGGAGGTGTATAGACAAGGAGGACACGGTTGGAGCCGCAAGCAAGCTATCTCGATCGAGGGAGGTGATTGTGCAGGTCGGATGTCCGATGCGTCGATCCGTCGGAGAAGATTCCCCTTCCAATAATCTCTTGTATCTTGGACCGTCCACACCAAACAGTAAACACAGGTGAAGCTGATGCGGGTGAAGAAGAGGTGAAAGGGGGGCCATAGTTTTGACGCGGAAGGCTGGTTTTTGAGGTCCATCTCACAGAAACATCTGCGACAGTGGCTTGATGTTGCGGGGGGTTAGAGGACCCATTGGCATCCCTGCCCCTGAATCCATGCAATGGCGGTGCATGAAAGACCCATTGATGAATATGCACCAATTGACCTAGTAAGACCGTCTATCATGAGGAATGCGCATCGCCTTTTAATCTAAATATCCATCGCAACATCAGGATGGGGCCAAAATGGATAGTGAACTCTAGTACAAAACTTATCACATTTCTATGTGCTTCGCTCAAGTTTCTTCCAATGAAGGTGTGCCATATTCACATATTATCAACAATTGAGCACGTCAAAACATCGTCGAAAACGGTTGGAATCGCCATGGCGCACCCTTCGCGTCCGGATAAGCGAGCATGGCGGGAATGGAGGGAAGACGCTGGGTATGTTGAGGAAGACTCGGTGTTGGGTTAGGATATAAAATCTCTGTACTTGGCGTTCATCGGATTCATCTTCAGACTCCATACACTATGACTCAAATTTTACCTCTAACTTGTTGATCTGGACGAAATCTTACCATTCGTTCCACCAACGCCCATTTCTCACCTACCCGGGCTGCTAAGACACTCCAGACCTCCTGGCGTACCTCCATATATGCTTCTACCATGGTCTCCACTTTTACCCCATCTCTTTCCTCTGTATTTCGACGTTCCATCAGCCTCTCATACCGTTTACGGCAGGCATTTGGTGTCTTAGGAGGGAAGTACCGAGCAGCAATCTGGTTCCAGTTGTATCCAGAAGCCCGCGCAGCCATAAGTGCGTCATCGTCTTTAGCAGACCAGGAGGCTGAGCTCCGCGAGCCTCCTCCTGCCGCAGGTGCAGCTGAGATAGAAGAGCGGTGGGAAGAAGCTGTGGTCTCCTTAACCGTCTTCGTTCCCACCCGCCCAGAGCGTCGCTGGTTAATCTCCTCAATATCATGATTGTTTGAGCTCTGTGGCTTGTTTTGACTTGGAATAACTGCACTAGACGTCTTCAGCAGGGAGGGTTCTTTTTGTAAGCGTGTTGAACGGCGCAAGACGGTAACAGTCCTTGCTTCTTGCGAATTGAAACTATGCAATGGAGAATTTAGCAGCGGTTCCAGGTCCAGTAGGCATTGCACATCCGTCTTAAACTCTTCAAAAATATCGCCGAGGCTGTCGTCCGGGTGTCCCAAGTAGTCGCCCTCATCACCAGGGTTAGAGCCGGGCTTGACATCCCTCAGTTCATGTCGAACCACTTCAAGAGCAAGCTCGGAGACGCGCGGGCTGTCATGCCCCCGTAAGAGGCCAGCTCACTCGTGGTAGCAATCCTAGCAAACAGTAAGTATTCTTCTGAGCCTTGTTATACACTGAACGTACTACTATCAAGTAGAGTATTACCGATAGAACTTAGCAGTAAGAGGTTAGATCTCTTCGTTTTACTTGGTTTCAGCAGCAGATTATCGAGGGACCCATCGCGGACTCCATAACCATCCCCCCGCAGCTTGAGCAGATCAAAATTACGTTTGAGCACCGACACGTCTTTTTTCAGGAACATGATGGAGGATAGTATCGAATAGATCGATACAGTATTCAAAAATACTGCGTATGATAACTGGACTTTCATTATCCAAGTTTCTGGCTTCCCGACTAGGTACTGGAGAAGGAACTTGGCAGCCAGTCTTGAATTCTTTTAGCATATTGTTAACGAAACTGATAAAGACTCCGGGCTGTCTGAAGTGAATTTACGGTCGGCCATGGAAATAAAAGTGAGCCACAGGCTACTTATAAAGACAGCTTATTGCTGCATCAGAGTAGCCGCCGTGATAATTATATGCGTCTACCACGAAACCGTCAAGAATCTCAGCCTTGTCACCCTGGCGCTATCGTGCTACCACGGAATGTAAGAGAGGAAAGGGCGCTTCTCCCCGTCCAAGTTTTCCCGAACTAGTCCAACACAAGCACCAAAGTCCAACCTTCATGGCTGAGGTTGTCGTAGGCTTAGTACTTGGGGCACTCCCTGTCATCATCGAGGTGGAGGTAAGTAAGCACTTTCACATTATAGCTGAGTACATTGATTAACGTAGGATTCGGCTAGACTATACGCCGTGTTCAATAATCTGTCAAGATCGCATTTGAGAAGAAATACGAAAAACACATTGAATCACTCCAAGGACACAATACAGAATTTCGACACCTTCTTACTCAGATGTCTAGTCTCCAGCAGAACCCCGCAAACTTTCAAACTTCTGCTCACAAAGAGGTCTCACCGAACTATGAAGCGATTCAGTGCGCCTCCCAAAGCCTGTTGGAAGATTTAACTTCTTCCTGGGGATGTAATTATGCAAATCATGTGCGATACGTCGCAGAAATATACTTGGATACTAAAGTGGAGGAATCAATTCACTTGAACTTGGGTATATCCTACCAGGGTACCGAAGAGTCGGTTCAACTGAGGTATGTCAAAACTAACCCATTATTATTATGGAGCCATGTGTGATTTTGAAATTCTCTTTAAGGCCATGTGTTTATCAGCATCCTATGTGACTGCGACTCCATGTACGATCCTCGATGCCTCCAAGCGCTTTGTCTTTGTCGAAGCCAAATATTTCACCTCAGTCTTAAATGGGTCACAGCCCCTGAATAGACTTCAACAAGGGACTCAAACACCTCTATTTAAGGAATCCAACACTTCCATACTGTCTACTCCATCCATCTCCGGTCCGGGGGCTCTAGGGGCACCATAACCAGAAAGAGAGCCAATTACCAACGAAGCGAGCTTACTCCACCATTGACACCAACGCGGAAAGTAGTACGTTCTGTTAATGCACAATGTGTGATATGTACACCTACGAGCCCACTTCCAGTCACCTTAGAGCTCCGCCATGTTAGAGATGCTTGTCAGCCCTTATGACACATAGCTTAATGCCACTATCAAGCATGTCCGTCGATATTGGAGTGCTACCCGTGGAATATCTCAAAATCTCTCAAAAGTACCGGCACACACTCTATCCAACAAGCCCATAGGCGTGGTAGACCAATTGAAACTCGCTCACAGGATAGTGACGGGTGTACTGCAGCATCATTCAACCCCCTGGTTATCACAAGACTGGAATCTGCAGCACATATCATTCTTTGATTCTCGTATCTAAGTCTCTGAAGACCTCTTTAAGACCCTACATATCGGCGCAGATATTCCCAACTTTAACGCTCAGCAACCTCCTTGCTCGATGGAGGGCGTCCAGGCCTCATACCCCCAAGACACCACTTAATTAGTGATAGACAACCAAAACAGAATCCGGAACGTTACCCTGCACAATCTTGGAGTCTCTCTTTTGCAAATCGGTTGCTGGGAGATTATGAATCCCCATAATGTGCCAGCTGGCTAGCGTCTAGCAAGGAGGGATAGCTCCTCCTGGGCCCAAATACAAGAACTTTGTTCAAAAATGCCTTCACTGCGACTTCGGATATGGGGAAGACTTACATAGGGCAGAATTGCAAATGCTCTTTACAACGACATCGTATGTCCATTGGAAGGGATGATGAAGAGCCTTGACATCGATGATAATAATCCCTAGAAACACCAAGTCTCAAACCCCATTTTTTTCTGAAGGTTTAAAGGACATGGTGCTTCATTCATGCTTCAACCTCTACCAAAAGCCCGCCCCTCATCCAAGCCACGGAATGTCCTCACCGATTCAAGCTCAAAAGCCCTTCCACATACCTCCTCGCATCAATCCCAATCCCTTCCGTCAACCCCCTCGGTCCCCATCCCGCCGCAGCTCCACCCATCTTGTCTCCAGTAGAAGGTCCACCGAGTCTCCACATACCACTCGTCATCCGACTCCCCGAGCTTTTTGTCAACGACACTAACGCATCGCGAGCTCTACGAACAAGAAAAGCCTCACGAAGCTCCGCAGTATCGAATCCTTCTGACTCTGCTCCTTCCTTAGGAGGATCAGTTTGGGAGGATGGAAGTCTCATCCAGACGACCCACCACCCGCGGCTCGTCTTGCATGTTCGCTCGATCTCGGATAGTGTGCGCCGAGTGCCGACGACGGTGGCTAGGATTTGAGAGTGGACGTTGAGGGCCTCGACGCGGCTCCAGCTTGATATGTTGGAAGTACTGCTAAGACCTTCTGCTACGAGAGTACCGGGCTCAGGGACGTTCGGGATGCTGGAGTGCACGGTAAATGTTCGTGGATCATAGACAAGGTCGTAGATCGGCTGTGTGTTTGGACCTGCGCTAGTGGTTGTAGGAATAGTGGTGTGGGGGTGAGAGGCTGCGGCGATGCGGGCTGCAACTTTGTCTGGAGACGTGCTGTTACTTAGTGGTCGATGAAGAGGGGAGAAGTAGGTATGTAGATTCCGATAAAATGAGGCTAGATTCAGCGATTCTGTTCTGTGATGGAATAAGAATGTGTAGATGAAAGGACGATGCTGCGAACAGTTGGTTAGTACAGTCTCCGGATCGCGCTAGAAGACACACTTACTACATAGACGACAGGGCGCAAACGGGTGAGTTTGCGTGTCGTAGAGGGTCTGTCATTCAGCTCTTTCTCGTAAGAGGGAGTTTCATCTCCCTCGCCGGGAGTCTCTGGCGGTTTCTCGCCAGTGAGCTCCACATGAATGGTTCGGAGAGGGATGCGATTGTTCCAAGCACCCTCGTCGTTGTCATCGTCTACATTTTCTTCCATGTCCCCTTTTAAACCAAGAATGAAGTATCCATCGTTCTCACGCCGTATCTGTGTCTTTAGCTTCTCCTCTGCATGATCTATGTCAGGTTCTGGTTCAACATAATGCATCGAGATTTCTGGCGACGGCTCTCTCGTGCCATCCGCTTCTGACTGTAGAAACTGCTCGGGACTCTGCGATCTCTTACCACCCCATGCAGTGCCGTATCCTAAAGTCAAATATTTCATCCAAGTTTCCGCGTCACCAAGCGAAGCCATTATCGGCTCAGACTTGGTTGCTTCGGCGTTGCCTGTGGAGTCAACGGTAGTTGAGGCTTTATCCAGAGAAGCTTCTACTGCCATTACTATGGGAGGAGGTATGCCAGGTGGAAGCCCTCTGTCTAGACTGGGTGCTTGATCTTCAGTTCGAGTTTGCTTCTGGAATTTCTTATTGTCGAGGGATGGACGTTTTAATACGGCAGCCTTTGGATTCCTCCGTCTCTTTCTCCTATCAGCAGTTGGATTGTCTCGCACGCCGTATGCGTAGTCTCCGTAACAGTAAATGGACTCGACCCAATGTGATACGTCTCGGAGTGATCTTCGGGTCAGCGCTCCAACACCAGAAAACACTACACCATCTGCTGCGCTCGCATATTTTCCACTTCCAACCCATGGCTTCAGTTCAAACGTATCACTTGACACTTTCGAGTTCGCGGAAGACTTTGGGTGTTGGAGGGGTGATGGCTCGCCAAAACGGGACACCATGACATCCACCAAACCATCAGTTCTGCGCGCAAAGTCCTCCAGCACCTCACGCTCCCCACTTCCCCATTCTTCCTCTCCCACTCCAATGCCTAGCTCTCCTCCGGCAGCGAGTTTAAGACCGCCAAATATGTCTACTGCCGGGCTGCCGTGGAGCAACACATCCCAACTACTTGCAAATCGCGTCCAGAATCTGTCTAAAATATTGCAGAATTTAGAGCGTTCTAGTCGTCCGAAGAGGTCACTGAGGGTCGAGGCATGATGAAGTAGGAAGATTGAGTGTGTACGGACTAATTGCTGAAGCAGAAGCGCTGGCGGGCTGACCTCTCTTGCAGAATATTCGATAGTCGGCGCGGAAGATTCAGAAGTGCCACCATTCTTTTTGGATGTGTCGGTAGCAGCGGCGGGGAGCTGAGTGAGGTCGATAGACTATAACCCAGTTAGCTTCGGGTCGCCCAACAATTACAGGTGCACTTACAGCCAGAATCCACCATCCAGACTCCAGCTCATGCAAAACAATGCGCGACTTGTGTGTCTCTACGGAATCGACTGTCTCGCCATTAGAGAAGCTCCTGTGGACGAATTAGTTCCAATTGCTCTAAGTTCCAACCGACAGCATAACTTCAAGTATACCGGGCAAAGTCGACCATGCCCTGAGCAAGCCCAACTTGGCGCAGCTTCTCATTCTCTTGCTCGCGCAGGTCGCGCTCTACGTGGGGGTTCCTGCCATCAATCTTCGATCTCGCCTTGGCGGCTTTCGAGTGGTAGAAGACTATTTGGTCATGGATGGTCTCATCAGAGTCGCCTAGTGATGGATTGTAGATGGCGAGGAAGGAGAGCTGAGCTGGGACAACTTTCGAGGCTCCAGATGTAGAAGACATTTGAGTATCGCGAGGTTCGGGGTTGAGCGCGGGCACGTGCGTCACATGCGGAGGAGAGGAGGCTCCACGTAGAGGGATAGCTAAAGAACTGCGTCCTTACGGAAGCAGTGAACATCTAAGGGATGACGAAGATTTGTATTTGCATGGCATCGTGCATTACTCAGGCGGCAGATGCTTGTCAGTGAATGTCCAGGGCAAGGAAGCTGCCCGGTTCCACACGTGCGCAAATCGACGCCAAGGCTAGATCTGATCTGCAGACGCGGCAAGGCTTCCTTGTAAATTTCCGACTCCACCATCTTCATGCCATGAACCTCGTCTGCGGGTTTCCGTCTCCCATCCGCTGCTTTTCCAGTATCAATTTCTGTAGGTACAACTCCACCAAGGCTGCAGACCCTCTAAGGATATTGTTTTGTGGTTCCGATGAGTTCAGCATTGCGTCCCTGCGTGCTCTGAACAAGGCGCACCAAACATATCCCGAGCTGATAACTTCCATCAATGTTGTCCATCGTCCAGGAAAAAAGACTGGCAGAGGTTTGAAGGTGATTCGGGAAGGTACATGAAAGTTCCCTATTCGAAGTGGGACGTCAATTGACTTAGACCAGTTCCGATTAAGCAAGTAGCGGTCGAAGAGCTAAAGCTAGACACGCACGAAATCGATACCTTCACTGGATGGACTCCGCCCGATCTCATCAATCTCGTCGTTGCCGTTTCCTTTGGACTGCTTGTTCCTCCACGCATTCTCAACAAAGCCAAATACGGCGGCCTAAATGTGCACCCATCGCTGCTCCCAGATCTGCGCGGTCCCGCACCACTCCATCATACACTTCTCAAGAAACGCACAAAAATCGGCATCACCGTGCAGACGCTACATCCCAAGCACTTTGATCAAGGCATGATAGTTGCTCAGACGCCCTCGCCGGGGCTGGACATACCGTTTTCAGCAACGCTTTCCGAATTGACACATAGCATGGGTGTTCTAGGAGGTCAGATGTTAGTGGATGTGCTAAGAACCCGATCCTTCGTACCTCCCATTGAAGATGCCGGCTGGTATACAAACTCGGGTGGTCCGACCGATCACGCTGAAAAGATCACAAAACAGCACCGATACATTGACTTCTCCACTGCCACTGCCGAAGATATTATTCTTCGACATCAAGTCCTAGGTGACCTATGGTGCACTATGGACGATGGACAAAGGGTTATTTTCCACGAATTTCAATTGTCCGACCTGAACTACGATGGAGACACCAGAACAGGCTTTTTCATTTTAGATGAGAGTAGCAATGCCCCGCTGCTAGCTCGAACGGGTGATAATCGAGTCCTGAAAATCTTGAGCAGCACAATTGGTGGAGGGAAAAGGGGTCAAGGAAATCAGGCCGTGAAGCATGCTTTAGCATCAACAACCTAGTATTTCTGGGCATTAACGGCTAACAAACTTAGTATTCACAATCCTAGCAATACTACATGAGCAGTCCCCCTCTAAAAAGTATGCACAGGTTATGGTTTAGCTCAACAAATGTACTTTTAAGTCATCTCTTAGTTCACTTTCCATTCAAACCTGTCCTTGGCATGTAAGATACAAGTTGGTCAGTGGTCTATTATTCCTCTCAATTTACAACTTAGCCAAAGCCTCCCACCCAGAAACAATATCTCCATTCCACCTATAGGACGGCCTCATGCATGCTCTTTATCCCTATTCAGCACGTCTGAAATGAGAACTTCACTCCTTGTCTGTATCTTCGTCCTTTTCGTATCTTCCATGTTGGTTTCGTAGTACTTAGATCGATCCTTGATCATGGCGGGGCTTTCCTTCGATCGCAGTCCCCTGTACGTCGTCATTATTCCTGTAAGGAAGTCACGAGGAAGTTGATTCAGAAGCGGCCGCTCGTTCTCGTCGTCCTTCCAGTTTTAACAGTGAGCATCTACCAATAACTGAATGAATGAGCTGTTCTGCGGGAGATTCTCGTATACGTAAATAACTGTCTTGTACCATAGCGAGCAGTCCTGAAAGAGTTCAACAGCAGTATATATGACGTAGTCCTTCAATCTTCGACCAGTAATCGCTCGGCGAAGACGTAGAGAGCCGCCAGCCATGCGCAACTTGTCTACATTTTATCACCATCACCTGGGTAAACACGGTGCTAGTCTGCGAAAGCTTCGAATGTCAGTCTCGATATCCGACAAGGTAACGCCAGTCTGTGCCTCTTCGAGCACATCTGATCGGAGACCCTGGCGTAAATACCCGGAATAGTGTATCAAGAGGGACTTATGATTATGGAATTCTTCGCTGTTAGGGCCGACCTTGATAATAACCGTTGGCACAGAGAGGATATCCCTATTATGGATGGATTAGAATTCCTGCAGCAGACGTCGATTTCCCGGACGATACTGACCTAATCGTCGGTGGTTCTGTGGATTCGTTGCTGTCTGACATTTTGGCTGATATGAATTGCTCGGTTGTGTCTTGCAATTTAGCAGGTTCTGTTGATTTAGGGTGGCGGTTAGGTTGGTCGCTACGCCAAAATTGGAACCAGGGGAGGAAAGAGGTTATTACAGTATATATGGGGCTTCATCCTCGTGGGTGGACTTCAAGGGCTTCTCGAATGGATATTTCCCATTTGGGTGATTCGTGCGCACATACTGTGCAGTATTCTTATAGATTCACGAGGTATGTGATTACTGAATAGTGTCACACCAGATGTCATAATCAGCTTCACCATATTGCAAGGATTTCGATATTCCGTACATACGCCTTTCCTAGCCCAACTTTGCACAGTGTTCGAAGGTAGAAGAGGTTTGTGAAATTCGATTTGAGGAACTGGCTTACCTGATATACCACATTGGCTTGCTGGTCCTCTTAACTTATAAATATTCCCTGGGAAAGTTGATTTCCATTATGGATCAAGAATTATGGAAAACCACTATTTAAAACTCCTCAATTGCCAGAATTCATTCAATTCTGAATTTCAGTATATAACAAACGATATCGTTTAGACTGCCCACCACCTTCTTTTCATAAACCCTCCCCACATATTCCCAAAGTGTAGTCTGCCCGAACGCTTGGCATAAATCCTACTTTCCATTCTCAAAATCTGTTTTCTTCTCATCACTTTTGACAGTCTTGTCTCACAGCATTCGTAGCATGCCCATAATACGCACATAGATCCAAGTCGGTTCCGTCATCGCTTTCCCGTAGACCGGCCAATCTTGTCATTGTGCAGAGGAGAAAGTCTTGGGGAGCCGAGTCAAATACTCCTTTTCTTCTTCGTTGTCCTGTGCCTCATCCCAGAACATGCTGTGCACATCAACCAAGAGCTGAAGAAGCGGATCCTGTGGCGGCAGGTTCTCGAACGCGTAGATTACCCCCCTCGTAATATGGCGCTGTACATATATACTCATCGAAAATCTTGTCGAAAAGTCTTTGTTGCTACTTGGGAACGAGCATTCTGTTCGCAAGCAGGTAGGACTTAATCATACATGTCGTTCTAGCCCTCCTCTTCTTGGTAGAGCCATCAGGTTCAGGGGATATCCCAAAAGTAGTGAACCATTCGCTGCTGTTTCTCGGGCTCTCTTGTGTATGGATCCAGTCGACGAACGCATTAAAGGCACCCGTTTCGGCATCTGACAGCTCAATCACCCCTTCTTCTGCCTCTTTAAACGAACCAGACAGAGCTCCTCGAAAGAAGCCTGAATGGTGTTCCAGAGGCGATTTATAGAGGTGGCGTTCGGTCTCGTTCGGTCCAACTTCGACGATAATAGTAGGGTGACGTGCTGCACCACCATATCAGAGTATATGAGAAATCATTCCACGGAACTTCGCGAAAGGGCCCTACCTGAACCGAAATGGTGGTTCTTAGTCGGCTGCCTTCGCCATATATGCTGGTCCAAATTGCAGGTTGTATGTACTAAGCACCCAGCTGGTTGTCTAAGGGTAGCAATAGGATAGTTAAAGAATGACAGTGAAAATATTTTCGATGGAGGGGAAGGGTGGGCTATATGGAGTGCCACTTAGGGTGTGATTCACCTTGTGTGAAGCGAAAGAGTTGAGTTTCAGCGTTGAGTTTCAGAGTGTTCTAAGACAAGACTTTAATGTGAAACCTTCTGAGAGGTTACGAGCATGCGGCGCCTCAGAAAATCACACGTCCAAGAAGTGCATTAAGCTTTGGTTCCGGCTTGAAGGACTTGCTTAACACTCTTCAAGGTATGGCTTCCTTTTGCTGCGTTATGTGTCTACTGTATATATATTTTTATTGAAACAAAAGCAATGCTTCCCGAGTCTTTGTGAAACAGCTGAGGAGTACTCACCTATTTATCTAACATGCTTTTCATAAGTATCGTATGTAGCAGTACGTGCCAACAAAAGCTCATAGATACACTCTGCATTATGGAGTATTTTGACCCCAAGACCACAAAGCACGGCCTCTGCGTGTGATCCTTGGTATATGAAGTGGTTACATAGACCTTCATCTACGATGATCTTGTGAACTCTTGTACCGTGGTACAAATAAGTTCCTATTTGGGTAAGTCTGATCTGAAGCAACCAATGAGGCCTGCGTGGCTCTACCTGGCTCACGAGCTTAATTCTCAAATCTCACTTCTTCTACGACCGTCTCTCCTCTCTCTAAGCTTCACTAATCATACCTCTGCAACCCTATGCTTCATATCTAAAAAAATTATTATTTTTGGTTACTCGTAGCTGGGTTTCTCCCCTCTAGGTTCTCGGCAGCATGGCTTCCACCTGCAATTCCTGCTGTCCGCATGCCGCTTGCATCTCTTTTAGCACTATGTCCGGCACCCTTTGCACCATCATGCCGGTAACAAGCTGACATTTTATCTTTATTATCGTGTTCCATTTTGCCTTGTTAAACGTTTTCTTGTTTACACCTGCTAGTTTAAGCAGTCTTTCCCAAACCTACCTAGAGGACCGCTTTTTCGCGTAGAGATCTTCTCTGCAGAACAGATACTTATCTTATGCCTTCACCAGGTGGGTGGGGATTGATATTATTATATGTGAGTGGTGGTGACGGGTTACTGAAATGGATCTTTTTGGTCGAACTGTAACTGCTATTGCTCGTTTCATACGAGATGGTACGCCCTGGGGCTGTAGAACCCCCCCGTTGCTCGTCATACTCATCACCATGAAGAGTCATTCAACTCAACGGAAATAGGACGATGATAAAAACGCTTCTGTTATGTATTTACGAATTGAATGAAAACACTCTAATACAAGTAGGTGTGTAGGGTACACCGGGTCCTGTATTCCCTTGTGGATGAGTATATAACTCCGACTTGTTTCGCCAACTTCACTTGTGCTTGTATTCATTATCTCCACCCTGGTGTCACATTGGGATCGAGTACACATGTCATCTACTGGGCACGATAGGAGCATATAGGGAGTTCTTCAAAGCTTTGGGTGATCTCACGCTCTAGCTTACGTTCATCCATCGTGGAGGTGTCTAGAGTGAATAGCTCTAATTATACCAGCCCTTCTGAAGCTCTGGTGAGCGTTTACCACCCTGCGATTTCTTTTTCGCCATTGACGACGACTTCAGCTAATTGGAAATCGCACTCAATGGTCGGTCTTCCCTTACCGCATTGTTTATTAAATTTGCGGAGAAGAGATCAAGAAGTGAAAGAGAAGTTCCCATGACTACCAGCGGCTCTCAATAATGACATCACACCAAAACAAACACCAAACTGCTACCATCTAAACACGGTCAACGCCTTCGAATGGCCGCGCTTCTTCCTCGAGCAGCCAGCAAGCCAACTTCATCAATGAAAAGGTCAAAAGATTCACGTCAGCCCGAGGTAGTGCAATACGAGTGACACTGTGTCCTCAACTATGAGCAAGCCCAGTGAGAGGAGGACGGTGGTCAAAAATAAGATAATCGAAGAAAGGTGTGCCTGTAGGAACGTCTTAGCGATTAACCGAAAGATGTCAGTAACAGCCGTGAAGGCTGAAGTAGTAGAAAGACGTGAGGAGAGACGATGTGTGGACTTACACCGAAAAGAACAGATACTAATCCCGGGAGCTGCTGTGGGATTCACGGACGACTCCACGTGATTATACGCTAGTGGAATCGGTGGCGACAGGTAGCAGTGTTTGGGTGGTTCTGGAACGTTCGGTGGATGTGGTGGCAAGGACGAAGGAGTGTGTGTCCGGCAGATTTGTAAAGACGCCCTACAGGAACTTTTGAATGAACCTTACCAGTCGCCAGGTAATAGGCAATGTCCTCATTGTGCCATTTCTTAATAGCTCCCGACACTCTAAGGTTTCAAGGTTGTGGTAGTGATCATCATTGATTATAGTGCTCGGCTCTGGACTTGATGGTCTTTATCCAGCAATTCAAGAGGTAGATTGAGGTTGGAGTCGAGATGGGCAGATAGACAACTATCACGGTTTAGTCATGCGATGAATTATGATTCTGGATGGGAAATTCCGGCAATGGCATACTTGGACTTTGTCTTTTCCGAGTGTTTATTCAAGCTCCTTGGAAATATCTGATACACTCTGCGCTGAGATCTATTCATCCGAAGAAAGCAAATCAGAATCTCAGGACTTGTCTTTGACTTCTTATTTGATTCTTTCGAGTATGTCCTGTTAGGCTGTCAACTTCTCTCACTATTCTTCCATATCACGGAAGGCGGTCTTCCGTCTCTCTTGCCCACCGAATCTTGCCCAACCATTACCCATCAATCAGAACCTAAAGAACCTAGCATCCTCCTCTTATTATTTCCTTTAACATTCCACAAGTTTTCTTCTTAATGCGAAGCAAGGTGAAAGTGGTGCGGGCGCTGGTTAGTTCCTTCCACACTTGATTCCCATTCCCGGTTACGTCACTGCCTGTCTCTTTTGCCCACCGACCGCGTCCACATCTCACTATAAACGCTGTCTGACTTCTCTTCTAACTCCTCCTTCGGCTTACATTATCTACACTCAGAGAACGGAACCTCACACTCTCCGCTCACTTCACTCATTTGAGACGGCGACTCCTTCCAGCTGCAGATACGCTTGACTCACTGTCTTCAGAGCTGTGTATACTGGCGCTTTCTGTCACCTCATTTTTGGCCTCCCATTGAACAAATCAATCTGGAATTGAGTGAAGATGGCGGAGACCGCGGAGACCGCGAAGCTCGCGAAGCCTAAGAAACCCACACGAATCTGGTAAGGCGCTCCATTCTGTTTACAAAAAGCACGTAATGCCCGCTTCCATGAGCTTTATCATGCCTTACGGCGAAGAGAAACCAGCATAGTTGGTATGACAATAATCAATGTCGGCCCAAAAGACCCCTTATGTGGTTCACCACGTTCTTCTTGTCCATCACCCCGCTTACTTTCGTGCTGCTTTGAGACCATTCAAAGAAGCCAAGGAAAAGACCGTTGAGCCCCTCGATGTAGCTGCTCTAATGTTCGACAATTTAGCCCGGTGGCTATACATACAGAAATTTGAACCTTACAATGATGAGGATGAGACTGATGACTGGGTGCAATCGAACCTGTCATCCCTGGGTGGGACGTCAAGCTGGAATCTGGCGAAGGTGGAAAGTTCAATCGTCACACTATTAGACTCGCTCATTTCTACATCTTTGCGGATCGGCTTTAAATTCCTTTGTTACAGCAGGACATCATTAACGAGATTCATAATTGCGTTTAGGGTATTGGCCCGGAGCTCGGGTTTGATGTCACACAGTTCGCTTTCCAGAATCTACCCGCATCATCACCAACAGTCACTTTACTTGTGGACTGGTGCTGACAGTAACTGCCAATGTAAAGTTATCGCATGCTAAACTAGATCTAGTAAAACTTCTGGTACGGACTCTACTGGCTCAAGAGGATCTCATGCATTCGGAGGCCGATTGCATGGATGAACTCTGCAATTATCATATACACAAATAAACATAAGAAAAGAAGGCATGTGCGAAGGATCGGAATAGAAGACGACGAAGGCCATAAAACGAGAGGGGCCTTTATGGAAGTACTGTCGGTCATGGATTAAAGAACTTGTCATATTTTACTTTTGCAGCATTTAACGGGACCAAACCCCGATGTTTCTGGGTTTTATGGGCTCTAATGTCTTGTTTCTCTGCTCTTCATCCTATTTATTTCACTCTTCGGGGATAATACTGACTCTTTTTTCCAGTACCTTCAAATCATAGAACACGTTGCCATTTGAAACATCTTGACTCCTGCTGCCTTTGTATCTAAGTACTATCGAATAGATAGCTCTGCACCAGATATATTGAGGACCAAATAACTTTCTCATTCTCTTCCAGTGTCTAAATTGGACATACAGGTATATAATGTCTTTTATAAGACATTGTATGCGTAGACGTAGAAGATTCCAAAGTGAATATAACATATGATAAATGTTACCACTGATACGTCCTGTTCACGCCTTAATTTCCACGAAAGCTTCATTACGGTCCGTTCACCACACATTTAACCACTTAAACTTAAATTTCTCTCTATATCTAGAGCTTTATTTTCGGAAACTGTTAATATTTGTTGAAGAACGTCACAGCCGAACCGGTTGGCTAAGGTGCTCGTCTCCCGGCTCTAAACTAGTCCTACGGAGTATGGGTTCGATTCTAGTCAAATGCGCCTACATATGTTAGGCAGTACAGAAACCCACCATATAGATGCTCTCCCGACTTGGCATTCATCCTGTACATATAAAGCTCTAAAGAGAGTGCCGATCCACAGAACAATGCAATCCTCTTCAACCACACCGGCGCTCATATCCTTATATCCTTTATACGGGTTTCTGGGTGGTAGCAGGTTGCGGGGCCTGTCAGATGCTCTTTCTTTTCCCATTTTTTCTTTCTTCTTTTCTGGCTTTTTCGGTATGTAAATATATATATATATATATACTGTTGTGTTGGGTTGGGTTGGGTTGGTTTGGGGGGAGGGAAGAAAAGTACACGTTTTTATGTAAAACCTGCCAGAGGAAGTTGATCTCGTCGGATGAAGGTTGAAAGATCGAAGGTCGTGAATGTGCCCGTTTCCTGGGCCACGATGATCGTCGATCCCTTCGCCAGTCCAACACCTCCCTATCCTAAAAACCTAACTATTTCCTCCTCCCTCCTCCTATTATCTGATTGACTTAGACGTTTGATCCCTTCATTTAATTGCCTACTGCTACCCTCGCTTCCCACGTTTCCCATTCGTTGAAACTGCCTCGATTCACCCCACATCCGTTTATGTTCAAGTCCAACCCTCCCCTTTATCCCACTCACTTGTCTGTAACCGGTAAGAGGCATTAAGTTGGTACATGAGTGCCCCTCCATCCGTTGGGACTCGAACTTCCTGCAATTACCTCAATCGCTTGTGCCGCAGCTGCATGCCACCCTCTCGCCTCCCTCCTCACCTCACACTATCCACATTCGAGCAAGGAAATAGTACAACTCATGCATCACATCCAGATCATAGCATCTTAACTTGGTATATCTGAGAGACTGTGATTTGCCCTTCATCACTGAAGGCGCATAACGTTCTTATTGAAGGGATTGCTACGTCAGTTGATGGTGCATAGGAAGGGACTTGAAAAGGCTGGTTTTAGTTATATATATCAGTTGATTGCTTTAAATCGGAGGAGATCAGATGGGGCCGTAGATATAGGTTTATTAAGTGGAGAAGACATGGTGGTGCAGTCACGATGTGAAAAAGGGCTGTTTCAGAGTAATTTCTTTGTGCTCAAAGCAAACTAGTTAGACTTAGAAAAGGGGTAAAAGGATATGAAAAAACATAATGTATTGAGTGTCCAGACACATATATAGCGTTATGCAGTTCTGATTTGGGATGCCCAAACCAAACCCTGAAGCCCTTTTACTACAGAAGCAGGGTACATACACATCTACATGCGACGTGCTGGTATTATGTGGCTACATTCTTACCACCTCCAAAAGTCAAGGCTCCGTCCGTTCTTCCAGGCGCACTTCCCTTCCTCCTCAGCCAGCATATTGTCGTGGTAATCACAAGGATCGAGGGTATAGTCGACCCTAAGTTCACCCTTGAGCATACGACTTCTGACGTGGGCATGCTGTATAGCCATGGCGAACAGGAATCCCTCTTGTAGTGTCTCCAGAATCTCCTTCTCTTTGTCATCATCGCAGTCCCTATGGAGTATTCGCCGGGGTGGAACATCTAGGATTCTGGGGTGACTTACCCCGTACTTTCTGGGATCCTATATCCCAGATTCGTAGCCAATTTTGTATGGGAAAACCGGGACGTAGGATCCCGAAAAGTGACGCCTTTTCCCGAATTTGTGGGGCCATTTTGATTGGCTAAAATACGTGGGGGTTCGGTGGAAGATGAATGCACGGAGTCGGGCCCTGACGTACTTGACAGCTTGGCTGCCCACAGTGGCAACTTACATCTTCTCTGCTCACCAACGACGTCCCGCAAGGAGCCCCTGAGTACTCTGCGCAGGCGCCTGTAACTACGTGCAGGTAAACTTTGGCCGAATCGATTGATTCTGTATTTTTTTTCCCTTACTGCGTGGAGGGCCGCAGAGTCTCCCATATCCGAGAGCTGCCAAGATTGAACGAACACCAAAGTTTAAAGCAGTCAGGGGTAAGATATCCCAGATAGGAATCTGGGGTGAATGATCCCGTAGATGGTACGGGTTGTATTACCCCTGACAACTTCCGGGGTCATTTACCCCGTATAGGGCCCCTTCCAGGCTCACACATCCCGAATTCTCGATTTCTGGGATATATTACCCCTGACATACTCCATAGGGGTCTTTGATGAAGCTGGGACAGTATGCGTCGACATGCAGTTTGCATAGTGGCAATGTCTCTAGAAGGGTTCTCGAATTAGCGTGGCCACTAGTAAGTAATACTGCAAGTAGCTACTGCAGTAGTAACCCCATGCTTCTAGGAAGTAAGTAGGTAGGTTAGAGGCTCTTAGTAATTAAATAGGACTCAAGTCTCCCAAGTAGTACTGTAGTAGTATGTATTAATGTATACATATATACATACGCCTTAATTTTGTGGTATTTTAAAAGTGTTAATATTTAAAGTTACTAGGTACATATTAAAAAGTTAATAATTTTTATTAAGGTTATATAAAGTCTAGCTGTAAGGGCTCTTATACAGTATAGTACTATAAATAGTAAGTTAAATAATAAACAGGGCTAATACTACTAAATTAAAAAATAAAGAGCTAAAAGAGCTTAAGAGCCTTAAAACTATATATATAGTAATTAAGCCTACCACGTGACTTGAGTTATGTTAGGCTAGAAATACTCTAAAAGAAGTTTAACACTAGCTCTCTAATTAGCTTAATAACAATAAATTATTAAAATACTATTTTTATTAATATATTAAATTTACTAGTTAATAAAGTTTTTTTTACTTTTAATTATTATATTATATATACTAATATATAAACTTTTAATTTATATATTTTTACTTATAATTTTTTTTGGAATGTTTTAAACTATTAATTAATACTTTTTTTAAACCTTTAATTTTTTATATATAGTCCTTTTATAGTATTATAATATTACTTTTTTTATAAAACAAATAACTTAAAAGTTATTAAATTTTTTAAAAACTTTATTTTTTAACTTTTAGTTTTAAAAATAAATTATAAGTTACTTATAAATACTTTAATAAAGCAAAAATCTTACTATTTAAAAAAAAATATAAAAATAATTAAAAAATTTATAAACTAAAATAAGTATTTATTTACTTAATTTTTTTATTACTTTTTTTTTTAAATAAATGTATAGTTTTTATTACTAATATATTTAAAAATAGTTTAAGTTTTATAAACTTAATATTTATAGTAACCTTAACTATATTTTACTTACTAACTTTTTTAAAATAATTACTTTGTTATTTTAATTTTTAGTTAGTATTTAATTAAATAAGTTTTTTTTAATTATATTATTAGCTACTTATAAAATAGAATTTTTAATTTAATAAAATTATTTTAACTTAATATAATATAAAGTTTAGTAAGTTTACTTAAAAGTATATATAAAAATTTAAACTAAAAAGTTACTAAATAAAAATAGCTAGTATGTATAAAAAAAAACTAAACTTTTTTTTATTTAACTTTATAAATATACTTAAAAATTTAAATAAAATAAATTTACTTTAATTATATACTTAAAATTTTTTTTTAAATTTTATTATATATTAATTAAAGTTAACTTTTTAAATAACTTTATTAGTTATATAAATATAATTAATAAATATTAAAATAGAAAATTAAAAAAAGCTGTAATAGTAGTAAAATAAGTCTAAAAACTACTTAATAAAAAAATTAGATACTAGAATTAAATTCTTTGTACTTAACTATTTTTAATATACCTTTATATTCTATCTATAAGGTATAGGAGATGATAGTGGGTTGTAATTTTATTATTATAATTATAAAAACTATAACCACAACGCGTTAGAAGGCAGCTAATAAGTAAATAAATAATATAAAAAAAAATACTAGTTTAATTAGGACTAGCAGAAAGTAATTAAAACTCTCTAAAAAATTAAGAATAATTTTAATAATGAAAAGGAAAAGAAACCACGCTAAGAGATTTTTACTAATATAAAAAAAATATTATAATATATTTAGAACCTCTAGGTAAGCTACTAAGCTATTTATAATAATAAAAATAAGACATAACTTAACTAGATTAAAGCTGGAATTAAAGAACTTTAAAATAAAACATATAAGAAAAACCGTCTAGACAGAGAAATCTTTTAAATATAATATATAACTTAAGTAGCTATTATTATATAGATATTATATATAGTAAATACTACTACCATACTACTAAAGATTATAATCTAAATTTATTTTAAGAAATTCTAGAGAAAGGACTTAGGAGAGATCTTAGAAATTAAAAAAAAAAATAATACTAAAAGTTTTTACTGTAAATACCTTAAAGAATAGTAATATTAACGTTTATGTATTATTATAGACTATAAAAAACTAACTTATAAATAGACCTAATATGCTAGGATTTAAAATCCTAAAAAAAAACTACTTACTAGAGATTTTAGAGGTTCCACTTAAGACTAAAATTAATAAGAAAAGAAACGTAGATAACTTTAAGCTAATATATATAATATATAAAGCTATTAAACAGCTAGTATTAGATATAGCTATTATTTAAATCTAATAGCTATATAACCCTAAAGTATAGGAAATACACTATAGAAACGCTATAGATAATTAAAAGAAACTAAAAAAGATTTATAAAACACTAATTATTAGGGTACCTATATAGGTGATTTAATAGAAAATTATAAAAAATAAATTAATTATTAACTCTCAGCTCTTTAAAATAAGGCTATTTAATAATAGTATAATTATTAAATAATGCTTTTATTATAGCTAATAGGGCCATACTTAAAGCATATATAGAAAAAAAAATATAGTATAAATATTATATAAGCTTATATAATATAATAGAATACTCTAAAAAAAAGAGTATCCTATATAAACTATAGCAAAACTTATAAAGTATAGTAATAAAAAAAGTATAAGACATTTTAGTGCTATCTTAAAAAGATATAGATAAAAAAAAATAGTTTTTTTTTAAGTAAATAGGTTTTTTTTTAAGTAAATAGTTTTTTTTTTTAAGTAAATACTACATATCTGTGTTATAGAAGAAGTATAAATAAAATAACTAAACTCTATATAAAGAAACTTTACTATTATAATAAGAAAAAGAGAAAGATAGATTACTCTATTAGGTAACTTATATAAAGAACTATTATTAAAAAAAGATTTAAAAAAACTCTCTTATATAGAGATTGCTAGTAGAGATATATTATAATTAAAATTTATATTAAATACAGAAAACACACGCCTAGCCTAAGGAGAAATAAATAATAATTTTAATAATAATATAAAAAAGTTAATATCTACTCCTAATAAGTAAACTTACTATTATTTAATATAATTATAGAAATATAAATTAAGGTGTATACTGCCCTTTTTTTAATAAAGTAATACTAATAGAGTATTAGATATTTATAATTTAAAAACTAGTATATAATAAATACACTAAATTAATATACTACTCACGTGGATATACTCTATTGTATAAAGAAAATCCTATAATAAAAATATACTTTATAATTAGCCGTAATATAGATAACATGTACTAAAAATATAAGTAATATAGTTTATTTATTATAACCTTTTAGCTTTACTTAGAAGGACTTAAGACTATTATTATAAATATTTATAATCTATATAGAGATAGCTAATAGATTAGGACCTAGCTAGAAATTAATAAAGCTATTAAAAAAGCAAAAAAAGAAGTTATACTCTTAAAAGACTTTAATATATACTACTTAGTATAAGAGAGAAACTATATTATAAATAGAATATAAACAGAATATTTCTTTTTTAAAATAAAAACATGAGGCCTTTGACTCGTCATACTATAAGATAAATCTATATAAAAAAGGGAATAAAAAAAGAGCGTTATTAATCTTATATTTCTATTAAATATAATATATAAAAAAGTTAGCTTCTATAAAACTGAAGATAAGTAAGCTTTAATAAGAGACTATATACTAATATAAATTTAGCTAGATATTATTATTTATTTACTAAAAAAAAGTAAACACTATACGCTTAAAAAACTAAATATAAAAAAACTTCTTTAAGATATTAAAAATTTTAAATAGATTACAGCCTTAGAACCCCTAAAAGCTTTTTAAAAAGGAATTATATATATTCTTAAGTTCTACTATTCTCACGTAAGGCCTAGTTTATAAGTATGTAAAATATAGTTACTAAAAATAGCCCAGCTTCTTACAGGTATTAGATAAATAAAATACTAATATTATAACTATAAAGAAAATTATAACTGCTAGAGTTATAAAACACTATTAAACCAGCTCTAAAAAGAAATTAAAAAAATAAAAAAAAATAATAAGAGGTAATTTATATAAGAATTTATAATAGACCCTATAAAACTATATAATAAAGAGTTATAGACTCTTTTAAAGTAGAGTAAAAAAAATATTAACATAATAAAAAGTAATTTCTATTTTCTTAATTTTAGATGCTTTTTTGGCAACTCCCTTACTAAAAATAACGCTATAAAAACTAAAATCCTAGCTAAAAAGTTTTTTCTAAATATAGGCAAGATAGACCTTAGTAATATTAATAATAAAATATAGTTAAAATATAACTAAATTAATATTAGACTATATATATCTAAAGAGGTAATATATAATTTAATTATAAAACTTCTAAATAGAAAAGCCCTAGGCCTAAACGGCATACTAAATAAGATCTTAAAAATTATACTACTAGTAATTACTTAGAAGCTTATAAAAGCAGTTTACTAGTACCTTAAAAGTAGAATAATACTAATATATTTTAAAGAATTAATTATAATTATCTTATGTAAAAAAGGCAAGAAAGATTACTCTTTTTTAAAAAGTTATTAACTAATTACGCTAGAAAATACTATAGTTAAGATAATTAAAAAATAAGTAGTAGATAAGATAGCAGCAGCTATAAAGAAATATAACTTACTTTTATAGAATTAAATAAAAGTAAGAAAAAAGTGCTTAATGCTTTTAGTAATTAGCTTATTTACTTTTAACATCTAAATAGTATAAAGAGTGTGTTCTAGTTATGTTATATTAATACTAAGTTTAGATTTAACTAGAACTTTTAACAACATCTTATATAAACATCTACTATATATTCTAAAAAAGAAAAAGCTATTAAAGTAGATAGTTTATTTTATATAAAGCTTTCTAACTACTCAATAAACGCGTATCTTATTTCCTAGATATTAAAATAAGTAAATTTAAATATAAATAGATATCTTATAGGGATCCTTACTTTCTCCTATTTTATTTCTTTTTTTTATTTTAAAGTTTTTAGAGGAGTTTTAGCGTGTACACGGTAATATACTAATATTTAATTTTATTAATAATATAAATCTTATCTCTTAAAGAAATTCTACTATAGAGAATTATTAATATCTAATAGCTATATATAATTAATATATAGTATAAATAAAACACTATAAAGCTATTTTTATACTAAAGAAATACTAGTTTATATACTTTACTAAAAAAAGACGCTATAATAGTATAGACTTAGTATTAACTATATAAATTACTAGTTATAAAATTACTCTCTAAAACTTAAGTATGCGCGTTCTTAGAATATGGATAGACTTAAAACTTTAATAAAAAGAATATATTTATAAAGTAGTAAAAAAGAGCATAGCAGTTTTTAAAGCTATATTATAAATTACTATATTAATATAAGGCTTATTTATAAGGCACTTATGCTTTTTATATATAGTAATTATCTACCCAATAATACTCTACAGTACCTAGGTATACGGAATTTAAGATAATAGTAATTCTATAATAAAAAGCCTATTTTTATTATTTTAAAAGAACTAAAACTAGTGCTTCTGTAAGATTATAGGGGTATATAAAAAAATACTAATAATAGCTATTAAGAAAGAGATAGTAATTTTATTAATTCTGTTTTATATAAATACTATAGCTCTATAGAGGGCCTTAAAGACTAACTAGAACTTAATAAAAAAAAAGATAGTAAGTACTTTTAATAATATTTAGATATTACTAGTAAGTTAATAATAGAATATAGTATAACCACTAACTCTACTAGAAAAGCTTTAAATTTAGGTAAAAGAATATAAAAAAGAAGTTTTAGCCTATTTCTTAAGAGAAGCCTCTAGAAATTACTAACACTAATAGAGATAAAAACACATAAGAAAAATATAAGTAGACTATAATTATTATACTAGTAGCTATTAACACTACTAGTATAAAACCACTCTTATAATAAAGTAGATAGATATAGAGGGGTAATATTAATAGTAAAGTGTAGTAAAAAAACAGATAATATCTACCTAGTATATTTTATAGGAAATACCTATAATTTTACTTTATAAAAAACTCTTAAAGGCAGAAGCTACTGCTTTATTTTTATTTTATATAGAAATCTTTAGCCTTAATACCTAACTAATAATAATAGAGGTCTTAAGTAAGTTTCTATAGTATAATTATAACTAGCTAGTATAGACTATATATTATATTCTTTTCTACTACCTTAAGCTTAAGAAAGCTAAACTAATAGTAGTATTTTTATTAAAATAATTAGAAAAGATATTAGGTCAAAGAGACAGCGCTTAAGCAATTATAAAATAGTTTATAAAAACTAAAATACTTACTTAATTTTAAGTAATAAAAGTAATTAATATTAAGAAAATAAACAGCTTCCGCCCATTCCAGAGCCTAGACTAATAATAGAAAATTAAAAAAGAGTAAGGGAAAGAGAGAGATGAGATTATTTATAAAATATAAACATAATAACTTAAAATACAGATTATAAGAAAGATAAGAAAGTAGGGATAAAGTATTATAATAATATAATATTAGCTTCTCTTTAACATAACACGCCTATAAGTTTTCTTATTAGTAAGTTTTTTTTATAAAAGGAATTAGCCTATATAGATCTACTAAGAGAACTAAATCAGGCGGTAAATAGAAATAATAATAATAATAAATATTAAAATAATATACTTATATTTTTTTTAAAAAAAAATTATAACTTATACTATAAAAAATAACATTTTAAATTATACTTTCATTATGTAATTAAAAATAAAATACTATTAATAAAATTAGTATTTTACATATAGTAAGTATAGTTACTTTTTTATTTTTTTTTATTTTCTTTACTTAAACATTAATTTAATAGTTTACTTTTAAAAAATACTTTTTAATATTTATTTTACTTATTTTTATTTAGTTTTAATAAATTTTATAGTTAAAAACTTTACTAGTAATATAAATTTAAGTTATTAAAAAGTTTATTTTAAAAATAAGTTGTTTTTTAATGTACTTTTAATATTAGATTTTTATTAACTTTATAAACTTTTTACTTAATAACTAATTTTTAAAAAATTTTATTTACTATTTAATTTAGTTTTTTAATAAGCTTATATAAGCTAATTTCATGTTATTTAAGTAAATAAAAAATTTTAAAAAATTTTAAAAAATAATACTTTAAATAGTATATATATTATATTAATAATATATATTATTAAGTTATATTATACTAAAACTTTATTTTACTTTATTTAATGTATTTAATAAGTAAGTTGGATAAATAAGTGGCTTACCTTAAAACTTACCAAAAAATCAAGAATTTGCACTTAAATATTTTAATAACTATATAATAATAAATTCTAAAAATTTAATAGGTAACTAGAAATGCGTTGAAATAAATACTATTAAATTTTTAGCTACTAGAAATTAATAGTTATTAAGATAGTAGAATTTCAGTTTCCTAAATTTACTTTTTCTTAAATATCTTAATAATAATTAATTACTAGCTTTTAAAAATTTAATGGCTTTCATTCCAAAGCACTATTAATTACCTATTAAATTTCTAGAATTTATTATCATGTGGTTGTTGAGATATTCATGTGTAAATTTTTAATTTTTAGTAAGTTTTAAGGTATATAACTTACTTATTCACACAGCTTACTTATTAAAAACATAAACTATATTTTTAATTTAAAATATAATCTAAAAAAAATTAGACTTAGTTAAAGAACTATATTTTCAAATTATAAACATAAATATTAATATAGTATATATATATATATAATACTTTAATTAAATTATTTACTATTTAAAAAAAAGTTAACATTAGCTAGCTTTAGTATTTTAAACTAAATAGCTATATAAAAATATAATAAAACTTATATATTTTTATAAGTAAATATATACTTTTTTAGAAAATAAATATATATATAGTTTTTAATAATTACTTATATAATTTGAAAATAAAATAGCTTCTACACAAAAACATTAAAATTAAATAGAAAGTAAGAATAAAAACTAATTTTTATAGTAAATAAGTTAGTTACTATATTAACATAGTTAAGGCTAGTATAAGTAATATTTTAAATAAATATAAACTTTCTAGATTACATTAATTACACTAAATTAAAAAAAGGTATTTAAAGTAATAATATATAGTTTATAGTTAGTAATATAAAAAATTAATAAAATTATACAAAAGCATTTTAATCTATTTACTAATAATAGTAAAGTAGTTAATTTTTAAAAAACAAATAATTAAGAATTTTACTTATAAATAATTAGTGTTTAGTTAAAGCAAAGCTTACGTATTATATATATTTACTTAAACTCAAGAAAAAAAAGCTAGTAAATAAAACTTTTAATAAACTTTTTAAAAAAAGTAAGCTTTTATAGTTAAAAAACAATATACTATTTACTTTTCTAGTATTTATAGTTTAGAGAAATGTAATAGTTAATAGAAAACTTATTTAAAAAAAAATAAGTAGTTATAAATATTTAAGAATTAAACAAAATTTTAATTAAAAACAACTATTTAATTTCTAGTTAAAAAGATATTATTATATGTATATAAAAAAAGAGTTTTCTATTAGTAATTAATATAGTAGTTTATTTTTTCTAGTTTTCTATATTTAGTAAAAATTGTTACAAAACTACAATAATTTTACATAAAAGGCTAAAAGAATAAAAATACTATATTTATAAAATATTATAGTTCTCTACTATATACTTAGTAGTAAATTAAGAAAGTAATTTAAGAATTTAGCTATTAAAACTTTATATATAAATTTATTAATAATATGTTAATAATAAGCTACACTTTAAAAAAGTATCTATAGTATTTTAATTAGCTATTTATAGTATTTATATAAAAAGATTTTATATTAAGTAACTTAAAAGTATATTTTAGTTTTTTATTAGTAATTTTACTTAAATAAAGAGTTAACATATTTAAAATATATACTTTTAAGAAAAAGCTTATAGTAATCTAAAACTTAAAATTTCTAAAAATACTTTAAGATTTTAAAGTATATATTAATTTAACTAAGTAGCTTAAATAGTATATTAAGTATTACTATTAGCTTATTAGACTACTTACACGTAAAAAGACTAAACTATTTAAAAAAGTACTAAAGTTTTATTATACTAGAACACACTATACTAAAACAATATTAGTAAACAAAAAAATTTAAATTTAAATTTAATATTATGTAATTTAGAATGCTTTTAAAAACCTATGTTTTTTAATACATTTTAACTCAAATTATTAGCTATACATAAAATTAAATTATTTCAAGAAATAGAGTTTTAAAGTTATAATTTTCTATATAAAAAATAACCTAGTTATTATAAAAGATATTTAGTAAAATAATACTTAGTTAATTTACCTTTTTTTAAAGCTTTTATTACTAGTAAAGTAATTATATTAGTCTATAAAGCTTAAAATAGTATGTTTAGTTTAAACTATATAATAAGCAAAATATATAATTAACTTTATACTTAAGTTAAAACTACTAATTATACTTATAAATTATGTAGTAATAACTAAAATAGTAAAGCAAATATTTTTTATTAACTTATTAACTAATAAACTAAATATATAGTTTATTTAAGTATTATAATATTTCTATAGTACTAACTAAATATATAATATGTTTTAAATAAATAATATATAGTACTAAATATACTATTAAAGCTTAACAACTTTAAGAAAAATCCAAAGAATTTTAAAATAAACGTTTTAAATAATTTATTAGTAAAAACATATAATATTATAATAGAAAATGCTTTATATACTCACTATAGTATAATAGTAAATTTAAATAAAAACTTTAATAACTAGTTAAAGTAAGTATATAAAGAAAACAAGTATTAGTTAAATATAATTAAAATTCTAAAACTATATAGGTTTAAAACTACCAAAAAAAATTACTAATTCTATATATTATAAAAAGTAACCTTTTTTATTATATTAATATATTAAATAGATACTAGTAATTAGTAATACTAAAAGTACTTTAAAGTAATATTTTTAAGTAAGCTTATAATAAGTAGTATTATGCTAGTTTTTATAAAATATATAAAGCTATTAAAGTAAATTATTATATATAAAAGTTTATAAAGTACTTAAAAAATATTAGTTACTATTAAAAATATAGTTATTATTAAATAAAAAACTATAAACTATATAGTTAACTTTATTTAATTTAAACACTTCTTATTTTATTTTATATGATTACAATTAATTTTATAAAAAAACTACTAGAAAATAAAGGCTTTAATGTATATATAATAGTAACATATAAGTATTTAAAGAAGATAGTATTTATTTTAAAACCAAAAAATTAGAACATAGAAAAATAAGTATAACTATTTTTAGTAGCTTTAACTAATTAGAGTACTTTATATACAATTATTTATAACTAAAATATTAGATTTATAAAAATACTATAAAAAAGTATTTTCTAAACTTTAAAATTAAGAATTTTAATGTTAACTATATACTACCTATAAATAAATAAATAAAACTTTTAAAACTACTTTAAGGTTCTATTTAGTAAAAGAGTATAACTATTAAATTAAATTATTATTTATAATTTAAAAAGTTATAAATAACTTTATAAATACTTTAATAAGTTTCTTATTTAATAAAATAGTTTATAGTTTAAGCTTTTTAAAAAATTACTAATTAATTATCTATTTAATAATATAGTAAAAAAAAGAAATTTTTTATATAAAAAAGTAGTAAATGTGCTTACATTTCCAATAATTTAAATAAAAAAGAAATATAATAGTAAGTATACTTTATTAAAATTAAAACCTAAAAACCTTATTAATGTTTAGTTTTATAGGAAATTTACAATTCTAAAAGTTCATTAAAGTATTAAATAATAATATAAAGGACTATTTCTAGTTAAGTAAATAGTAGAAAATAATATAACTAAATTAAAGTTTTTATTTACTTAAAAAATCTATTCTACTATATTAATTAAATACTTAGAACCTTTTGTTTAAAACAACTTATATAGGTAACTAATTTTTAAGAAATCTAGTATAATTAAAAATAAACGTAATAACAAAATATTAGTATACTTTAAAGTTAAAAAGCTATTAAATAAATGTATAATAATAAGAGAAAAATATAAAAAGCTTATTATATAATACTTAGTAAAGTAGAAAAACTATAGTTTTATATATAATAAATAAATAGTAGTAAATTATATTAATAAGAAACTTACTATTAAATTTAATTATTACTTACTATTAAGTAAAACAATTACTATTTATAAGTAAAAAAAAAAACTAAAAACCTTAGTATTAAATAAATAAAGTAAAGGTAAAGTATAATTATTTAAGTAAATATTATAATAAAAAAAGCAATAGTTTATATAATTAATTTTTTTTATTTAATAGTATATAGTATTTAGCTTTTATAATATTTTAGTTTAGTATTAATTTTACTTAGTAATAATAGTTATAATATAATATTACTTTAATTATTATAAAAGATTAATTCTATTTTTACTATTATATAAAAGTAAATACGTTACTTATATATATTAATAAAATTTTTCAAATATATAAATATTACTTTTATAGTTAACAAATTTTTTTTTAGTAATAATAACATAAAAACTAAGTTAAATTATAAAAAGTTCTAGTTTAGATACAAACTTAAGTATAACTAGTACTTATTTTAAAAATATATATTTGTTTTAAAAAAAAGTAATAACTATATCTTTTTAATATATTGTAATAAAATAATAATAACTGATTTTACTATACTTATTAAATAAATTACTACTAATATATTTAGTAAAAGCTTGAAAACCATTTTTTATTATTAGCTTATTATAGTTAATAATAAGAGAAATAAATATAATAACATTTAACTATAATATAATAGTAGTAACATAAAATTTTAAAATTATCTACTTTACTATAACTAATTAATTAATATTACTAAAAACAATTTTTTACTTACTAAAGTGTACTTAATAAATAGGTATGTTAATTAACTTATTACACTATAAAAAGTAAATAAAATTAAGAAAAAAACACTAATTAAGTATTAGCTAGCTAATTTTAATCTATAAGAATAGATAATACTAAACTATAAGCTAAAAGATTATTTATTTATTATAAATAATAATAGAAAAGTAGTCTTTAAACTAGTTAATAAAGAATAATACTTACTATATAAAAAAGTATATAAAGCTAATAAATAGTACTAAAGAGTACAAAACCTTATATAAAATAAAAATAAACAATTTTAAATTATTTAGAGCTTGTATTTAAAAAAGGTAATTCTTAATTTTTTTTAATATTAAAGTAATTAAGAGTTTAGTAAGCATAAAATAAAGCATCCTTTTTTTTTACTAAATACTAGATATGTAATATAAAATTATATAAAATATATTTACTTAAATAATTTCTTATAACTAAATCTACTTTTATTAACTGTATTTCGTAGGTTTAAATAGTAGAAACTACTATTATTTCTAAAAACTAACTAATTATAAAAAAACGTAACTAATAAACTTTATATATTAAGTAAATAAAGTTACTTAAAAGTAAGAATAAACACTAATAATAATAATAATAATAATAATAATAATAATAATAATAATAATAATAATAATAATAATAATAATAATAATAATAATAATAATAATAATTATAATAATAATAATAATAATTATAATAATTATAATAATTATAATATAATACACTTACGGGAAGCGTTATTACGCATTATTATGTTATTATATTACATATAACGTTACTAGTTACATACTATGCTTTTATATATATTCTAAAAGTGCTTTATAAAAGTCTTATCTTTCTTTCTCTTTTTCCACTCTTTCTTTTTTTCTCTTCTTTATACTAGAGTAGCTTTAATATAGTGTCTTATTATTTATAACTACTTATAATTACCTACAGGTTCATGCTAGCCATAACAGTAATAATAGTAATAATAGTAATAATAATAGTAATAGTAATAGTAATAGTAATAGTAATAGTAATAGTAATAGTAATAGTAATAGTAATAGTAATAGTAATAGTAATAATAATAATAATAATAGTAATAAAAATAATAAAATTACTATTTACCATTAAAAGTACATTAAAAACCTAAAAAGCTTAGTAAATTATTAAAAAATAAACTAAAGTTATATAAAAGCTTTAATAAGTAATAATAGTACTAAAATAAACTAAAATAACTAAAAGTATAATAACAAAAATTTACTTATTAACAAAGTTTAATAATAACAAAAAAGATTTAAAAAGATTTATAGTAGTAATAAATTTATTTTATTAATTTAATTAATTATTATTTATAATAAACTAAGACAAAATTTTAACTCTCTTAAATAATCTGACGGCGTTTTAGCTGCTGATTTTAAAGACTTATAATACTATTTTCTAAAACTAATTTATTATAAAACTATTTTAAATATATAAGTATAAGCTAGAGCGTATGTGCTCTTTAGATTTTCTATTTTAACTAATATAAGTACTAAAAGTTATAGAGATAGATTAAACTATTCTAGAGTCTATTTTATACTAGAAATATAGTTATAACCTTACTTATTATTCTTAATACTAGTATTATATTAACTTAAATTAAGGTTACTCTATTAGCAGCGTATTTAAAGCTCTTTTTTTATTCTTTATAAATATAGAAATAAAAACTATCTTCTCTTTTTTACTTAACTATTATTTAAGCTAGAAGTTTTTTTCTGTAATTACTTTTTCCTTTTATTAACCTCTATTAGTACTAACGTGATATGTAATAATATTTACTAATTACTAATTTCTCTAATAAAAGTAAATATACTAAATCTGATGTAGATAATAGTATTAAGTTAAATATAAATCTAACAGATATTAAATTATATAATAACAGAGATAGTAAGTAAGGTAATGGTATAGAGAATTAAGTATAGTTTTTTATTAATAATAATTATCCACCTAAGCACTACCTCTAATAGCTGGAAACTATTAATAAAATAGAATATACTAAAAAAGACTATAAGGAAAGTAGTACTTATTTACTAAATTATATTAAAAATTAGTGGAACTAGTAAGTTACTAATTCTTATACTCTTAAAACTAATATATATAACGTTAATATAATATAGATGTTGGATATATCTAAAAAGAAAGAATCTCCATGCCTATATAATTATATTTATTTGTATTCTATATATTTTCTTTAACTAGCTACTTAATTAATACTAAAGAAAGAAAGAAAGAAAATACTAGAGTACTAAGTTTACTAGTTTTTTTAGAACGTACTAGAAGGTATACTATCTAGTATATAAGAGAATAACTAAAGCTAAGTTAGATAGAAAAATAAATTAAAATATATATAAGGTATTTATATTCTGCCTTCTATTTAAGACTTTATATACATATTAAAGCTTAACTTAAAGGTAGATACTAAAAAAGCTAGTAAAAAAACACGGCTTAAAAAAGATAAGCTGAGATAAGACCTATATATATATATAAAAAATCAAACTTTAGTGCTATAAATAAACTTAGTTATAACTAAAAAAAATATTCTTATAAATGCTATAGGATATAAGCCTAACTTTATTTATAACTTAATAGTTTTATAGTAAATTAGCTAAAAGCTTTTTTTAGTCTCTACTATTAACATATCTAGATTATACTACTCTAGAATCTAGAAAATAGACTTTATTAGATATTATTAAAGTTCACCTTCAAATTTACAAAGGAGTTTCTTAGAATTAAAGATATATAAATCTTTAAACCTTTTAAATCTATATACTTCTAAAACTGATAAGAATGTTAATATAATTATAAAAAATACCTTCCCTCTCCCTGAAATTATCTATGATGAGTTTTTTATCTTTAGTTTATATATCTTTCTTTTAGAGTACATTTTCGTGATAAGGTATTTATAATATATAATTTAATATCTCTAAAGAAATTAAGTAAGCTTTATATTTTACTAGACTATAATAAGCTACTATTACGCCTTAATTAGAAATTAAATAATATTCTAGTATTTTAGAAAGCTATAAGAACTTTAAGTAGTTAGATTATTTCTAAAGACAAGCTTTTTCTATACTCTACTTTATTACTTTAAATTAAAGCTTTAAAGTAAATTATAGAATTTACATAAGTTATCTATCCCTATTTACTAAGATATACTAAAGAAAAGGCCTTTAATAAGAATAGTAAACTTCATAAGCTATTATAAATAAAATATAGAATTAATAAAATATATAGATAATATTAGTAAGGTAATATAAAACCTAATGATAGAGTATACTAGTATAAAAACATTCTTAAAATACTATCTCTTATAACTTATTATAGTTAATATATAAATTATTATGTAAAATATTTAGCCTTAGGAGGCTCTAATATAAGTAGCTTATATTATAAGTTATTTAATTAATTATTATTAGCCACAACAGCTCACGCTAGAATAATCTATATTAATAAATAATTATTCTAGAATTTATTCTTTACTTAACTAATAAGAGTGACTTAAATGTATTCTTAAAAATATAATAAAATATTTAAAGTACTAAGAGCTTAATTATAAAATTAATTAAAAAAACAGTATCAGCAGCATGCTTTTCTTTAAGATATTAAAAAATAATAAAAATAAAAATAACTAGTACGTGATGTCAAGTAGCAGCTTGCTAATATTAAAATTAAAAATAATTTTAAAATAGGGTATAGTAATCTGCTTTAAGTATAAAAGAAATTAGTTAATATTATTTTAGCTTATTTAGAACTTAATCTAAAAAAAGAGATTTACTAGTAGAATATAGTTATCCATACCGTCATATAATATTACAGGATTAAGGAGGGTAGAATATATACTTTTTAATTTAAATAATCAAGCAGTTATATTATACTGCTAGATAAGAGTAAGAATATTTTTTAATTAAATCTTAATAAAAAAGCACTAAAAGCAGCTAAAGTGTTAGTATATAAGAAGATAAGGCTAAGAGTATATTTTATTTACCTAGATAATAAAAATCTATTAATAGACTTCTATATATACTTATTTTATACATTAGGTGATTTTTGCAAACATTTTAAGAAAAAAAACCTAGTAAATACTAGGAATAGAAAATTAATTATATGTAATCTCTATTAAGTTAATCTAAATAATAAGATACACTAATAATAATATACTTATAATATTTATAGTATTATTTAATTTAGTGCTACATAAATCTGCGCTGCTATATCTTAAGATATAAGTAAAATAATATTAGTTAATAAATTAGCTTAAGTCGCCCTTAACTTCTTTATAATATATTTTTATAATATATACTTTATATACTAATTATAGTTAAGTAAAGCTATATAGTTATAGAAAGTTACTATAAAAACTAAGCATATATAAGAATCCTAATATATATTTTATTAAAGAAAGGATTATGTTTTAACGTAAATCTAGACACCATTTTTCAAAAACATTAGTAATTATAGTAATAGAAAAGAATAAGTAAGAGGCTAATAATAACTTTTTCTACTACTAAATATAAACTATAAGCCTATATTTTAGGGAATGTTAGGCTTTATAACTTTTAGTAATTTATACTAATACAGTTATTAGTATTTTTATAATAGTATATAATATACGAGCTTAGGTTTCTTATATTACTAAATTATTAGTATTTTCAGAATAGTATTTTCAGAATAGTATATAATAAGACGCTTTAATATAGTTAATAATAAAACTAGTTTTTTCTTAAGTATAAGCTCTAATAAAGTTTATCTTACTCTAATAAATAGTACTTTTATTTTAGATGGATACTAAGCCGGAAATTTCTACAAAACTAGTTTAAAGTTATTATATAAAGTCTATTAGCTAAAATAATTTACTAATAACCTAATAAACATTAAAAGAGTAGCTGTTGGCCTATTTTTTTTAACTATAATAATAGTAATAATAGTAGTAGTAATAATAATAGTGACTATTATTAATACCTAAAATAATAATTAAGCCTCTGAAAACATAACCGTCTCTTTATTATTATTATATAAAAAGTACTTATAATAAACCTAAGAATTTTTATTAATATTTCTAAAGACTTTATTTAACTATCACTGCTGCTTATACTATTTATGTGTTAATATCTAAGTTTTTAAATACCTAACTTATTCCCTTATTACTTATATTACCTAAGTAGACTTATGTGTATATTATAGTAATAAAATAACTTAATATTAGAGATAAAAAAAATATAAAATAGCCCACCCCCAGCAGCTAAGTTATTTAAACTAATATTTAATAAATATTATTATTCTTTATAAAATACTAGGATGTACTATTAAATGATATTTTAATAATACAGTCACTAAAAAAAGCAGATAGATAAATTTTAATAAGTAGTTATTATTAGATTTTATAATAAAATTATATTTCCTTATTTTTTATATATACTAAGCGTAGAAAGACCTCTTAGATGGGGAAATCTATATTTATATAAATTTTATTACTAGTAAGAGACTTAACTTAGTCTAGCTTAATATAACTATTAATAAGAAAAATAAAATCTATTAGTAGTTATAAGATATTCTAATATAAATATAATCTATTCTCTAGACAAATAGACTCATTAAATCTTATTTAAATAGAAAAATATAAGATTATTATTAATTTACTAACTATAATAAAAGCCTATTCTTAAATAAGACTAGCTTTAATATATTTTATTTAAACCTTATTAAGATTATTCTAGACTCTATTCGTGATGTACTTAGTAAATAATTTTATAATAACCACTATATTTTCTTTTTATATAGTAATTTGGTATAATATAATATCTTAGTTAAAAATAGCTAGATAATTAGATTATTAGATTAAAAGTACGCCGGTTAGTATCTAAAATATTAGGATTATATTAAATTCTTTAAGTAATTATATAAACACTAAGACTGAAAAAATCACACTAAATAAATATTTCCTTAATTTTATAATAATAAACTTGTATTCTACTAAGCTATTATTTAATAGTAATATCCTTAATAGAGCTAAGTATATATCTTTATTTAATATATAATAAATACTTATCTATTTTATACTTTTAATATTATATTAACTATATTACTAATACTAGTATTATAATCTATTTATGTTAAATAACTTGCTTATACTAACCTTTTAAGTATATCTCTAATCTAGAGTTAGTAATTAAATTCCTAGCTTAAGTTATTAATAGGTGTTTAATAGATAAGAGAGATAAACTAAGCTTTTAATATTAATATTTTTAGCTATTTAATATAAACTTCTTTTACGAACTTTCTGCTTTTAGATGGTTTATAATTATTCTTAGTTTCAAGCTAATACGCTATATTTAGCCTGATACTATGAATAACTATAAACATTTTATTATTACTTAGTTAGAAATAGAAAGTAATATACTAGAATTTTTAATAGTTAAAAAATTCTCTAATAAAGATAGTAATAGTTACGTTAAAGTATAGTATAAAAGCTATAGTTATAATTACAATAATAAATTAAAAAAAGTACTCTAAAGTATTATATTAGTTTAAATCTTCTAGTTTTCTTAAAATACTTACTGCTTTTTAAATCTTTTATATTAGAAACTTAGAATTTAATAGAATAGAAGTTTTTATAATTTTTATAATTTTATAATTAGTAATTACGCCGCACGCATAAGCAGCAGCTGGAATTAGATAATTATAAATAAAATTATAAATATTTTTACTAATACTATACTAATATAACGCCGGATGCTGTGGGGGATTGATAGTTATAAAAAATTTAAATAAATTCCCCCTTTCTCAGCTACATAATTAGTATTCGTGAATTAAATATATATTTTTAAGTTTAATATTTTACTAAATATATAAGGTAGAGTATTAAGGACCCTATTTATAGAGTAAAGAAAACTAGTTTTACTAGTAACTATAATATTAATAATAATATCTATACCTTTAGCATTAATATATAGTAATATGACTAATAAGTATAACAAAGAAAAAATAACTTTTATAAACTATTTTATACTATAAGAAGTGAAATAATTAGTATTATCTAGTTACTATAGTATTTTTACTTTTTAATTATTTAAATTCTTAAATTCTTATTTTTATCTCTGCTATTAATAAAATGCCTAGCGTAATTAATATATTCTAATTTTTATAACTTTTTATATAACTTAAGCCATAGAAGGTTCTCTTCTTTTAGAAATTTAAAAAATAAATTTTTATACTCTAAAATATTAAAATTTTTTCTAAGCTTTGATAAAGTAAGACTTGATATAAAATTAATTTTTTTTAAAAGTTTAGCTAAAAGCAGTACCCCTGCTTTTTTCTATATATAAAATAGACTATAAAAGGTTTCTTTAAACTTTTTACGGATATAGTTTACTAACTAGCATTTTCGTTTTTCTAGGATTCTTTAATTACTTTTTTTCTAGTAGATGTGTTATAATAGAATATTAACTTTACTATAACATATAAAGCAAAAGATTCCCGGGGATTATATTAGTATATTCTTATTAATAGATACTCTAAAAAAATATAATTAAGCAAAAAGCTAATCTTAAGCCTGCAGATATTAATTTAATTATTAAGTAAAAAAAGTTTTTATTAAAAAAGACTTTTTAAAATTATAGATTAAAATCTTTTATTAACTCTCTAATAGCGAAGGACTACGTGAGATAGGAGCTTAGTAAATATAAATTTAAATAATATAATAATATTAGTAATTTTTTACTCTAGTTTTTCTTTTTACTCTAATAATTTATTATTTATGTTTATGGCTACTGATATTAGGGAATTGATTTTAGACATTTATAAAAAGTAATTATAATAGTTAACTAATTTATATACTATCTCTTACTACGTTTCTTATTATTTTTCTTATGATATTTATCTCTAGCTGGAATGAACTATACAGAAATATAATAGTATTTTTTAAAAAGTAATTTAGAACTATTATATTTTAAGTTAACTGCTAAAATATTCTCGTCTGGTATAATATAATAAAGAAAGAAAAAATATACCTAGGAAAAGAAAAAAATTTAATAATTAAAATTTAATAATATAGTAATATAATAGAATAGCTGCTTAAGGGCAGCTTAAAAAGAAATAATTCTTATTTATATATATTAAAATAGATTTTAGGGGTGTCTTAGCTCTAATCTTTATTATATAACTTTTAGTTTTAAGAAGTTATTACTAGATACTAGAATTAGACCTACTAAAGGCTATAACTTTTAAGCGGAATTTTTATAGTTAAATCTGCCTTAATTATATATACCTTAAGGCTTTTTTAACTTAAGTAATAAATACTATTAGTATCTTAAACTATAGTTCTGTTTCTATTAGTGTTTTCTATAAGAGCTAGTTTATAGTTTTAATTTATATTTCTACTAATAATTACTCTAATTCTAAGCTCTTATAGCTTAGTTATTTTAATATTAGGTACTTTATATAAGACATTATTATTCTATACTCTTTCTATAAGATTCTGTAGCTTATAATATAACGTTATTTTATACTATTTTTTATATTTACTACTTTATACTGTTCTTTAAGCTTATTATTTTATAATAGTCTATTAATACTTTATACTTCTTACTAATCCACAATCATACATATTCAGGTGTTGATATTAGAAGTATATTAATATTAAAAATAATATTAGAAATAGAAATATATTATATAGAAATATACTAGATTAAAATAACTCTCTACTTAGCTTAATAGTAAGAGAGCTAAATATATTTATTAGATTCTAATTTTAAGTATTATTTTTAACTAAATATCCAGTTTTTAGGCCCTAGGTCCTATATTTAGATTATATTTAAAAATAAGTTTTTCTAATTAGAGAGCTATATCTAAAAAAGCTTTTTTATTAATTAAATTTTTTTTACTAGTTAAACCTTCTTACTTATTAGTTATTCTTATAAATTTTTTAACTAGTTAAATTTTTTTACTTATTAGTTATTCTTATAAACCTTTTAACTAGTTAAATCTTTTATTAAAACTTATACTAGTTAAAGCTTATATTTAGAAAGGGTTTATACATAGATCTAGTGCAAGAGCAGGTTAATAAATTAATAGTATATAATTTTTTAAAATATAATTAGTATCAGACTTATCTGTTTGTCCTGGAAAAAAAATTTATTAACATTAAATTTTAAGATAATATTAAATTCTGAAGTCTTTATTCTTATTTTTATTTTTACGGTTTATAGAGTTTAGGTACTTCTAAATATAGCTATAAAATACTACTTATTTTATAAGCTATTTTAGAATTTAATTAAATTCCTACAGCTTTATCTTGCCTCTCTTATTTCTTAGATATTCTATTTTTTTTAAGCTTTTCTTTTACTTTCTTCTAGTAGCTATTAAGTTCTATACTTTTTTTAAATCTAATTCTTTATTATTCTCTATCTCTTAACACACGTAATTTATTTTGTTTTTAAATTATATAATAATTATATTAAGTTGCTAATTAATGCCTCTAATCTGCCTTATAAATAGCTTTATTTTAATCTAGCTAATTTATATCGCCTATTAAGTAGAATTTAATTTACTAATTATATACTACTTAAACTTTATATTTACTTATAAAATATAGTCTATAAGTTTTTTCTTACGCTTATGGTAGACTTACCTTCTAGAAAACTAACTTAAAAATCTATTTTTAATTAGTCTAGTAGATAGCTAGCTTAATGCTTTTTTATTATTATTAAATAATATTAAATTATTTATATTATAAGCGAATTTCTTATAGTATATATAAAGTTATACCTTTAGAACTAAATAAACTATTTTCTATATTCTAATTTTTGTTATCTTTAGTTTTGCCTTATCTATTTTTAGATAGCGTAGTATTATTACTGGTTTTATTATTAAATATTTCAGACTTTCTTTAGGTATTAATTATAGATACTTTAGAGTTTTCTTAATTTAAACTCTAGATATACTTAGAAGAGACTTTATTATCTTAATTTATATTACTAGTAACTACCTTAATTCTATACTCTTACTACTTAGTTAGTTTGATATTAAGAACTTTATATAGTATATTATTATTTTGTGTAAACAGATCACCTTAATTTACACTCTAGTTAAAAGATTAGTAGTTTATAATCTTATATTTTTAAATTAATTAACTATCTTACACTGCTAGTTTAGACTCTTAATTTTAATATATATACTTAGAGTTTGCTTTTATCTATTACTAGATAGTACTCTTAATTAGTAATTTAACTAATAAGTTTCTTAATATTATCTATTTATACCTTAGGGAAAGTAATGTGTTGAATACTAATATTTTTATTTTTAGCTAGTATTATTACTAGAGCTTTAGCCTTCTCTTTATTAGTTTATATTCTTATTATAAGCTTATTACTATTCTTCTAATTATTATCTTAGTAAGTATTTTATGTCTTAGTTTTTTCATTCTTTATTAATAAGCTTAGTAGAGTTTTATAGCTTATTATAAAAGAGTTTTTATAATTAGTAACTTATACAACAGCCTTTTTTTTTTAGTTATTATAGTTTTTTTATTATTAACTAGTATTTCAGCCAGAACCCTGTTAGTTACCTTAAAATTAATATCTTAATTCTAGTTTTATTTAATAATGTGTTTATTATTCTGTATTCTAGTTATTTCTTTTAGGGGGGCTTTAGATAGGTGATTAGTATTCTTTATAAAAAAGTTAATTAAAACTTAGCTTATCTCAGCAACATAAATAAATAGAAATTTATATATTTTTTCTATATATAAACTTAAACTTATATAGCTATTAAGATTAGAAGATAGATAAATTAGTTTCTACTTATTCTAATAAGCCAATAACCCTTATAATTAAAAAAAAAAGAGGGGGAGGTTTTCTTACTGTTTTTTTACTCTAAAAAAATAAAATAAAAAGATACTTAAAGAACTCCATATATATATACGGGCTACAGGAGAGATTAGAAAAAAAATCTATAATATAATATAAAGAAAACTAAAGAGAGACTGTTGTAACTTATACTTAATTCTTAGCTTTTAGAATAATAAAAGTCTATTATAAAAAACGTCTTAGTATATTTCCTTTAGCTTTTTTAATAATAACTCTATTAATTAAAATACTTTATCTCTCTATGTATGAGGGATATAATGTGACTAATTTTATATAATATTACTAATTTTAAGTAATATCTTTAGAGAGAATTCTATTGCTAATTTTATATACTAAAGATAGTAGTATATATCTTATAGTAATAAAGCTTATATAATACTAAAACTAGGTATATATTAAACTTATTAGAAATTCTATTACTATAGAAGTATTAGGCTATAGCTATAGAGCAGACTTAAGTAGAAAATAAAAAACTTATATTTATCTTATATAGTAATAACACGGATAGGTAGTTTAGATTAATAATATACTATACTTAAGTAATTTACTAATAAAGAGATAAAAGAGAGTGTTATATAAACTTAATATAACTAAATTAATTCTCTTATTTAAATATAAGCTCCTATCTACTACAGGAGTGTAATCTTATATACTTAGTTTATAAATAACTATATAAAATAGTATAAAAACTATCTAATTTAAGGGATTATTAAGAATCAGGTATAATCTCTAAGTATATTTTAAAAAAACTTATAATAAAATATATTCTCTATTTCTCTCTTAGAAATTAGCTACTTATTTTGATTTATATATAGAGAGTTAGAAAATATAGTATAAATTAAAATTCCTAGACTCAAAGCGCACTTCTTTATATAGTAGAGTTAAAAATATATAATTTTAATAATTTAATAAGCTTATTTTACTCTACCGCGTCACATCGTGCCATAGTAAGGTAAATTTTATAAAAAGAAAATAATAAATACTCTTACTTTTATAGATAGTATAGTTTTTAAGTAATAAGAAAACTTTATAACTATAATATAAATTAATAAGTTAGTTAATAAAAAGATATATATAAGCACCCTGCTAGTAAAAAGTAAAAAAAAAAAATATATATATATCTATAATTTTATATAAGCTTAATACTTTTAAACTAATATGTTTATATTTTAAAGTTATAAATAATATAAAAAGCCTAACACGCAGCTCACTTCAGCCCTTAATTAGAAATATTTTAATATAGCTATTAAGATATATATATAATAAAAGGCTATTATAAAACTACTAATACTACTAGCAGTTCTTATCTAATATCTTTTAAAAAAAAGAATTATAGGGCGAGTCTGGAAAGCTATAATAGTAAGATTATTTTATATAATTTTAGTTTCTAAATATTTATATAATATAAGACACTAGAAGAATAGCGTAAGTATAAGAAAAAACTTAGCTATTATTTCCTAACAAGTTTTAGCAAAAAGCTATAGTTAATAAAGTATATAGAAATTTATTTTTTACTTTAATAGAAGATAAGATACTATTAGAATATTTAGAACTTAAAATAGCTATTTTTATTATATAATAAAAAGTTTATAATTATAATAGCCTAATAAATTCACCTTACTTAACTATATTATATCAGGCTAGGGTAAGGAAAATCTTATAAAAATAGAGATAATAAAACTTAAAGTCTATACTTCTATAGTATAGTATAACTTCTAAGTAAGATTATAGCAAGAAATTAGGCCTTATAAAATATTATTTAAATAATAAGATAGGTCTATAGAAAAGTCTCTAGAACATAGTGCTAAAATATTCTTATTTAAGTACTAATAAAAGAAAAGAAAAAGACTAAAAAAAAATCTATACCTTTTCTTTACTAGAGCATACTAAGATTAGATATAATAATTTTTTTAATTTTAAATTATAATAACTATATCTTTATATTACCGCTGTATGGATTAAAATCTTTAATTGGAAGATTTAGTAAGGTCTTCTAAAGATAGATAAACACTTAATAAATAGAATTCTAATAATATACTATCTAGAAAGATTTTAGAAAAAAGGTAATATTTAGGTAGTTTATAATTAATATAGAATTCCGCTAGTTAATATAATAAAGGAACTAAAGAAAGTAGCTAGATAGAGACTAGAGAAAACTAATAAAACATGCGAGAAATTTTAGCTTATTAGCTTAATTAAAAGTACTATTAGAAGTATTTAGTAAACAAGATATTAGCTATAGTATAGCTAAAAGTTAAGAGAAGTAATAGTATATTTTAACTTTAGTTTATACTCCTATAAAGTAATACCTAAGCTTTTAGAATTTAAAGTATAATAAAACCTAACGTTTCCTGCAGATAATGCTCTAAATAATTACGAAATATTATTACTACTTTTTTATTATAAGTAACTATATTATTAGTAACTTAAGCTATACTTTTTTTTTACTAGAGTATAAGAATAAGTTATAGGTTTATTTTCTTTTAAGTTTAGATTATATTAACCTCTACATCTTCTCTAGAGCATATTATTTATAAAACTTCTAAACTAGTTAGAGCTTATTAAAGAACTAGTCTTCCTTACTAGTAATAGAAATAACTAGAATCTAGAATAGAAATAAGATAAAGCAAATTAATAAGCAGTAAACTAGTATTATATTATCTAGAATTCTAAAAGAGAAGTAATATTTAGATTATCTATAAAATTCCACTCATATAAATAATAAAGGAACTTAAGAAGATAATTAGATATACTAGAGAAACTATTAAGAAAAGATTAGAAATCTTTATTTATAAGCTAAGACTATTATCTACATAAATTAGATATCTCTTATAGTATTATTCTGGATATCTAGTAATCTTATAGGTACTAGATAATAAAGAAGTTATAATATAATTAATAGTTTATTAGAAATAGTAATATAAGAATAGATTTAACTTTACTCTATACAGCATAGCACGTATAGGTTTAAACTAATTAAAAATATTATTAAAATACTAACTAGAATTCTTATAGCTATTTTCTAATAACTAGTATATTAACCTAGCCGGTTTCAGTCTCTTTCTAATTTAAGATTCTAGTTATAAATAACTCTAACTAGAGACTAAAATGATTCTTATTAATATTAAGTTATATATTACTATTTAAGCTTAAAGTGCTCTAGTATTTTATATATAACTCTTATTTTATATAAAGTATTCTAGAACTTTTATGTCTATATTAGTGCTATTTTTTTTTACTTATAAATTTTATAAATTACTTTATAAGCTGTTTAGCCTTACTACCTTTTTAATATTACTATTATTTATATTAGTTAAGTATGATATGTGTATTCGAACGCTAATAAAGTTAATAACTTAATACTTAATACTAGCTAAATAAAAAGTAAAAGAATATAATAATTACATAAATATATAAGCCTATTTATATTAGATTACGTAATATAAGAGGTTTAAGACATACTAAAAATATACTCTAGCAAAGTTAGGTGCTGATTTTTCTATTTATAAGTAATAAATAATAAAAAGTAATCACTCTATACAGCTAGTATAATACTATAATTACGTTTATAATAATAAAAGTATTTAATAAATATATGTACTTTAGATTAAGTTGTTTTGGTTTTAATTTCTTATGTTTTTCTAGTTACCTATATAAAACTACTAAAGAAAGTATTAATATTATTATAAGTTAAAAGAGTAGTATAGACTAGTAAATAAAGCATATACTCTTATCTCTAATTTAGATTAGAAGAGTTAAAAAGTTAAAATTAAAAAAATCTCTTACTTTATAAAATAGAAAATATTAGGTATAGTTAAGATAATAATTATATATACTAACTATATAGTCTAGTAAAGGAAAATTAAAACACAGAGAATCCAAATAAGCTAATTATATTATGAATTAATAAACTAAAATAATTTAAATAGAGATTCTTATATTTATACTGATAAGAAACTAAAGGGTATATAAAATAACTAAGTCTAGCTAATAAACTCTATTATTTAGGGTAAGTTTAATTATAATTATAGTTATACTAGCTATAAATAAGCCTTTTTAATATATACTAAATAGAAAAGTAAAGAGACTCTTTTAGAAGTAGTTATATTCTAATATCTTATTTATTCTATTTAGCCTATACTGCTTGATATCCTGGTATATAAATATAACACTTAATAGAAGTCTAATTAAGAAGTAAATAATAAAGCTAATAAAAAGAAAAAGTGCTATATTAAAGAGGAGGTAATTTATAAAGTATCTTAAAAAAAAACATCTTTTTATATACTAAACTTTAAAGATCTGTTTGCTTTATATATTTAATAAATTTATTATAGTAATTAGTGCCTAGTAATAATAGGAGGACTATATTAATAGGGTTTTATTACTATCTTAATATTATAATTTATAGTAATCTACTAGCATAGCTGTTTATAAGAGTAGAAAATAGAAAAAGTTTAAGTAATAATTTACTATATTAGAGTACTTTACTATTACTATGCTTAGTTTAATTCTTAGAAGAAAAATAATTTCTCCTTATTAAGCTACATATAATAATACTAGAGACAAATTCTTATATAAATAATATATTTATATTTTAATTTTAATATAATAAAGAGTGCTAATAGATACTATAAATGGGAGTTTATATCTTAAGTAGCTATATAGCTTATAAAGACTAATATTTACTATAATTTAATAATATAAGTACTTAGAATAGCCCTTAGATTATAAATTAATTTAATTATATTCTCTAGTTAGTAACTATAAATAGCTGGTTATTTTATTATTAGAAAATCTTTATAAATTTCTTTTAGCTTAGTGTTAAAGTATAGCTGGCAATAAACATTACTATAGAAACTAGAAAAAACTAGAAATAACTTAAATACTATATACTTTAGTAGTAGATGCTATTTAGATTATTTAAGCCAGAATTAGCTCTATAATTACTATATAAATTAGTAAGCTTATTTTATAAATTATATAAATAAATACCTATACCCTTCACCGCTAAAGTAAGATATTAAGGAATAGATTAGTAGAGAGATATTATTATAAAGTCTATTAATTTAGCCACCTATAAATTCATCACGTTAGAAATAAAAAGTATATTATATATCTTTTATTTAAGATATTTAGTTTATATAGATATTACAGACAAGTAAGGAACTACTATTTATTTATAACTTAAATTTAGTTATTAATTATAATAAACTTATAGTTTTCTTTAAATCCTAAACTAAGGCTATTATCTATTTCTAAGATCTTAACTAATTCTACCTATAATAGATACTTAGTAAAAGAGTTAAGGATATTATTAATATTAATTATATATTACCTTATAACATTATTAGCGCGTATGAGATAGAAGACTATTTTAATAATTAAAAATATACTATTATTATCTAAAAACGCCCTCTTCTCTATATATGGCATAAGATTAATAATCTTAATTTATTATAATAGTTATTTTAATTATATATTTTTTTTACTTATTATTATTACTGTTATTTCTGTAGTGTCCTAGTTCTTAATAGATTTAATCTATAACCTAATTTAATCTCAAGTTATTACTTATATTAAAATTAAGTTTATAAAACTAGAGAGAGATACTATAGCTATTAAATTTATAAAAATTAATCTCTATAAGCAGTCTAAATAGTTTTTTATATCTTATTTCACTATTACTTCTATTATTCTGCTTAGTTCCGAGATTAGAGTCTTATATAAGATTAGTAGTAAATAAAAATATTTAAGATATATAGTATTTTTAATAATAAGATAAGGTTATAGAGGACTTAGAATATATTATAATAAAAATAACATAACTTTTTACTTACTCTAATAAAGGAGAGTTTAAATTAAGGATTATAGTTATAAAAGCTTAGAAATTACACTTTAGCGTGAATCTTTAAGTTTAGAGAGTAAACTTAATAGAATATAACTCTTAATATACTACACCAGCTAGCTATTTCTTTCTATTCAGAAGACTTCATAGCTAAATAAATTAAAAGAGAAATAACTAAGTATTATTATATTATTAAGTAAAACTATTATAGTCTTTAATTAATTAATAATTAATAAAGGCTTTAGGAGCTAAGCTTAGTATAAATAACTTATTATTAATTTATAATATAACCCTATTCCTAAATTTAACTGCTTTATAGAATTATTGTGTAAATATCTTTACTATTAGAACTTATAATCTTATTTCTATAATAATAACAGCGTTAACTGGCTTAGAAAGATTTTACTTAAATATAATATTAATATCAGACTTATCTGGATTAGTTTCTCTATATAAGAGAATTTTTAGCTAGTAGATTTTAATACTAAGTACTTATTTACTATTTATTACTTAATCTTAAATTATAGTATTACACTTTAAATAGGATATATTTATTATTTATTTAAACTCTTTAGATTTAACTCTCTTTATATTCTAATATAGCTAGTAGATTAATATATTTAGTTAACTATAAAGTCTAAAAATAGCCGTTTTTAAACGTAGTAGTTAATTAGAATAACTAAAGCTATAATTAATATCCCTATATTAAATATTCTTATAACTATATAATATATCTACTATAGGAATATTTTATTAATAGAAAAAAGAGTTTATTTTCTTGCCTATAAGACTACACATAATAATAATAAAGTCTCTATATAAATAAAAATATCTTAAGTATTTTAGCTTTAACTATAGTTTAGTATAAAAAATATAAATAGATATTATAAAAAAATAAAAGATTTTAGTAGCTGTAGTAAACCTACTAATAAAAATACTACTATAACTTAGTATTACTAGTAGTAGGAATTAGCTAAAATTAGTTAAATCACGTTCTTTAAAAAATAGCTATAAATTTCTAGTAATATTATTATTAAGAAGTTTATATAAATATTCTTTAGTACACAGCATTAAGATATTACCGTTGCTAAATATTTATTATATAAAAATATTATAAGATTAATAATTATTTTAAATATTCTATACTTTAGTAGCGGATAAAGTTTATATAATTTTCTAGAGTTTTTAAGTCCTATAAGAAAAGGAGATAGTTACGTACAGATTATAAAAATATATAAATTAATAAAATTAGCTTTATTAATTACTTAAAGAGAGTTTCTGAATATAAGTGTTTATAAAATTTATAGGCAAGATACTTATATAGTCTAGCTTTATTTCTAATAGATATAAAGTCTATAGTTTTATATTACTAGAGTAAGATATAGAGAGCATACTAAAATAAAAATACAGCTATAAAATTAAATATATATTACTATTAAAAGTAGTATTAAATCTGCTACGTATATATCTATTCTAGTGTTAAGAAAAGAGGTTAATATTATATCTTATTAATTAATATAACTTTTTTATAAAGGTATAGCTAAGTGTAATAACAGACACAGTCTTTACATATTATTATATAAATATAAGTTAATAGAATAAGTTAGCTCTATTTTAGCTATACTAAGATAAAAAGAGAAAAAATATAAAGGAAGTTTACCTTTAAATAGAGTAGTATATAGCCTAAGTATAAGCTAGTTATACTTTAAACTCTATACTAAGTCATAACTAGCGTAGCTAGTTGTAATATTATATAGCTTATAGTAAACAGAACAAACAGTATTATCACACTAAGTATATATAAAAATAGAAAAATTATATACTTATTAAGGCTATAATTTTAATATAGTTTATATCTTTATAGTAATAGATATATTATATATTTAAGATATAAAAATTTGCCTTAAGTAATCTAATTAGCTACGTTATGAAAAAAACTGGATATAAAAAAACCCTATAACTCTTAAAATAACACTACTTAAATTATTTATTCCTGAAAATCCTATTAGCTGTTTTTTTACTTTTTTAAAGATAAGTAATTTAAAGACTATAGTTAAAGATCCTACTTTATATTAAAATATAATACATATAAACACTATACACTCTTTAAAGAACTTTTAATTATATTAGAGTATAATTAAATACGATAGCTTAAATAAAGTAGTAGTTATAATAAAAAGAGTATATAATTATTACTATGCTTTATTTAGAAGGTTTTTAATATAAGATAAATATCTAGTTAGCACTAGAACACAAATATAACTTTAGAAGTTATAAGGTAAATATAAAAGGAAAGATTATAAAGTATTTTCTATATAAGATAAAGCAGTTATCTTTATGTGACTTTTTTAGTAAGTATTTTAAAATTACTTAAAATATAATTTACTCTAGTAAGGCCGATAAATAGCAAATTACTAAATATTATTAGAATTAAATATAGAAACTGCTATTTTATAATCTGTTTATAGGAATATAAGAATAAGCTTTACTATATAAAGAGTAGCGCAGAGAAGATAAAGGATAATATTTAAAGTATTTAAAAACAAATTCAGACTTTTAAAAAAGAAACTAAGAATATAAATAAAGGAGATAAACTAATTAGAAAGGCTAGATATAAAGCTAGGGCATCTAAAAAAGCACGTTTAGCTTAAAAATAGTTTAATAAAAAGAATTTAGTTAGCTTAAATAGAAGACTCTTTTATTATTATATCATTTTCTAAAAGGATTTTTGTAGTGAATTTAGATTTTAGCTTTTTATTATTCTACTCTTGCCCTAACTATTTACCCTATTTATATATTAAATTATAATAAGTTAGTAGATTCAGGCTAGATGTTAATTAATTAAATAGAATAGAATTTTTTTTAATAATAATATACTAAGTTTACTAAGTTAGAGTTAGCTAATAAATATTTATATAAAATAGCTTTACAGGAATTTACCTTCTCTTATCTATATTTAATTCAGTTAAAATAGGTATAAGTTGCCCTTAATAGGAGTTATAACTTAATAGAATATAAAAAAAGTAATTTATAAAAGTTTCTAAGCCTAAACACTCTAAAGACTTATTTATAAATATAAAAATATAAAATAGACTATTTTAATATGCTATGTAATAACTATCTGCCTTATAATTAAGATATAGCTTTTTATATTTATTATAAAAGGATTTAGCTTATTTTTAGTTTTAACTTTATAAATATCTATATTTGTTTTTAAAGATATAACTACTCTATTAGATAGTTAATAGGCCTTTAGACTAACCTATAGTCTAATTAATAAACCTAAAAAAAATAAAGAGTAGGTAAGCTAAAGATAATATTAATTTACTAACTTATAATTAAGCTAGTAAAACTAAAGAGAGTAAAGAATAATTTAATTTAATTATTTTTATTTATACTATAAGTTTAGAGCGAGGCTTAATAGGTTATAGCTCTTCTTAAATAAAGTTTAAGAAATTAATTTTTTCTTATATATAGCTAGTTTACTGTATAAAAACATTATAAGATATTAATTAATAATTATTCTGAATAGTTTCTGCTTTAGTACTAGATAAAGCCTATATAATTTCCTAAAATATTTAAATCTTATAAGAAAAGAAAATAACTGCGTACAGATTATAAAAATATATAAACTAATAAATTAGTATTATTAATTACTTAAAGGGAGTTTTTAAAGTATATAAATACTTACAGAGCCTAAGATAAAATATATATATAATATAGCTTTATACTTATACTAATAGATATAGAGTTTAGTAGAGTTTATAGTATAAAGAGATAATTTTAGCTAAGAAAATCTAAACCTAGTACTACTAGGGTAAGATATTAAGAGCTATACTAAAATATAAATAAAGTTATAAAGTTTAGTAAATATTACTATAAAAAGTAGTATTAAACCTACTACATATATATCTATTTTAGTATTATAAAAAGAGAGTAATATTATACTTTATTAATTAGTATAACTTCCTATAGAGATAAAGCTAAGCATATATAAAGAAAAAAGAATTATATAACTATTCTTATTATAATCTTAATATAACTTATATTTTTATAATAAATATATTATATGAGGTGTAGAAATCTGCCTTGAACTATCTTATTAGCTAAATAATAGAATATAACGAGACTTTATATCTCTTAAAATAAAATTACTTAAACTATTTATTTTCTGAAATTATATTAACTGCTTTTCTTATCTTCTTAAAGATAAATAACTTAAAGACTACAGTTAAGAACTATTCTCTATATTAGAATATAGTGCGTAATAATACTATATATTCTCTAAAAAACTATTAATTATATAAAGGTACTTTACTTCTAGTTAAATCTAATAGCTTAAATAAAGTAATTACTTTAATAAAATAGGTATGTAATAATTACTACGTACTATTAAGTTAGTTTATAATATAATAAATATCTAGTTAGTACTAGAGGAGTTATTAGTAGGTACTTTATAAATATTAAAACTAAAACACAAAAAGCAGTACAAGGAGAGGAGAATAATAAAGAAAAAAAAATAAAAAAAGAAAAAAGCAAGTGCTAGAAGTAAATATAAGTATAAGTATAAAAACAAGTATTTAACTTTTTTTTATTTTTTTTCTTATTATTCTTTTTATTTTCTAACGTATTACTAGGTAACACCTTAGATATTTTAATTACTTTAAATAGTAAAAAGCTAGTTAAGAATTCTAGTTACTTTATATTAAGCTTTAATTACTTTAACATTACTAAATTAGAAAGGCCTGCTTATAGTGAATATAAAATTTTTAAAAAGTTTTTTTAAGTAATATTAAAACTTATCTAGCCACATCTTACAAAAGATAACTCTTTTTAGGCAAATTTTTTAAAGAGCGGAACTTTTAATCACTATATATTTATATTATAAATATTATTTAATATAATTATTTATTATATTAAAAATAGAAACTGATTCTGATAATAAAGTTATAAATAATTTTAATTTTAAGGCAACGCTGTTTAGATCTGTGCTAGAAATATAAACTTAAAATAATTTATTTTTTTATTTTTTTATTTTTTTATTTTTTTATTTAGAATATAAGACTAAAATTTTTCTAATTAACTCTCTAGTAAGCTAGTATATTACTATAAAGATAAGAGAATAATATTCTTAAGGCTAAATTTATATATTAATAAGCTTTAAGCTATTACTCTATTAAGATACTTAATTAGGCCTTTAAGTATTAATAGAATGTTAATTAAAGATAGTTAATAAATAATATAACTACTTTTAATACTATTTATATCTCTAATTCTATTCTTAAGAATCTTAAGGTATAAAACTAACTTATTAGTTAATTAAAGTTTACTAGTAAGAATGAGAATATTAGTTTACTACTTAATACTATAAAAAGAAGATAATAATAGTAATCTACTAGCCTACAGCAAAGCTAACGGAAACAAGATAAAAAATAAATAAAAAAAAAGAGAATAATAATAGTAATTTACTAGCCTATAATTAAGTTAACAAAACTAAGAAAATAAAAAGCAAATAGGCTAAAAATAGACTTTAATTTACTAGCTTATAATTAAGTTAGTAAGACTAAAGAAAATAAAGAATAATCTAATCTAACTATTCCTATCTATATAAATTTAGAATAAGGTTTAGGCTTAGCTTGATAGATTATAGCTCTCTTTAAATAAACTTTAAAGAATTAATTTTTCTTTCTATTAATACATATTTACTATATAGGAGTATTATAATATTAGTAATTATTTTAAATATCTTACTTTAGTAGCAGATAAAGCCTATATAATTCTCTAGAATATTTAAGTCTTATAAGGAAAGAAGATAGCTACGTATAGATTATAAAAATACGTTAATTTATAAAATTAGTTTTATTAATTACTTAAAAGGGAGCCCCTAAATAAGTGCTTACAAAATCTATAAATAAAATACTTATATAATCTAGCTTTATTTTTATTCTAATAGATATAGAGTTTATAACATGAGAAGGTAACTTAACTTATGTTATATTAATTACTAATAAAGTTAATTTTAAGCCTCAGATTTATTCTATACAGCGCTATAATTAGTTTAGTATATAATAAATCTATAAATATAACTTAGTAAAATAAGTTTATGTTTATATAAATATTATATTACTTAATTTAACTTATTATATTCTGAACTATTATAAGTAAATTTATATATACAAGCCGTGTAAGTTTCTTATTAAATATTTATAATATACTAGTTATTTTCTTTTTATATTAGTTTTAGTTAGCTCTTATATCTCTATTATTTAATTATATCCTATAGACATTTATCGGCGCCCTAAATTTCAGAAAAAGAGAGTATATAAAAATAATTAAAATAAACATTAATTTATAGCGTATAAGTAAAAAGTAAAATATATTCTATCTCTAACCTAAACACTACTCTCTATATATTTAATTAGAAATGTAAAATAAATACTATAATATATACTAAAATATTTTATACGTTCTACCTCGTCCACCTCTTTAGACCTAATATTAGAAAGTAAAGTTATTTAATAGAATAGAAATAATAGTATTCTGATTCTAATTAAGGTCTATAATGATAAAGTTTCTGTTATTAATAGAGATAATAAAATCTCCCTTATTAAAGAAATAAAATACGTTTTTAATAAACTTAATAAGCTAAGTGTTAGAGGCTTTAACCTAGCTATTTTTATTAATAGCTAAGTTATAAAAAAGAACTAGAATAGGAAAAATAGTATTATTAGTATACATTATAACTTAAGCGCTATAGCTAATAATATTATTAATAACTAAAATAATAATATTAGAAATTTTCTAATAAGCTTTAAATATTAAAGTAGCGGAGATAACAGCACCGAAGAAAGTTATAATAAAAATAAAAATAGTTGTTATTTTAATTTATTAAGGTAATATAATAACTTAAAGATAATAGTAATATTTTAGTAGGGATAGAATTAGACTTTATACTTTTAAATTAAATATAAAAATAAGTTAAGACTACTAAATCTAGAATACTTAGCTATTTTTATATAAGACTTAAGTATATTATAATAAAAATAGAGTTTATTTAAACTAAGCGCTCCAGTTTAGCATATTACTTTATATTAAAATATAATATATAAGAATATTATATACCTTCTAGAGAACTCTAATTGTGTTAATAGAGACTCAGAAATTAACTAGTTACTAAATATAATAAATATACTTAAAGGAGAACTTACTTATAATCTAATAAATAAAAAATAACTTAACTCTATATATCTTTATCTAGAGAGTAACTAATACGGCTGATATATTAACTTAATAAAAAAAATACTTATATATTTAGAATAATAAAAACGTGACTTACTTATTAACTAGATACTATATATAGTGCTAAAGTAAGAACTAAAAGTAAAATAAAAAAACTTAAACTAAAAAGAATATTAATTAAATTATTATAAGTAAATAATATTTAAAGCAACCAAAAGAGAATTAAATCTAAGAAATAGAAAAAACTATTTTATTATTTTAATAACTATTACTAAGTATGGTTAATTTATGTAGTAGTGATTTTATAATAAATTAATAAACTATCTAGATAACCTATATACATAAGGACTTAAATAGATAAGTGCTAAGTAAATTATAAATAGGCTATAAACCAAAAAAATAACTATAAATAATAATAAACTAGTATAAACTATAGTAATAATTAGTACTATCTAGTAATAATAAGCATTAAAAACTAAATATTTACTAGACGTAATATATAATATATAATATATTAATTCTATTTATTTCCTTATGTCTATATAATACTGCTAATGATAGTATAATTTATTTATTAATATTTCTAGTATTTAAATTAACGCTACCTGCTCTAAGAAGGAGCTCTATTTTTTTCTTATATCCTTATTCTATAACTTATATTAATAGTTTTTAATTATTAAAGTCTTTATTATTTATATAAGCTTTAGTTTTAAGAAGGAGCTATATAGTTCTATTATATTTACTCTTTATTATTAATAAAAGTGCTGATTTTCTTTAGCTTATGTTTAAAGAAACTTCTATTATAAGAAATAGCTTTATTATTCTCTCTTCTTTATCTTCTACTATAGAATATAATAATGCTGTTTTGATATTATAATAGGATATATCTACTAGCTTTATTATAAGTAGCTTTTTAATTATTACTATCTACCTAAACCATACCGCCTCTAGTAGAGTATTATAAATGTAATAAATAAGATCTTTTAGATTTTTAGCTAAAAGTAAGTTAATTACTGTTTTATATCTACTCCTTAACGTCTATAATAACACTATTTATAACTATATATTCTAAAAGAATACTTTTAGCTTATCTCTTATAAGTAGAAGCTTAATTATTAATTAGTATTTTTATTTAACTACTAGAGAAAGCAGCGTGTATTTATTTTTATTAGTTATATTTCTATTCCCTCTATAATATAAAAATAATTCTATTATTTTCTTATTAGTACTATTTGCAGCTTATAATAACGCTAAATAAAAATAGTCTTAATAATAAAGTAGTTTAATAAAGGTATTATAAAGTTACTAGTTTACTAAATAAAGTATAATAAAATATTTCTATAATAAATAAATTACTATCTCTAAGAGTAACTCTACTAGAAGATTAAGAAGTTATATTTTTCTAAATAAAAAAGAAATAAAGCGTGAAGTAGAATTAGTAAGAGATAAATATTAATAAAATAATAATAAATAATAAATAGATTAAAAATAGTAAATAGGAAACAGATAGATAAGATAAAACTCTATAATAATAATATATATAACAAATAAATAATAGTAGTATCTTTTTATATATAAAGTTTAGAAAGTTAATTTAATAATAGTGATTTAATAGACTATAGCTTTAGCCTAGTAACTATACATAGAACTACTTATATTAACTTTTTATTCTATCTATTAATAACTAAGTTTATATATAAATTAAGCATTAATAGCTTTTTTATAATAGAAACTTTTAAGTATAATATTAAATCTAAAACCCTAGCAGCGTAAAGCAATCCATGCGATAATTTAATATAAAAATAATAAAATAACTAGAACTATAGACTATAGCTAGGTTAATTACTATAATATATTTTAATCTCTATAACTTTAGTAGTATTAATACTTCTTTTATTAATATTAAACAGTCTTAATTTATCACTCTTCTAATACTAAGATAATTTATAAGTATTATAAGTAATAAAAGCTTAATAGTATTACTATAATAAAGGAATACTATTATATATAAAAAAAAACTCTCTATAACTTAAACATAAAATTAATAATATAAATATAAATTTTTTAAATAGGAGAAGCTTAAATATTTATAAATAATTATAATATATAATTTATATAAAATTATAACAGATATTAACGCGTGCGTAGAAATTTAATTACTTAAAATTAAAGTATTTTTTATATAACCCAACACAAAGGGTGCCTCGCTACATAAGGAGGAATATTAGTATATATAAACTAAAAAGCTATAAAGTTATTTAAGTTTTTAAATTCAATACTATAAGAGAAGCGAAGGTAAATAACTTAAGATAAAAAAGATTTTATCTAAGACTATAAAGATATAAGATTTTATACTTTATTAAAATATATTCTTACTATTATTATAGAAGCTGCTTTTTTTAATTTAGTTTTAAATTCTAGCTATTTTAGTAGTCTTCTCATCTTAACCTAAGCTTAAGTCTCTTTATAACTATTTTATTAAGGACTTTATTTATACTAAAAGTTTCTTTTTAAACTTTTTTATATTATTCTGAAAAGTATAGAATGCTTTTTAGAGATAATTAATTCTTTTTATAATTTAATTAGCCTAAGAGGTCTTAAAGCAGACTAATAAATATATATTTTTAAAGTTTTTTTTAAGCTGTCTTTAGTTATTTTATGGCTACTATAAGCTACTTTAAGTTTAATTAAAGCTATTCTATAGCTTCCTAGAGCTAGTTAATAGATATTTTAAATTAAATATAATTAGAATACTAATCTCTAGATATGCCGTTAAGTAAAGAAATAGTATACTAAAAATCTACTAGATCTAATACTAACGTATCTTAAGTTTAAATAAGTTTATTACTATTTACAATTAAATAAATTATAAGATATAATTTAGGGCTGAGTAATATTGTACTAAAGGGAAAAAAATTAGCTTATAATATTCTTTTTTATAATATACTTATAGACCATCTTTATAGTACTAAGCTAGATTAGAGTAGATAAACTAGATTTTAGATTTATTTTAAAACATATATAAATAACGCTAATAGGTTGTTTATATATAGAATATTAGGATATATAAATTTAAAAATTAAAATCTAGTAGGTCCTAAAAATAGAAAATGAATTATAAAATCTCTTATATTTTTATATAATTAAAAAGGGAGGCGTTACGCTTGGAAACGGATTTTAAAATTATACTACTAATAATAATTAAAAGCTTAAATAATAGTAGAATAGTTTATTATGCTTTAGTAACTAATACTATATATAATCTCATACACTTAAAGTTATATTAAATAGAAAAAAAAATAAACTAATACTACGTTAAATTAGATTATCTCTATAAACTTAATTAAAAATAGAAAAAGCATTTTACTAGCTACTTTTAAGTTAAATAAGAAAGTAAATTAAGATTACTAGATTTAAAATACTTAGCTATAGTTATATGAGATTTAGGTGTACTATAGTAAAAATAAAATTCACCTAAATAAACTAAGCACTAATTTATTATAAATTAAAGATAATTACTACTACTTTTATACTTATTAAGTATATAATAGTTATATTAACTTAATCTTATCTCTAGTTAGCTGTAGGTTAGTAGGCTATTTAGTAATAATTCTACCTTTATTATTATCTAGCTTAAGTATAATTTTATATTAATATAAAATAACTTAAAGTCATTATCACGGTAAGCTATAACCTTATTAATAAGAGATAAAATATATAATATATAATAGGAAGAAAATAGCATTCGCGTCTAAATTTAAGTTTTTTTATAAAAATCTAATACTACTTTAATGGACTTTTCTAACTATATAAACCTATACTAACTAGAGAGGTATATTTGATTTTATATTAAACTAATTATAACTAACTCTATTTATATTTACTATATTATAAGAAATATAAGTATAAGGCTAGAGTGATAAATTCTAGTACTAATTAATTTACTAATTATATTCTTCTATATACTGTCTTCTGGATCTAAGGAATTTACTAAAGCTCTTTATATTAAATTTTTAGGCAGTAGCTATATATCTAATAGTTCTTTAATAAATATTTTTAGTATAATTTTATAACCTATACTGCTTTTCTGTAATCTAGAGTTGTATATACGTGTATCTATAGTAATAAAATTCTTATCTAAAACTATTATTTATATTCTATGTGATACAGCTGCCTAGGCTACTCATAGTATTAAAAAAAATTTAGAAAATTTATTCTAGAATATTCTTAACTTGCTTTGAGTTAACGGATAGTTAAGAGCATAAGTATATATTTATACTTTCTATAGAATAAATTCATAGAAAATAGTATTCTTTATAAAAGGTATATAAGTTACCTTATCTAATATAAACTTCTCTATTCTAATATTATTATTAATTTTCTTTATTATATAGTCTTTAGTGTACTATGACTGGAAACCTTTATAAAATAGTACTTTTATAAAGCTTTAATTATATATTTTATATTCTTATATATTTATATATATTAATTATATATCTATTAGATATTATATCAGGAGCACTACATTAATATATTAAATAATAAATATTTTAATTTATACTATTTACTAGTAGCTTTTCACTATTATTACTGCTTATACTTAGGTAGAAAGAGAAATAATATATATAAACCTTAAAATTCTTCAGAATAAATAGGCTATCTATGCGAATATAATAAGTCTTAGTTATTATAAAATTAGCTAGTTTTAATTAACTTCTTAAAGTTCTATATACTTCTAAATTAATAATAACTTAATAATTTATCTATTTTTATTTAATATTTAACTATATAGCAAGATCCTTCTGGTAGATTATATATATATAAGTATTTATTAAGAGCTAAATTAAATACTAGAAAGTTCTCTTCTTTCTACCTTTATACGGAACAGTATTCTACTAATATATTAGAAAAATAGTTATATTATGAAACTTAATAACTCTCTATAAAAAGTTTCTTTAAGTATTGTTTATATATATAGAATTAAATAATCTTTATTATCTGATAAGCTCTAGTTAATTTATATAGTCTAAATAGAAACTAGTATTAGTAGAAATAAATAGAATTAACTACTAGTAAAAGTTTTTTAAAAATAGTAAATACTACTAAATTAGTAGTAGCCTAGAATCTATATATTAAAAATATTTACTTTAATAAGCTTATAAGAAGTTTAAAGGAGATAATTTATAGCATAAGGTGTTATTAACCTTACTTAGTAAAATAGAAAATAGAAGTATATATACATTATACTAGGTTTAGAACTAGCTAATAATTCTAAACTTTTTATAAAAAAATCAGAGATCTATACCACGTATTTAGATGTTTCTATTATATAGATAGACTATTTATTTATAGATAGAAAATAGATTATCTATTTTAATTTAATTATAGATTACTAAGATGGAACAGACTCAACAACGTTCTTACTAAATATAAATAAATTTCAATTAATTTAAAAACGTGCTAAAAAGATAGATAAGTGTATTTAACTAATTTAAGAGCTTACTAATAGTAAAGGGCTTTATAGCTATATCTTTATATTTATTCTTATACTTATTATCCTAATTAAAGGTGAATATAAAGTGAAAATAGTTATATATATCCTTTCTTTAAAAATAATTACTATTTATTTTCTTTCTACTACTTTGTTTTTACTATTTAAATTTCTTTTTATTTCTCTAATTCTTTCCGTTTTACACTGGTGTGACTTAAAAAGAGTAGTTAATAAGTTTTAAGTAAAGAAAATAGTATACTACTATTTTTATTATTAAATCTTAAATTCTATTTTAGTTACTACTAGTATAAAAACTTACTTCTCTTATTCTTACTCTTTTTCTATTATTAATTTTATTTTAATATTTATTATAAGTTAATTTCCTAGCACTATAATATAACTTTACTAATAGTTATGTTTTAGTATTATAGTATTAGCTCTACTTACTCTAGTGACTGTGTTTTTAAAGCTAGACTAAGTAATTAACCTTAGTTTAATTAATATAGCCGTTCTTACTAGTAGCCTTAATAAATTCCTACTTTCTTTAGGCTTAGATTAGGTAGTTTTTATTACTACTAGAAAGCACAGTAGTAACTAGCTTATTTCTAATAATAATAATACTAAAATTTTTATAACTTATACTTAGGTTTACGCTTACTATAGTTTAGCTTTATAATAACTTTAAATAGTAGTTAAGAATTATCTAATTTATATTATAATTAATCTTTTTAATTACGCTTAAGGGCTTTAGTAGCTAATTATATACTAAATCTAAAGCCTAATATAAATAATATTTATAGTATTTAATATAACTATTTAGATTTCACGTGCTGACTGGCTCTACTTATACTACTAATAATATCTTTATAATTAATATTACTAATACTAGTACTTTACTAATAAGAACTCTAATTATGCTAAAATTATTAATTTTTAGAATATTTAAAGCTAGTAGGGTTTCTCTAGCTCTTTTAATAATTACTTTCTAAATTCAGATACTAAGTAAGCTCAGTAGAGATATTTATCTAAATTAAATAATAATTAAAAACAATATTATAATTATATATAGTAAGAAATATCTCTTATATATAATATTTCTATTCTAATTATTTTTTTACTAAACATGATATTTATCTTACTCTCTATCTATAATTAGAGTATATAGTATCTTAGTGTTTTGGTATAATTTCATGTAACTAGAGTTAATTTTAGCAGTTTTTTTTTTCATAATAGCCTAAAAAAGAATAGATTTAAAATTCGTTATAAGAGATATTAGCTTTACTTTAGGTATAAGTATTAAATAAATACAGTATTACTATAAGTTTAAAAGAGTAATAGGTAGTAATAAGTAAGTAATTTCTTAAAATAATATAAAAGTTAACTTTAATTTCATATGCCTTCTTATTCTGCTTTATAATATATTTATTATTAACAAGTATATAATATTCCTTTTTAATAATATTTTTAATATAATAAGTTTTAATATTTATAGCCTTATAAGTAGCTCACGCTTTAGAATAATAAATAACATAGTTTTTAATTTATGAGATTACTATATCTTTTTTTTGTGTCTAGTTAGAAATAATTTTACTACCTCTATTTTTATTCTATTATATTCTATATAGATACTTGAAAGAATTAATAAGATAGTTTAGCATAGTATTTAAGAGCTCTATAAGTGTAATATAAATTAATAATCTATTATAATTAACTAATATAAAATAATTAAAGGCGTTAAGTCTATACAAGAAGACGAGAAAAAAAAAACGTTAATTCTATACTAAGAATAATAAATATAGGAATTAGAATGGATTTTTAAAGTCGCGTTGCTAAGCTATACTTAACTAATAAATTATAAGCTTAATTTAAGTCTATTAACTTATATAATATGTAATAGCTACTAGTTAAAGCTTAATATAATAAAGTAGTAACTATAGTTATCTAGAAAACTAATATGTGTAGCGTATACGGAAAAGAAGCTAACCATAATACTATTAACCTAAATAAGAGTAAGAAAGATAAAAATAATAGAGATAATAATTTAAAGAATTAGTTTACTACTATAAGCTTTCTTTATTTAATTATTTTTTAGAGCTGCTAGAGGTATTTCTTGTCACTTAAATTAATTAGTTTAAAAGTATTATATTAGTTAAAACTTTAATCTATAAGAGTCTCATTAATACTATTTAGGAAATACAAACTTAATAAAAATTATAGTTATTTTTATGCTATAATACGTTTATAATTTCTATTCTTTATATAATTTTATAAGCTTAGTTATGTTTTGTTTCTAATTAATCTATCTATTAAGCTATAAAAAAGTACTTAATAATATACTCTTAAAATATTTCCTAGGCTTTATTAGTTTATATGGAATTTTAACATCTTATAACTTACTAAGGCACTTTATAGAGTAGAGAAGAAAACTTTTTTATTTTTCTCTTTATAATACTTAAATAGCTTCTACATTATCGTGTAAATATTTTCTCTATTCTAGAGATTAGTTTTAGACATAAACTATATTAACTCTAACATATAAATAGATTTTATTAAGTTATTAAAATTTTAGGCAACTAAAGTTAACTAAAATTTCCTATTCTTTTTAATTTTATTTAACTATTAATTTAGGTCTTCCTGGGGTATAAGACAGGCTTTAGAATTATTAATACCTAAAATATATACTATTTTAGCTCTTAGTATTATTAAAGCTATTTCTTAAATAAAGAAAGTTTCTAATATAAACGTTTTTCTTACCTGTGTAGTTTTTCATTAGCGAATAATAAATTTTAATTTTTTTTTATTAAACTAGAAACTATATGCCTTTCTAGATCCAGCTTTAGCTATATTAAAAGCTAATTAAATCTCAATATAGCCTTAAGATAGTATTTTTTAATAATAGTTTTAAAAATAACTTTAATTTCAGTTATGTAAATAATTATCTATTTAGTATTTTATATTTATAAGGGCTAGGAAAGTAGAGCTGAGCACAAAGTTAAGAAAAACTAAAAACTCTTTTTATATTAATTAGTTATTCTAAATTATATATTTAAAATAATTACTAGCTAAAAATTTATTTTATTAGCTATATCTACTTTCTATAATGTCTTCACTTAAAGTTATAAGTGAAACGTAATTTAATTTATAAGAAAAGAAAAAGAAGCTTACCTAAATATATTAAAAGTAAAAAAAAAGTAAAAAATACTTAAGTAATTCTAGACTATTATAAATACATAACTAATAGCTAGATTAAATAATATTATATAAAGAGTATAAAAAGTTTAATTTTAAAAGTTAATAAAATTATATATTAGTGCACGGCTTTATATAAAGAACTATAAGTATATATAAAAGTATATATTTTAGTAAACATGAATTTAACCCAAGCAGTATATAAAACAACTAGAAAGTAAAATTAATAAACTAAAAGCCTTTAATAACTTAAGTCTACTAAAAGAAATTAATTTAGTAAGCTTAATTTCTTAAGTATAAGAAAAGTAGTAATTATAAGTAGAAAAAAATAATTAATTAAATATATACTCCATCACTTAAATGCGCATTCTAATAATTATAAGTAAATTTATTAACTAAACTCTATCTATTAATAAACTTATAAATAAGTAAGCTGCTGTTTGTTAATATACTATTAAATAATATCATTTATCTAATAACTAAATAATAAGAAGGTATAGAAACTGAAAAGGTTTACACTAAATACCTATCTTAGTATTTTTTAAGAAATTATAGCCGAAAATGACCTACTATGTAACATACCTATAACTATAACTTTTATTAAACTTAAACTAATAATATAAAGCTTTTTTAACTTTAATAAATTAGTATATAATTTTAGTACTTTACTTACAGTCATGTAACCTATTATAACTGTTATAAATAATATAAACTAGAAATCAGATTACTTATAAAATATATTAATAAATTTAAAAGCTTTAGTAAAGTCTGAATCCCATAACTAGTCTTAGTCCTTAAATAATTAATTTTTATTACGGAGTATGAAAATCTAATTTTTCTAATAAAATAATTAAGTAACCTATAGTGCAGGAAGAGTATACATAATTATTAAAAAAAATACTTATAGAATTAGAGATTAGATATTATATGTACTAGAAAAGCTTAGTTACTTATTTAAGTAAAGAATAAATATATTAATAAAGATAGTACTTTCACTATAAAGAAAATAATAAACTTTTATATTTTTTAAATCTCTAAGTAGTGTTAAGTAGGTTAATTACATATAAATATAAATTCACATAGCATTAAGAAATATAGGCTTTTAACTTAAAAATATAGTACATAAATACTTTATTTAGTAAAAGGAAAAAAGAAAGTATGTTAGTAATTTTATATTTAAGTAATAGTTTTTTATTTTAAGTTACACTCTAGTTTCCTATATTAAGCACTTATATATTCATAAATTTTTATAGGTTTAATCTATAAGCTTTTTATTTATAAACGCTAGCTTAAAATTTTTTTTATTTAAACACTAATTTCTACTATAACGTGTTATAATATAAATTAAACAGAGGTTTAGTTATAGTATACCGGTTATTTAATATAATTAAAGTTTATTAAGATAGTAAGTATAAAAGAAAATTTATATATAAAATAGATTATATAATAGATTAAGCTAAGTCTACTAAATAAAGCTAGCTAAAATATTCTACTAGTTATAGTAAAATATATGTCTTATATTTAGTCCTAATACTTGTTAAAAGAGGTATATTTATAAACCTTAAATATTCTACACTAAAGCTAGTATTAATTATTCCTTAATTTAGATTTAACTAGAGAATAAAATTATGATTTAGGAATTCCTAATATTTATAATTATTCTATTTACTTTAAGTTACTCTATTTTTCTTCTTATTTTTTAATACTAGAACACTTAAAGGAACTGCAGCTTAGTAAAAAGATATAAGACTAAATAAATAAACTATATTTATAGCTTATAAAGAATAAATAATATAGGCCGGCCGAGAGTATAAAATAATTTAATAAGTGTATTAATTAAAAAAGGGAAAAGGAAATCCTTCTCTTAAGTAATAAAATAGTTAAGTAATCTATTAAAGTAATAATCCTTCCTAATAATCTCTAATACTAAGTGCTTATAATAGAACAGGAAAAGAAATACAATATAATAAAAATAAAAAATAAAGATTAAAAAAATTTATTAATTAACTTAAATAAGCAGTGTCTTATTTTTATTAAAGTTAAAAAAAATATTTCTCTCTATATCTTAGATAATAATATGCCTGTATTTTTTTTCTTAAGAAACAGTAATCTATATTACTCTTAATAATAATATATTTATTAGTAGTAGTGTTGAATTTATTTATATATACTAAATATTTAAATAGTATTAGGTTAGTAAGGATGCTCTTAAATTAAAAATATCTAATAAAAATACACTTAAATTAAGAATATCTAGTAAATAACTAGATAAATCAAAATTAATACCGTTAGCTTATAAGATATTAAAGGAAATAGATTTATCTAATTATAAAGTCTTTAATAAACTGATTCTAAATAAAAAAAATTTTTTACTTAAGAAGAATCTAAATAGATTAAAATTATTAGATAAGAACCCTAATTAATTAAAGTTATTTACTTATATATTCCTATCTCTTAATATACCAGAGTTAGAATTATAATAGCTTTTTAGATATTAATAATAAAGATATATAATAAGTCTTTAGTACTTACCTTAATGTAAATTAGATTCCTACTTATTTTTCTACTAGCTATTTAGAGAACCGGCGTTAGAATTCTATAGTAAAAGAACTAACAACCTTAAAGTATTTATATATTATATTCTAAGTATTTCTAGTAAGGAAAAGGTCTGTGCTGGTAAGGGTATATATATCTAAATATTTAAAGCTTTTTACTACAGTTACAGGATTTTACTAGCACCTAAAAATTAGTATTTAGAAATTAATAATAAGAGTAATAAGAAGCGCTTTATACTATAATACTTTAAACTATTATAATAAACTTAAGCTACTTTTATAAAGAATATTACAGCCTTAATAAAGTCTAGCAGTTAGGAAAACTTTAATAACTATAAAGTGTAAATTAATTTAGTAAAGTTTATATAAAACATTTTCTACTACTAATACTGTATAAATACTGAAAGTATTATTACTTTATTAGTGTCTATTTTTATAGCGTTTTCTAGCATACGCTTAAAAATAAAATTCTTAGTTCTATAATAAATAACTATTATTATTATTTTAATAGCATTATTAGAGAAACTCTAGTCTCACAAAAATTAAATAACCTAATAAGTGTTTTATATAGCTAGAGTTATGTCTTTAATTATAATCTAAATTTATAAAAATCAGCCCTTAAATATAGCTAATTACTATTAGTTAAATCTAAAAGCGAAGTTTCTTTTAGAGAGGGTTATTTAAAACTTAGTTTTAAATATAATATCCTAAGTACTAGTACTAGATATAAGATTCTAAATATAATAGTCTTATTATTTATATAATAAACTATTAACGGCTTTCAGCACCTTACGATATACAAACTTTTAAATATTAATATAAAAAGAATCTAAAGTAGAGAGTATAACTCCGTAGCCTAACTTATCTAAAAACTTATTAAAATAAAGCGGAAATTCTCTACAGGGTGAAGAGAAAATATAAGAAATAAATATATTACTAGCTTTATATAAAGAAAAAGTATTATTATAATAAAAAGTAGGTACATCACTAGCCTTATTTAAAGAAAAAAAAGTATTATTATAATAAATAGTTAGTGTATTACTGGTCTTATCTTAGGTATAAGATAAAAAAGTATTATTATAATAAATAGATATATTACTAGTCTTATTTAAAGAAGAAAAAGTATTATTATAATAAATAGTTAATACATCACTAGCCTTACCTTAGGTATAAAGTAAAAAAGTATTATTATAATAAATAGATACATCACTAGCTTTATTTAAAGGAAAAGAAGTATTATTATAATAAATAGTTAGTATATCACTAGCCTCACCTTAGGTATAAGGTAGAAAAGTATTATTATAATAAAAAGTAAATACATTACTAGTCTTATCTAAAGGAGAAGAAGTATTATTATAATAAATAATTAACATATTACTAGTCCTACCTTAAGTATAAAGTAAAGAAGTATTATTATAATAAGAAATAAATACATCACTAGCCTTATCTAAAGAAGAAGAAATATTATTATAATAAATAGTTAGTGTATTACTAGTCTCGCCTGGGAAATAAAGCAAAAAAGTATTATTATAATAAAAAATAAATAAATAAAAAGAAGTTTAACTAAAGGAAAAATTAATAGTAGTTTTACTAAATTTAGTATTTATAAAAGGCACTAGAGAGGGTCTAGGTAGAGATACTAACTACTAAAGTCTTTATACTATTTTATATAATTTAGTAAGTTTAAGGTAAAGTAACTGCTTAAGATTATTTATAAAAATACTATAAAAATATTTAAGGCTGTTTTGAGGGTATTTATAGTAAATAATTAAAAAATTAGAGTTAAAGTAAATAGCAGAACTGCCTTTAAAGTTTTATACTAATTTAACTAGTTTAATCAGATTATCTTTTAATGAAGACGTGTTTTTATTAAATAGTAATCTTATTAGCATATTTTCTTTCCAAGTAATAGTATTAAAAAACACTATTATTATAATAATTATTATTAGTAAACGCTTTTTTTTAAGAAACTATTATAAGTATACTGCTACTAAAGTTAGGGAGAATAAAAACATATATTAAATTTCTTAGAAGTTTATATTTCCTGATAAAGAGATATGTGAAGGTGTTTTACTAGTTATAACTAAAAAGTAAAAAAAAAACACAATACTTTTCTTATCTTTAAATTTAATAAAAACTTAGTAATATATAAAATTAGTTACGCCTATTAGGCTAAAGATATACATTTTAATCATATTACTATTCTATAGCTTTTTTTATTTACTAGTTTTATTTCTTTAGTTAGTTTTAATCCTGTGTTCTTTATTTTTAGTTTTTAGTTAATTTTTATCTATTTAATTCTATAAAAGCCGCGTTTTAAGATGAAGCTTTATATTTTTACTATATTAATATTAATTACTAGTATCTTTCTCTGTATAACTTTATTATTATAATACATAGTTTATTAGAAATATAATAAAGAATCCCTTAAGTTTTTTTTATGGTATATTTTATTTATTATCTTATACACTACCGGAATCTGCCCTTTAGGTGGTACCTAAGGTAGACTAATAAAAAGCTACTAATATAAAAAAGTTCTTAGCACTTTAAATACTAATATTTTCTATATATATAAGGTAGTTTATTAATATAATTAATTTATAACCTCCCTATAGCTCCGCGTAGGAGAATTGATAATAATCTTATTAATAAAATTAATAAGTTTCTAAAATTAAAAAGAGAATAAAAATTTAGCCTTCTTAATACTAGTGTAGCGCCGAATTAGAAGCTACTATCTATTAAAAACCTAAATAACTATAGTATCCTAAACTTACTAGAAGAAGTGAATAGAGAAAGTTTTATCTAACTATTTTAGCTATTTTTTCCTAATAAGCTAATTAATATGCTTTATGTGTATACTAATTATAATATAAAGCTAATACCATACTAAAAAGCTATTTTAAAAGACTAATAGTAATTAGCAGAATTTAAAATACAGATAAAGACTTTAAAAGCCTATATATAGAGAAAAGCTATATACTTATTTTACTACACTTATATACATAAGGATATATAAAGAAGCTAGGATAGAAAATTACTAGAGAAATAAGCATAGTTTTAGAGTAAAACACTACATTAAAGACTATATCTTAAGAATTTAATTTAAATAAATAGATTACTATTTTTACTGTATAAGCCTAAAAAAGAAAGGCCAGGAACTATTTAAAACCACATTTAAAAGAGTTTAAGAGCTTTCTAAATACTTAAGGGCTTATTTTTAGTAATACTAATAGCTAGAAAAGTACCTAGCTATTAATAAGTCTATATAGAGATTTATAGGCTATTCTAAAGAAATTATTATAATTCCCTATAAGGCTAATACAGTAGGATATAAGAATTATATATTAGGTAATAGTAACTATATATATAATTAGCTCTTTTATAGTAAAGATATAGTAAAAAAAGAGAGTCTCTATTAATTAAATTCTTTTTAAATAGCTAAAGGCTTTATATTTATTAAATTTATAGTATTACACCTTACTTAGTCACTTAAACGTAGTAAATATGTTCTATTACTTAATAATTTATTTACTACTATTAAGCCGTTAAAGAAGCTTAGGGAGGAGAGAATAGAAACTATAGAGACTATTTAGACTATAAAGATATCTTAAAAAGAAAAGAAAGAAAAGCAGGTATAAAAAAAAGTAACTTCTTAAGAAAATACCTAAAATTCAACTTCAGACAAGAACTCTTAGAAAGAATCTTAAAATTATACTTTAAAATCAGCTCTAAAAGGCAAGAATACTAAGAATAAAAAAAAAAGTTTATATATAAGGGTTTTAATGAAGAGCGTATTAATATACAACTATATAATATAAATAAAATTAAATAAGGTATAATCTTCTTTAAAGTCTCTAAAAAGAAAACTATTAGCTAATTTATATAGCGTGATAACAACATAGTTCTATTTATAACTACTTTTAGTAATAATAAGTTAATACTATATATAACTAAGTAATAGTCTTTTAGGTAGTACTATTACTTATATACTAAGCTTTTTTAATAATTCTTTTAAAGATCGTCTTTTAATGATCTTCTTTTAATAATTTTTTTCTATTAATTATTTTCTAATAATCCCCCCTATCCTTATCTATAAAGCACATATTTAAGTAAGATAGGTATCTATAGTTTTTAATTAAGAAAATTACTTTATTATTTTTATCCTATATTTAGTTAGACTATATACTCTTCTTAAATTAATCTATTAACTAATTAGTGGGTAAAACTATAGTACGTATAAGAAAACACTTATTTAAAAATAGAACTAAAGTAATATAGACCTAAAAGGTTTTTAAAGATCTTATTAAAAAAGAGCTGCCTATTTCTAAGCTTATTAACTTATATAATCACTTTATAAATACTGTTAATAGATTCGATTAGTTAAAATCTTACTATAGAACGTTTTAAGCTTATAAGAAGACTTAAAAGAGTCTCTTCTACTTATTACTAGATATTACATTAGTAAATAGCTTTAAGCTATTACTATATATAAAGAAGATAAAAAACTCTAGCTACTAGAAATACCTATTAAAGCTAGTCTTCTAGCTTTAGAAGAGATTAGTAAAGGCTACTAATTTTAATCCTAATAAGTCTTATATAATAAAAATAAATTACTAGTTAACTACTAATCATATTTTAGTAAAGCTCTATCCTTAAGGGAAAGTAAAAACATATGTATTTTATATAATTAAGGGATAGTATACTCAGAGTAGGAAAAGAACTATACTTAGAAAACTAACAAATAGTAATCTTAATAAGCAGCTAAAAAGACTAAATAAAACATTATATAGCTATTTAATTTACTAGTAAGTTTTTTATAATTTTTTATAACTATATTAGTAGGAGCACTTGCAGACTGTATAGCTCTTAGTAAATTAAATAGATATAGGTTTATTATAATACTAAGAAATCAGTGTATATATAGTTCTACACATATTCTAATAGCTTTATATATAAAATCGAGCTCTTAGGGGGTATTTTTGTCGCTAGTTTTACTAATTATCTCTTATATAAAATCTATAACTTTAGTGTTTAAAGTGCTAAGAACCTTTTTATATTAGTAGTTTCTTATTAGTCTACTTTAAGGTGCCCTCTGAAGGGCAGATTCTAGTAGTACATAAAATAATAATACTTACTACTTCTTTTTTATTATACCTTCTTATTATTATTAGTAACTACTATAATTTTTAATTCTAGTCATTTAAAGTATCCTAGCTGTATGGAATATAGATTAAGATAAGACTTAGTATATTATTAAGGTAGTTAGTAACTTACTATAGTTCATATTTTTACTACCATTCTTTAGATAAACTAGGGACTGAATATTGAAATTTACTAGTATAATAACTATAACTATAGTCTTCACCTTATAGTTTACCGGTTTTATAATTAGATTAATAAAATAGAACTAGACTGTAAAATAGCTTCTATATTTAAGTAATTACTTACTCTATTTCTTACTAAGGCTATAGATATTTGTGATTAGTGTATAATTACAAAAATAGATATAGAAAATTTAGTTTATTCTAATTATTAAAATTACTACTAGATTTAGTACTCTTAGTTTTATTTTCATAAGTAGAAAACATTCCTTCCTAGTATATTAATATTAATCAGATAAGGATTTTAATTAATCTATAAATAAATCAACAGCTTTAAAGAATATACTATTAGTTTAAAATATATCTTTTAGTAATACTTTAATTACTAAAGCCATTTATAGGGAGAGTAGAAAGAGGCGGAATTAATTACTAAACTATATAACTAATATTTAGATTCATAGATCTAGTAAGAAGCCTAAGCTTTTAATCTCTTATTCTATACTAATATATTTATACAGAGGCTAAATTTATGTTTATAGAATTATTAAATAAAATTCTAAAAGCCGTCTTAGCTTAAGGTCCGAAAAGAAAACTTTTAAAGAAAAACTAAGAGTTAAAGTTAAAATATAGTTAAATAGTATTTCTTAGAAACATAATAATATAACCTTCTAAAATTCAAACTATAAGTAAGATATAGGAAGAATTGATTTTATAAATACTCTATTAACCACTTAAGCACATAAGGTATAGGTTATGACTATATTTTTAATAAATTACTTTTAAAGAGAATATAAATTAGACTTTATAGAAATAAAGGCTTTTACTACTGCTTCTATAGACCTTTATTTATAGAATAAATTAACTAGAAAAGAAAGAATCTAATATAGTTTTATTATTATAGCTAGTTATTAGAGTATTTTATTAGCTTTCTATTAAAATAAAACGTATCTAGTTATTTTTACTATAAAAACTAAATTTAGCCTAATACTTACTAAATTATACCTATTACTTTTATATTAGTTACGTTTTAGAAGCTTGTATTATAGTTAGATAAAATAATATACTAACTATAAATAAAAAGAAAGTATTTAGGGTATTAACTACACCTTTTATATTTATCTACTTTATATAAGTAAATAATATAAGGGCTTAGTGCTTATATTACTTTCTATTATTAATTATCTATTCTTAGTTAAATCTATTTAACTATTTATTCTGTAAGAAAAAAGTAACTAAATTATAGTAATATAAAGCTTATTATGCTCTAATAATATAAAGAATATAACTTATCTTTACTTTATTTAATACATTTATTTGCTTTTTTCTTTCTGTTTGTTTTTTTATTTTTTTTTTAAAATAGTCCTACCTTGAAGCCTGAGTCTACTTAGGTTTACTTTACTATTTATATAGCTTTTATTTATTATTATAAACAGAAATTTATACTAGCTATAAGCTTTTATAATATCTAATTAACTTAAGTATATACTTACTTTAAGACTAGATCTAATCTAGATAAAATATATCTTAAGATTATTATGTCTAGCTGTCTTAGAAGGCAAATTTTACTTAATAATTAACTAAAATATAGTATTAATAAGAATATATAGAATTCTAAAAAGTAGGGGTTACTAAAATATAGTATTAATAAAAATACACAGAATCCTAAAAAGGAGAGGTTATTAAAATATAGTGTTAATAAAAATATATAGAATTCTAAAAAATAAAGGTTATTAAAATATAGTAATAATAAAAAAATAGCTATACTCTACCTATATATTATAGTGGAGATGCAGTGAGATAGGGTACTTAATACATTTTTAAAAAAATATAAAAGTAAAAGAATAATTTAAGGCTTACAAAATAAGGCCTATAGATATATAAAAAAGTAAAATATAGTTCAAGCTTAAAAGAAAAGCTAGTCTAAAAAAGAAATTAAAATAAAAAATAAAAATATTTTTCTTTAGAAAATTACTGATTCTAAAAAGAGTTCTCTTTTAGATAAGCTGAAGAATATATTTAGTCTAGCCAAAAATAAAGATATTAACATAATATAAGATAAAGGGTATTTTTAAGGAGTAGATTAGCTAATACTAGAGAATTAATAAATATAAAATAAAAGAAAGTAAATATGCGTAATTTACTAATAAATAAGACTATAGTCATCTAAGTCTTATACTTTAGAAAGAGTATAGTTATTAATTAGATAAACTTTATAAAATTTCGATTATAACTATTTAGCTATATATTAACTTTTTTATTTAAGTATATTCATCTCACTTTAATTAGCCTATTATAATAGGTTAATATTTATTTATGGGATATATAAATATATATAATATAACTTACTTCTATCTTTCCTAGTTTTATTTTTTTATATAAAATAAGTTAATAAAATGTAGATATAAACTCTACTAAGGACCTCTTAAAATTAAAACATCTTTACTAAAACTTTATTATAGTATCTATTTAAGATCTATTAAATTAAGAGAGCTATATATAATAGATGAATATATTACTTATAATATTTAGAAATTACTAAGTTAACCTACTAATTTAAATTATCTTAATAAGAAGTTTTAATAATAGACTTAAGAATTTAATTTTTATTTTAGTATTAATAGCTCTTTAGGACACCACCTTATTAAAAGTTATAATTATTAAACTTAGAAATAAAGTTCAGGATGACTAAAATAGAATTATTAAGCTTTTAGTCTTAAAGAAATAAAAAGCTATTATAAGTGAGTTTTATCTTCTAATTCTGAATTAATTTTAATTAGAAATTAAGTTATTATAACTGTATTTTCTTAGAGTTTTGTATTCTCTATATCCTAAATAACTTATATCTTAGAGCTTTAAGAGAAGATTTTAAGAAATAATATCTTACTACCTAGTAAGTATTCAGGAATTATGTTCTAGAGGGTTAATAATATTTCAGCATTTTTTTAAACTAGATACTAATAAGAAATAACTAGAGAGTAGATATTTAATATAGTTACTTTAAACTCTTAAGCTAAAGAAAAGTTATTCTATAAATTTCTTAAAATTTCTTTTAGTAAACTATAGTAGATTAGTAATTATCTTATTAACATATCTAAACTTACTTTTAGAGTACTTTAAATAACTAGAATTAAAAATTATAGTAGCTACAAACGATAACAAAATTTACTACAGAAAAAACTTAAAAAATTCTTTATTAAATTTCTAATAAATAATTTATTATAATAACGAGGTTAAGAAAAGGAAGATACTAGTAACTAATATTAATATAGTAAAAATAAGAGGCTCTATCTTAAGACGTAGTCCCTACAGAATTAAATAAATAAAAATTAATTAAAGACTAAAGAAATAAGACTAGTAAATAAAAGAAGCTATAGAGTAATAATATAGTTAAAAGAATATACATTTTCAGCCTAATAAGCGTAACTAATTTTATATATTACTAAATTTTAATTAGATTTAGAGATAAGAATTTATTGTAAAGTGCTATACTCTATTTTTCTTTATATACCTATTTATTATAAAATTATTATAAGTATGCTAATAAAATCACTGCTTAATAAAAACACATTTTTATTAAGAGATAATCTAATTAAATTAGCTAAATTAGTATAAAACTTTAGGAATTATTCTAATAATTTATTTTAACTTTAATCTCTTTAACTATAAAAACTTACCTATAGTAATAGGCGAGATTAAGTATTAGTATTTATTAATAACCTTTAAATTCTAGTATTAATATTTAAATATAAGTAAGGAGTATTCTATTTTAGTGACTTACTCTATTATTAATCTTTATCTTAAGAAAAGCTATATTAAAAGCCGGTTTTACTTAATACCTAAGATAGATAATATTATAAGAGATTTTATAAAAAAACAGCTTCGTATATTCCACGATTTTAATTAACTATTTTATATTTACTTTATATAGTATAATAAAACTACTAGAGTAGTATAGCTTATATTAATAAGAGATCTTAATAATATAATAATATTCTCTATTTTTAACATTACTACTATATATAGTAAACTTGAGGATGATAAACACAAAATAGCTATATTTTTTATCTATAAAAATAAGTATTTTAAAATCATAAGATACTAAGAGGCTCTTCTTGGTTAGTTATATTTAATACTATAAATATCTTATTCTTATTATTTATAGGAAAATAAGAATTAAATTTTAATTAGATAATTCTACTTAAGCAATTAAATAATACCTATAAAACTAAAATAAAAGAATTAGAATATAATATAGATAAGGAAGAACTTTTTAAACTTTATAAAATATATAAAGTTTATTTTAAGGTATTTGTGATGGTACTGCTTGCTTTGCTTACTATAGACTATATAATATTATAACTAGCTATACTAGCTACGATTTAGTGTAAAGCTTAAAGTATAGCTAGCTTATACTTAAGCTATACACTACTCTATTTAGGGGTAAGCCCCCTTTATACCTTTTCTCTCTTTATCTTAGTATAGCTAAAATAGAGCTAATTTATTTTATTAATCTATATTAATACTACAACGCGTGAAGACTGAGCCTGTTATTATATTACACTAAAATTAATCTAACTTAGCTAGATAATAGTGATATAATATTAAGGTTAAGCCGTATAGTTAACTTGAGTATTTAATTTACTAATAACTATATCTAAAGAATTAATTACATAACTATACTAAGTCGTTAGTTTGTTAACTATATAATCTTTACTAGAAAATTCTATAGTAGTAGGTAGTTAAAACCCTAAGTAATAGCTTATATAAGCCCTGTATAGTAGGCCTTAAGAGTAATTTAGTAGATAACTAAAAAACCTATAGTAGTAAGTAATATATCTATTAGATTAGAAGAAAGCTATAAGAGCTTTAGTAAACTCTTTCTTTCTTTTTCCCTTTCTTTTATTATTTTCTTTATATTAGAGAAACTGATCTCTATGAGCACTACTAGCTTATCTTCTTTATACTAAAGAAACTAACCTTTATAAGCACTACTAGCTTATTTTTTTTATACTAGAGAATTAGCTAATTACTTCACCCTACTAAAGGCTAGAAGCTTTATATAAATATAAAAATAAATAGATTAGAACTATAGGAAAGCTCTTTACGCTAGAGATAAAAGTTAATCTTAAAATAATAACTACTAATAATAACTACACGTTTATTTCTAAGTTACTTAAGTGTGCCGCCACGCACTACCCTAATAATATAATTAGAGAAAACTATACTATTAAGAAGCTCTATATCTAGGCATAATATAATAAGAAATTTTTTATAGCTACTATTAAGAGCACTACCTGAGAAACTAATACTTATAAGTTTTAGAAAATAGAGATTACGCTTTCTACCTTAATAACTTTTAATTAAGTAATAATTACTAGTGAGCTAGAGCATAGCTATCTTAAAGTACTTATATATTATAACTATATTAATATACTAGGAAAAGTGCTTAACATGGCTAAAACTAAGCTTAATAAGGCTAGAGATAAGCTTACTAAGCTTTATTAACTACTAAATAACATACTTAAGTATATAGTAAATTAAGAGAATAAAATTAAGATACTAAGGGTATAGATAAAGAAATCTACGCATAATATATACTCCTTTCTCTCTATAAAGGCTAGCTTAATGTTATTATTAATATTAGTAAAAAAAAACGCGCTTTATAGCTCTGCTATAGACCCCTTAGAATTAGGCTAGTTATATTACTATAGAACTTAATAATAGTTCTAATATAAGAGATTTTAGTAACTAAATTTTTTAAGTATTATCTTATCTACCCGCTACTCTACTAGCTATGCTTATTATAGGTAGCTATTAAGATAATAGCTACTTAGCATAATTTTCTAATCTACTAATACTTAAGAATAGTAAAAACGTTACCTTTAATTAATAGAAAGATATCTTAAAGAATAAGGTATATATTAACTAAGACTAGTTTACTAAAGCTAGTAAGTAAGCTACCTAGGAGAATATTATCTCTTATATATGTATATATATAAAGGGTTCTGCTAATCAGTACCTCTTAATACTTATATATATAATAAGAAAGAGTAAGTAGCTAGTTAGCTATTAATATATAATAGATTATCTAAAAAGAATATATAGTAATTTATATAAGAGACTTAATACTTACCATAATTTCTAAAAGCTCTATTTTAAAAACCCTACTAACTTTATTATATTCTAGGGTGACTTTTTCTGCCTAGCTTAAAAACATAGCCTATTTATAGACTAATAGATAAAAGAATTCTATAAGAAGCTTCTAGACGCTCTGCGTACGTAGATAGGCATTTACTAATAATAATACTATAACTAATATAATAAGTATATAAACTTAGCTTAAGACTTTACTAGAGAGCTAGCTCTCAGCACTAGGAAAGCTACTAAATAGATTAATAAAAAAACTAGAAAAACTTAGTTACTATTAACTTAGTAGTTTTGTCTAGAAACTAAGTATTTAACTTATATAGTAGCTATTACTATTCTATTAATACCTATCCCTAAGCTAGCTAGTTACTATAATTATGGGAAATTTAGTTACTTTATAAAAAACTATTAACTACCTGTTTAAGCTATAGCTAAAGTAATTAAGTTTATAGATACTAATAAAAAGCTCTATATACTTTAGAACACTAGCAATAATAAGAAGTTTCAGCTTATTATAGAGAAACTATTAGAAAAAGACTTACTCTAAGAAAAGTCTTTTTCTTAAGGTTACTTTCTAAAGCTACTAACTAGTTTAACTCTTACTAACTACTATTTAGTAAACTAACTTTTACCCTATCCTGCTATATCTCTACTAGTAGACTAGCTATTAAGCTAAGTAGCTTTTTTAATATTAGAGCTAGTAGTTTTATTCTAGTACACCTAAAGTATATACACGCTATTAAGAAAGGGCTTAAGGTAAAAACTTATTAGATAAAATCTATCCCCCTAGCTAGCTATAATAATAGACTAAATAAATAGGTAAATAAGTACTTCTAGGCTAATCTAGTACTAAATAATTACTACCTATTAACTTACTTTATCTTTTATAATATTAGCTGCTATGACCTTATAATTGGCTGTAAGCTATTTAAAGATATAGGTATATTAATTAACTATAAAAAGTAAACGCTTAAATAGCTAGATAATAAGCTAATTAACTATAAGCATAATATTATTATTTTAATATAAAATTTATTAACTAAAATTAACCTCTTACACTAAGCTAATACTAACTAACGTGATAAGCTAATAAATATAGTAATTTTATAGTATACCTATAAGCTACTCCAGCGCTCGTTCTAATATATTATATACTAAAAAAATCTTAGGAAAATAAAAGAGTAGCTTTATCTATAATAGTAGCTAAAACTAAATAAGTAAACTTTTTATTTTTAGCCTATCTTATATAAAGACCTCTCTAAAACAGGCCTTAAGATTAATACTATAAAAACTATTACCTTTATAATATATATATAATAAAAGGAAACTATACTAGAGTATACTAGCATCTATAAAATAGATAAATTTATTTAGAACTATAGAGACCTTACAAGAAAGCCTTCCTCCTAAGGCTCTAAAAACTTCTTAGTAAAATCTTTACTAGAAGGGTCCTATTAATTAAATAAGGACCTTATAGAAAAAAAAAACTTTAATAGCTTATTAAGTAAAAACTATCTTACTCTAGCTATACTAGTATAATTTAAGTTTATTTCTTAAAAAAGAACTCAGACATACTATCCCTGTATTATAAAGATATTAACTATAATATTAAACTAATAGCTAAGAATATGCTAATGTTAAGCTTACTATATAGTATATCTCTTAAGTAGCTATAGCTTATTAAAACTTACTTAAATAACCACTTTAAATAAAAAGTTATTACTTATAGTAATACTTTATATACTTTTTTAATATTATTTACTAAGAAGTCTAAAAGAGGGTGGCACTTCTACGTTGACTACTATAAGCTTAATACTATTATAAAAAAAGATATTTATTTAATTCTGTTAATTTAGAAGACTCTTACCTGCTTAGCACGTATAAAAGTATTTACTAAGCTTAATATATAATAAGCTTTTTATTATATACGTTTAAATAAGAATATAAAGGACCTAACTACGTTCTATATTTAGTATAGGAATTATAAGTATTACGTGCTATTATTTAGTCTTTATAATAGCCCTGCTATATTCTAGCGTTATATTAATAAAGTATTTTATAACTTACTAAATAACTTTTATATTACTTACTTTAATAATATCCTAATCTACTTTAAAGACCTGTTGTAGTATAAGGAGTATATTACTTAAGTACTAAAATATCTCTAGAACGTAGACCTTTAGGCAGATATTAAAAAAAGTAAGTTTACTATTACTAGAACGAAGTTCCTAGGCCTTATTATTAGTATAAAAGGGATCTAAAAGGACTTTAAGAAGGTTACTGCTATACAGAAATAGCTAGTACCTACGTCAGTTAAAAGCCTATAATTTTTTCTAAGATTCTATAATTTCTACAAAGCTTTCCTAAAAAACTATAAACATATTATTTAACTGCTTACTAAGCTACTTAAGAAGGGTATATAATATACCTTTAATAAATATAAGCTAGTAGCCTTCTAGTAAGCTAAAGATTTAATACTATTAGATAATATCTTAGTTTACTACTTACCCTACTGTTAAACGCGTATGGAGATAGATATAAGTAATAGAATTATTATAGAAATACTATTATAGCTTTAAGAGAATAGTCTCTAGTAACCTATAGTTTTTTACTCTAAGACTATAAATAAGCCCTAGATAAACTATAATATATATAATAAAAAGATATTAGCTGTAATCTATAGCCTCTGAGAATAGTGCTTATAGCTTATAGATTTATAGACTATAGAGTTATTTAGTACTTTAACTAACTACTATGCGCTAAAGTACTTCTCTATAAAGTAAAAGCTTACTCTCTACTAAATATACTAGATAATAAATATAGTAAACTATTACCTAACGCTTATTTATTATTCTAGTATAGTTAATATAATAGCTGACGTGCTCTCGCGCAAGTAAGAGAAATTAAAGACCTAAAAAAATAAGAATAAAGTAGCCTAAACACGTGTCTTTCTCTTAGCAGAGTAAATTAACGTTAGCTTTATTAAGACTGTAAGTAATAACCTAGCTATACTATTAACAAAAGACATGCTAGCTATTAATATAATTAAAGTAATTACTACTAATACTTTTATAGCCTTGCCTTTTCTAAACGACCTTTACTTACTAATTAATTGTATTATTGAGGTGAATTGTAGTTATAAGAGTTTATAGCCATTCTAAGAGCGCGCTCTTTCTGGTAACTATTTAGTATAAAAACTTAGCTAAAGCCTTTTTATATACTATAGTAAGCTAGTAGTCTCTACTATATACTTTTTAAGAACTTATCTTATTTAAGCTATTTATGCTACCTAGGTGATTACTTACTTAAATAAGAGAAAGATAAATAAGCTACTTCGCGACCGCTACTACTAGGGCTGTATAAATAAAGATATAGATAACTATATAGCTATATATAAAGCTTATAGATAGAGCTATATACCTTATAATAAGACCTTAGGCTTACTTAAATCACTACTAATCCCTAAGTGAGTATAGTGAGATGTCTTTATAGACTTTAAGTTCTTCTCTTTAGATAAGAAAGAATATAACTACGCCTTTGTTATTATGAACTGGCTAAGCAAGTGCTGCTTCTTATTATCTTACTATAAAATAATTATAGCTACTTAGGTAGCTAATATATACTATTATTATATCTAGTAAGTATTTAGTTTGCTTAGGTTAATAGTCTCTAACCGCAGTCCTCAGTTCATCTCAGCATTTATGAATGAGCTATGTTAACTAACAGGAATTAAGTAAAAGCTCTTAACGCTATATTATCCCTAAACTGACAGAAACACTAAGGTTTTAAACTAGTACATTAACCAGTACCTACGCCTATTTATTAACTACTATTAAGATAACTAGTTAGACCTGCTGCCCTGTATGGACTAGGCCTAAGTAATTCTACCACATAAGACTATAGGCTTGTCACCCTATTAAATTGAGTTTAGCCACTAGCTAATCTATCACTGGGACTGGGAGGAACGTATGAAGACATTTACTATAGTCTGTGAACAGATGTCTTGTGAGGAAGCGCAGAGCTACGCTAAAGCTTAATACGACGCAGTAAAGCTAGCTATAGAGATAGCTTAACAAGGGATCGCTTAAGCATAAGAGTGATAGGCTCGACAGGCTAATAAGAAGCGCCGCAAGCCAGACTTCTCTACAGGAGATGAGGTGTACGTTACACCTAAGAACTTTACCACTAGCCGACCTAGCCAGAAGCTCAACCAGCAGATGTACGGACCCTATCCTATTATAGGCATGAAGGGACACTCCTATCACCTTAAGCTGCCGCTGTACATGCGCATGCTTGACGTCTTCCACGCAAACCGCCTACGGAAGGCTTCTACTCACCCACTACCTGGCCAAATTGAACCTAAGGAACCGCCTATCGAGATCAACGGGCATCCCGAGTGGCCAGTGCAGGAAATCCTTGATAGCCGCCTATTCTATGGCCGACTACAGTACAAAGCATCCTGGCTAGCTCATGACCCAGATCCTACCTGGTACAACGCCCGAGGCTTTATAGGCGCCCCACGCAAGGTAAGAGACTACCACGAGGCCTATCCAGAGAAAGCAGGACCGCCGGCACGACTAGACGCCTGGTTGAAAGCGTACGAAGCAGAGGAGGACCTGGAAGTAACAGAGGAGGACGACAAGGCGGCTTCAAAGACAAGAGTGGTACAGAGACCGGCAAGGAGGAGACTGTAACCTAGAGACTCGGGGACGAGCCTCCCTTAGAGGGGGGGTAATGTGACAGTGCTGCTCGCTCTGCTCGCTGCAGGCTACTTGATATCGCGACTGGCTACGCCAGCCACGATCTAGCGCAGAGCCTGGAGCATGGCTAGCTCGCGCTCAGGCCATGCACCGCCCTATTTAGGGGCGAGCCCCCTTTGTACCTCTTCTCTCTCCATCTTAGTGTAGCTGAAATAGAGCTAACTTATCCCGTCAATCTGCATTAATACTACGACGCGTGAAGACCGAGCCCGTTATCACAGTATTAGACTATATTCGTCCTGGTGTTTTTTACTTTAATGTTATTTAATTTAAAATAAGTACTACTCTTTAAGATAAAGCTAACCTTCTAATATACTATTATACTATTATATAATCTAAGAATAACACTTTAATACTATCTGTTAAACTTATAAAGAAATATGCTATTAAAGGTATTAAATACAACACTTATAAAACCAACATTAAATTTCATAATTAGAAGAGATTAATAAATATATAGAATTTATATATTAGTAAGTGTACTTAAATATTATACTTTATTTACGCTAACTATTTATTATAGTTAAAGAATATAATATTCTGAAATCCATCAGCAAACAGTCTAAGGGCGTTAGGGAAAAGTTTTTATATATATTTATTCTATATATCATAACTATAAAAAATATATTAGAGTTTAAATACTTAGATATAGTTAAAAATAAATAATAGAATAAGCTTACTAGCAGTGACTTTATTTCCTTAAGTTTCTTTAAAAGTATATAGATTTATAGGTAAATACTTTTATATATAATCTTTATATATAGTTTTTATAAGACTTAAGTGTTTAGCTAGTACTAACTTTATACCTTACTAGCACTTAAGAGTATAGAATAAAGAGTAAAACCTTTACTTTCTAGCTTAACAGAATTTAGCTTTATTTATTCTATATAGTATTTACTATATTATCTTTTTTTTATAACTTTAATTATCTGAAGACGGAGCATATTAATTAGTTAACCTAGTATATATATATAAAATAATTTTAGATATATATATAGCGTTTTATTTTTTATAATATTTACTACTATTATTTAATCCTTAGCTTAAATTAATCCGTCTGGTTGTATTTATATTCTTTATAGCTTCTTATAAAAATAGCTATATAACTTTATCTATAGTTAGAAAGTATCTTATATAACACGTTAATTAGTAGAAGATTTTTAGATATAAATAGTAATTTCTATAATAAAAAGTAATAATAACTAGCACTATTTAAAAACTAAAAATTATAAGTAAAGTCTCACTTATAATAATTATAAAACTTAGTATTTATTTTAGTTAATAAAACTTATAAAGAATTTATTAAATATTTTAATTTTAAGAATAAACCCTAGCTCTTAACAGTTATAAAAAATTTAGATAAAATAAGATATTAAGATTACTAATTTATAAAATAACCTTAAAATAGATACAGGTTGTCGGGGTGAGCCTAATAGAAATTATATTTATAAAAAAATAAGAAAAAAAGTTTCTTTTAAGTATAATTTTAATTAATAGACTACAAATTACCTCAGTAAACCGTTAAATTATAATAGAAACTATATATATTTATTATATAAGAGCGAGTTAAACTGTATTACTAATATTTATTAATTTTAAATATAATAATTATATATAACTATTACTAAGTAGCTCTCTTTATTATTAAGTAGTATTTTTATTATTTTTTATTTTTAGTTTTTATAACGTTAGCAGATTGCGTACTCTCTTATATACTATTTACTTTAATTATATATAAAAATTAAGTCTTCTACTCTTTTAATTAACTATAGGTTACTATATTAACTTTATATACTTAATTATAGTAATATCTATTTATAAATACCCTAAACTTCTTAATGTATATACTTTATATATTCTTTTTTCTAGTAATTATATATACTCTTTAACTACCTTAAGGTTTTTATTTTATAACTAGATTAACAGGCTATGCGTTTTTAGTGTGCTGTATTTAAACTTATATTTATTTATAAAAAATAAAACACTAAAATAACTAAAGCTACGTTTATAGGTCTTGTATAATATTAGTAATATAATAGTTTTCTATTATTCTATCTTTACTAGTTATCTTTCTATAATATTATTTGCTAATAACTTAGTCTTTTATATATATTTTTATATATTTAATAAAGTCACTTTAGTATAAAATTAAGCATATATAAATACCTAAGGAATAGTAATTTAAAAGTATATAATATAATAAGAGATAGTGAATCCGTGTAGGGCGTATTATAAATATCTTTTTATAAATAATTTTTCTAGTAGCTACTAATTTATTAACTAATCTCTTTAGTTTTATAGTAGTTTAGCTTTAGTTTGTTATAAGAAATTCTAAGAAATTTATAGATTTAAATTATAACTCTAAGTTATATAGAGACTTTACTCTGTTATTATAAAATAATTCTAATAGTATATATCCTATTTTATAGAAGTATTTAATTCTTAGGGGATGTAGGTTTTCTCCTAGGTTAACTTTTCTCTAGTTTAGAAACTTAGTTTAAAAACTTAAAAGCTATAGTATTAGATTAATTCAAGTAATAAAAAGCATCAGAGACTAAAAAGATAATTCTAATAGCTAGTTATATACTAGTAAGCTATATAAATATTAAAGGTACTAGTTCTCTTCCAGAGTTCTACCACATATAGAAAGAGATAAAATAAATATATAGTAAATATTAAACTAATCTTAACTAATTATTTCTCTTATAATACGTACCAGCGCGCCTGTACTGCGCCTATTATGTAATTTAAAAAAAGAAAAAATATATTATCCTATTTTATACCTATCTTATATCTATATGTAAGTAAGTATTATTTATCTAATTTTAACTAAAGCTTTTATATTTCAATATATATATACCTATACTCTCTATTAAGTAGCGCTTTATTATTATTATTATTATTATTAAACCTAGTATTAAACTTATTATTACTTAAGCTTTTACTATAATTCTTAAAACTATTATCTCTATTATCTTTATTATTTAAGTTAATAATATTATAGCTAGTGCTATTACTATATAGGCTATATATATTAAGTTTTAAGCTAGTATAGTTATTACGTAGCTGTATTTAGCTTTAACTAGCATATAAATTTAGTATATTATAATAATTATACTAATAACTTATTAATAACTATAAATTTAATATTATTTATATTATGTGGAAAAGTTATCCTATGTTACTAAGCAAGTTATATATAATTAGTAATAATTTTAAAGATAACTTTAATATTATCTTATAGTAATAAATAATTATTATTACTAATATTATATATTTTAGTACTTAGTAGAGAGTAATATTAGTTAGCTAATAATTTATATAATTACTTAGTTTATAACTAGTACTACAGTTATATGCTGCTTTTATTTTTAAAGAGAATATTTAAAGAAAAGTAAATAAAATTATAATATCTACTTTAAATTAAGAGTAAAGGCATAATAGTAATAACTTTAACTTTAGTTATCTTAATATTCTTATAGGTATTATATTTTAGTTCTAATATTTTAAATCTATTTATAATAGACTATATTAGCTATCTTAAAATAGATAATTACTAAATTTACATTACTAAAAAGTTACTATACTAGTTTTATAGGGCTTATTTTTATTATAATTAAGTTTATTTTTATTACTCTCTCTAATCTTAATATTATTATTATTATTATTTTATATATAAATCTAAATTAACGTGTTAATTGCTTTTATTTATTTAAATAAAGAAATTAATTATCTTAAGAGCTTTAGTAGCTTTATATTTAATTTATACTTATTATATTTACTATTAGCGCTATTAACTAAATTAAAGTTATTTTAAAATAAATTTAGAATATTAGTGCTATTACCTTTACCACTACTGCCTAGAAAACTAAGGTTTAGATTATTACTAATTTTAAGAAACAAAACCTAGCTACTACAGTCTAGTAGTAGTGTTAATATTAGTATATATATAAAACTAAGTATATAGCTTTCTACCTATAGCTAAGCTAATTACTACTTTACTAAATAGAAGTTTTTTAAATCTAGTTTTAAAATATAGTCCAGCACTTCTACAGAGGAGGTAATTATATTATTAAATAAAATATACTTCTACTTATATATTATAAATAGCTGGTTTCTTATGCTAATATTATTATAAAATTTATTTTACTCTAGAAAACTGTTTTTAAAGGTATTAAAATAGGCTCTTTAAGTCTACAGAAGTATTACTTATAGTTATATATATTTATTATATTTTTTACAGAAAATATATATATACTAGCTGTATTTAAATTATTATCCTAATATTCTTATAGTTTGCTGTTAGATTAGATATTATTTATACTATAACTTACTCTAGCTATATTATCTAGAATTAAAGGAAATTCTATTATTAATTAGTAAATTAATATTATAATGTTATTAACACCTCTATTTAAACTACTTTTATTAAATAATTTATTTATAGCTAAGTCTATTACCTTAATGCCTATAGCCTTATTAGGTCCTATTTAACCAAACTACTAACTCTATACTATCTATAAAAAAGAAATAATACTAAAGTTACTTTTACTTTTTATATATATATATTAGCTAGAATCTATTAGCTTGTGTAGTTTAAGAGCTAGAAATACTTAAGTATAGTAAACCTAAAAAGCTATTAACTTTTACTATAGCTAGTAGTCCTAAATCTAAAGAACATAACGTATTAAAGTCTATTAAATTAGTTAAGAAGTTATTAATATTAGTTAAAAAGATATTAATATTAGTTAAAAAGTTATTAATATTAGTTAAAAAGTTATTAATATTAGTTTATTCTTTATTATATTTAGAGTTACTAGCTTTGCTGAGGCTAAGATCTATAATTTTAAATATAAACTTTATCTTAGCCTTAGATTTCATCTTAAGCTTATATACTAAAGGAATATAAGAAATATATTTTATAAAAGAAAGTAAAGAGGCTAGTAAAAGAGTACTAAAAAAGAAAACCATTTTAATCTACTAGCTTTTCTAACTATAAGAATAGAGCTAGTTTAGAGGTTAAAATACGTACTACCTCTTCTAGCTAAAAAGTATTATTTTATATACTACTACTAATAATATTATCTAAAGTATACTTATAAATAGTTTATATAAATACTATATCCCAGCACAAAAGCTTAGTTATAAGATAAATAAAAATAAACTTAAAGTTTATTATCTTTAGTATTTTTAAGACTATTATATACTATACTCGCAGGCGCTATAAGGGCTTTATTATAATAAAAATATACCTAACTCTAAGTAATTAGCTAGTATATATAGTAAGATATTTTTCTAATACTTTTTTATATCTTTATTTATCTATTTACGTCATAACCTGCCGTCCGTATTCTTTAGATAATTAAGAATTAAATATTACTTTAAATAGAGCTGCTAATTGCTAGCTATTTTTTTAATTATTAATTAACCTCTTATATAAGTTAAGACTATATTAAAATAGTCTATAAATAACTAATTCTCACCAGAAGTACTTTATACTAATTAGATAGTTAATTAAAGAACTCTATTTACGTTTTATAGCGTACTTAATACTATTATTAAGTTAATAACTATTAATTCCCACATACTAGCTCTTTACTGGTTATATTATAATATAATAACTATATTAGATACTTCATACGAGGCGGAGCATCCTTCAGGGGCTATAATAATAATATAAAGATTATAAAATTAAAATTAATATCTTATATAAGTAGTTTATTGTGTTATTATATAGGAATTTAGTTTTAATAAAATATAGACAATAGAGCGCGGATTAGCCAGTATATTCTACTAAAAAACTAAAGTTAAAAAGTATAATATAGAATAACTAGAGCTAAAGCAATTACGTGAGTACTATTTATTAAAAGTATTTTATTCTAATTAAAATAAAAAATAAAAAAAGAGCTCTATTTATATATTATAGCTTATACTAATATTAATACTAATATTAAGCTATTAGCTGTAAGCTTTTAGACATATGTTTTCTACTTATTATTTTATAATATTATAATTATAATAGACACGTTATATAAGACGGAGTATTTTATAATTATAAAAATAAAATTAATACCTTATATAAGTAACTAGCTATATTATTATTAAAAGATTTAGTTTAAATATAATAAGAATAATAAAGCGGATTAGTAAGCATATGCACCTAAAAAAATTAAATATAAAATAAAATAATTAGAATTAAGATAATAATATAAAAACTATATAATCTATTTTTAACTAAGTTATATATAAAATAGTGCGTTGTAGATGTACTAATATCTTAGTAATTTAAAGAAAAAGAAAAGATAGACTATTTAGTTATATAAAAAAACACTAGACTATCTAACAGATAGAAAATATTTTTTTTAACTATAAATATAGTTTCAGGTAAGGAGAGCATAAAAAAAAATAAAAAAAAGTATACTATTTATAAATTTATTATAGGTAGAAGCTTAGAAGTGTATTATCTAATAGGGCCTAGTATATATAAAAACTAAGATATCTAGCTATATAAAAGAAAAGTAATAAAGATAATAGAGTAATAAAAAAAGAATTAGATATTATAATAAAGTAATCTAACTCTTCTAAATAGCAGCTAGATTTAAGAAAAATATCTTATAAAGAATAATTAAGTAAAGGCGACTAGCGCAGGCCGAAGACAGATAAAAGTAAAAAATAAAAAAAAAATAAAAAAATAATAATAAGAGAAGAATCTTTTATAGATAGATATTAAAAAAATTATTTATTTAAGTATAGCGTGAAAACTATAAGTGAAGCCTAAATTCTCTAAATAGAGTACTTTAATTTCCTAATATAAGCTTACTATTTTATTATTTACTATAAAAATAAACATAACTAAAAAAGCTATAAAATAGTTTAAACTCTTAATAAAAAATTACTAAAATAATAGTAAACTAAACCTAAATAAAAATAAGTTAAAAAACTATAGTTTAAATATTAAATAGGTTTTTAAAGTTACACGAGTTTTAAAAAAATATTATAATTATATTTAAAGAAATTAATAAAAAGTAAACATAATTTAAAAATTACAGCTTTTTAAGTAAAAAAAGTTGGTAGCTAAATATATAATAGAATTTAAATAGCTTTAATTAAAAATAAGTTAAAAAAATTAACTATTAATTATAATATACTATAATAAATTAAAAAACTAAGTTAAAAATAATATTATAAAGAAAAAAACTAGACATATTGTAAACATACTTATTATAAGTAAATATAAACTCTTTTATATTATTATTAAAATTATTATTTATTTTTACTTAAGTATATATACTTATATTTTGTATAAATTTTAATTATTATATATTTTTATTAGCTACTTTTATATATAAAAGTGTTTTTAGTTTTTTGTAGTAGTTTTTTATATAAGTTACTTAATAAAGTAATTTATTTTCTTTTTTTTTATTATAGTAGTAAAGTGTTTTTATATAAAGTTTAGTTATTTTACTTATATTTTACTTATAATACAAATGCAAAATATTTACTTAAAAAAGTAATTTTTTTATTTAAATTTTTTTTACTATTATATTTTATAAGTTTTAATAAAGTTTACATAAAATACATTTTTTTAAAAATATTTTATTATATTATATACACTAATATAATGTTTATATTATACTTTTTTATTATATATATTTTAAATATAGCTTTATTAACTATAATAAAAGTTTTATTTAATAATTAAGCTGTTATTAAATTACTTAAGTAAAAACTTTAATAATTAAAGTTTTATAAACTTTTTTTAATAATTTTCTTTTACTATTTATAGTAAACTTATTATATTTTAAAATTATATAATTATTAAATTTAGTTAATAACTATAATTTTGTACTAACTATTTTATAACTTTACATATTACGTAAATTAGTTTAGTATAATAATTTTTTTAAGTTTTAGTTTAAAAAAAAAACTTTTATAACTTTTAAAAAATAGGGTTTTTTTTTAAAAAAAAAATTTTTTTTTATAATTTATAACAGTACGTAAATATTTATATTATTGTTTTTAAGAGTATATATAGTAAAAGCTTTTTAGGAATTTTTTTAAAAAAAAAACTTTTAAGTTTTTATTCTAAAAATTTTTAAAATAAATTTAAATACTAGTTTTTATAATATAATAATAATATGTATATAACTATAGTTATTTAAATTTTATTTTATATTTAAAGAACTTTTTTATTTAAAGAATTTCTTTTTTAATTTCTTTTTTTTTATTTTAATTTATTAATTTTATTTTAATTTATTAATTTTATTTTATTTTAATTTATTAATTTTATTTAATTTATTAATTTTATTTTAATTTATTAATTTTATTTAATTTATTAATTTTATTTTAATTTATTAATTTTATTTTAATTTATTAATTTTATTTTAATTTATTAATTTTATTTTAATTTATTAATTTTATTAATTTTTACTCTAATTTAATTAAGCTATATTTCAATTTTATTATATTAAATAGTTTAGTAACTTATTTAAAAGTTTTATACATAGTATAATACTTTTATTATATTAGTAAACATTTTATAATATAGGTTTTTTCTTTTTCTTTTTCTTTAATTATTTTAATTACTTTTTATTAGTTTTTATTTAGCGAATATTTTTTTATAATATTATTTGCTTACTTTTTAACTACTTTTTAATATATTATAATTGTAATTTTTATAACTATAAAAACAAGTTATAACTTACTCTTATTTTTTATACTTTATAAATAAAATATAAAAAGTTTTTAAAAGTAATTAAGTATAGCTTTTTTTAAAATTAAAATTATTATAGATAAGACGTATTTATTTATTTATTTATTTATTTATTTATTTATTTATAAGTTTATTTATAAGTTTATTTATAAGTTTATTTATAAGTTTATTTATTTATAAGTTTATAAGTTTATAAGTTTATTTATTTATAAGTTTATAAGTTTATAAGTAAAATACTATTAAAAAGTAATATTTAGCCTCTAGCTTTTTTATAAACATTTTGTAGAATATTAATATAAATAATATATTTTTATTTATAATAAATAATTATAATATTTTATGTTATGTAATTAGTAATTTAATTAGTATAGTTACTAATTTATTTATTTTAATTTCTATATACATTAGTTTAATGTATGTACACTTTGTAAGTTAGTTTATTATAACTAGTATTATATTATACTATTAGCTTTAAAAGGTTGTTATTATTAGTAATCTTATAATAAAGTTTATTATAACTAAATTTTATAGTAAGGTAAGTAAAGAAATTAGTTATATAAGCCTATACTCTTTATATCTTAAAATTTTTTTTTTTGCACTTAATATACTTTAAAATGATTTTTTAACTTTTTTTTTAATATTTATAGAATTTAAAAGTATTTATTAACTTATTTTATAGTTTTTTTAATTTCTTAATGTTTGTGTATTTCTACTAATTGTTAATTTTTAATAAGTTTAGTCTATAATACTTTTAGTATAAAAATAGTTTTATTTTTATACTATTATAGTTGTTTATTATTATATTCTTAAATTCTTTTTTACTATATATTTTTAATACTAATTACTATTTTAATATCTATTTATAAGCTTTTTAAGAATTTATCTTATTTTTATTTTAATATTATGTTATAAATTTCTAGTATATTCTTTATATAGTGTACTTATTAACTAAGTATATTAGCTACTATTTTTTCTCTAATTTATAAAATATTTAAAAGTTAAAAATAAATAGTAATTTTTACAATTTAACTTATTATTAATTTAATTTCTTAGTTATTATAAACGTTGTTAAGTTTTTGTAGTTTAATATATAATAATCTAATGTTTAGCTCTTTTTAAGTATACTATTTATTTCTTAAATACTTAAACTATAGTTAATAGTTTTTTTATTATATATGTTGTAGTTTAACTTAGTAGTTATATATTTATAAAATAAAAAGTTTACTAAGTATTTTTATTTATTATTTTTTTATTTATAATAAAATGGCTCTTGTAGCTTTATTTAATATATTTATATATATTTTTATTTAAAGTTAAGAGTTAAACATTTTTAATATTAGTAGTTATTAGAATTTTTTTTTAATATTATAAAAGCTATTTTCTCTTATTATTTCTACTTAAATAATTAATTCTTTTTAAGTAATTCTATTAAAAGTATTGTAATTTCTAAATAGGCTTTAATAAATTATTAGTAGAATTCCATAAATCTAAGAAAAAATAAACTTCTTTTGTGTTTATTAGTGTAGACTAAAATAGAATATTTTTAGCTTTTTCTAAATTAACTACTATACTATTTTAAAATACTAAGTATTTTAAGAACTTAACTTTTATTTTATAAAACATGTATTTTTTTATTTAAATATATAGCTTATATTTCTTAAGCTTTTATTATACTTTTTTAGTATACTTAATATATTTCTTTAGTATTCTATTTATGTATACAAGCACGTTATTAAGATATACTATTATAAATATATATAAGTATTTCTTTAGTATATAGTTAATAATTATTTAAAATGTTGCTAGTACATTTATAAGTTTGAATATTATAACTAGGTACTTAAATAGTTTATATTTTATTTTAAAAGCTGTTACTTACTTGTGTTTTTTAGTTATTTTATTTAATAGTATCTATTTTTAATGTTAAAGAGGCTAAACTATTTAGTTTCTTTAAGTTTCTTTATAAATTTTAATATTAGTAGTATTAAATAACGATTTTTTACTATTATATTATTAAAGTGTTAATAATTAATATATGTTGTAATTTACCATTTTTTTATATAAAGAGTATTAGTAATATTATTTTATTTTTATTTGTTTATATATATTCTTTTTATAAATTATTATTTAAATATTATTATGGATCTTTTTATTAATTAATAGATAGTTAGTATAATAGTTTTAGTTTCAAATTTATTTCTTTTTTAAGCGTAATTTTGTAGTTTTAGTTCTAGTGTTTTAGTAATTAGTTTTTAGCTTTTTTAAAAAACTATTTTTTAAAATCCTTTTAGTATTCTTTTAGTATAATAAATTTAGTTTTTTAAATTATTGTTTTCTTTATTTAAATTATTACCTATTACTATTTATAGTAGTTATTTTTAATTTCTATAGTTTTCTTTTTCTAATTAATTATTAAGTTTTATTATACTAGCTAGTTTTATTCTAAGATAAGATTTTTATTACCTTAATTCATAATTTTAATATAGTAGTTATTTTTATAACCTACTACTTAAATAGCTATATTTTGTATTTTAAAATTAATTAGACTTTTTTTTAAATATTACTAAACTATTATTTATGTATTTTATTTATATAAGTTTATTTAGAACTTTAGTTAGTATCTAGTATTTCTATACTTATTTATTTAATATTAGTATTTTACTAGCTTTATAATCTATTAAGTACTAGTATTTAGTTATTATTAATATATACGTTTATATATAGCTTATTTTTATATTTTCTTTAGTTAAGTTATATATATATATATATATGTGTTATGTTTTTTTTAACTTTTATATAGCTTTTTAGTAGCTTAGTTATTATTTACTAGCTTACTAGTTTTTTATTTATAGTTAACTTTAAAGTATTAGTTATTTTTTTGGTATTTTTTTAGTCTATAAATTAGACATTTTTAAAGTTAATATATATTTCTACTAAGTATTTTATATGCGTTTTTAGCTTATTTTTTATAATTCTTATATTTCCATTCTAAGAAATATTCTTAATATGTAAGTTTTGTATACATTTTTATAGCTAACTTATTTTTAGTAGTATTTAGCCTAGTAGTATTAATATTCTAGTTAATATTTATTCTATATTAGTTGTTTATATTTATTCTATATTAGTTATTTACATTTATTTAAGTTTAGGTTTTATAGTTTAATTTTTAAGTTTATATAAATTAGTTTTTACTAAAAATTAAGTTTCTTTTTTTGTATTAAGTGTTAGAGTACTTTTCTTATTTCTAATTTTTTAATATATATAGTATATGTTGCCTATTTATGGTTTATATTTATATAGATTTTTTCTACATATATTTAGTATTTTAATTTTATTTTAGTTTATAGTGTTCTATAAAGTAATAGTATGTTATATAAGTTATAATTAGTATTAGTTTTTATTTATAAATTTTATTTATTTATATAGCTAATTTCTAGTTACTAAGTTTTTTATATTATTTATTTTCTACTATTTATAATACTTATTAGTATTTGTATATTTTGCTTTTTAAAGTAACTTTTAGTACTTATTAGTATTTGTATATTTTGCTTTTTAAAGTAACTTTTAGTACTTAGTAATATAGTGTTTTTTAAGTAATACTCTAATCTATATATTTAATAGTGTTTCTAATATAGTTGCTATATAATTATTATAAATATAAGTTCTTTATTTTCTTTAGTTTTTAAATTTTTTTGTTATTTAAACTTCTAGTCTTTTCTGTAAAAGAACTTTTCTTTCTATTTTATAATCTTATAAAACTATTATGTTTTCTTGTTAGTTTTTATATTATGTTATTAAATTACTATTCTTTATATTATGAAAATCTTGTTATTAAGTTATTTTACTAAATAATCTTTTACTTACTAATATAGTATTTTATATTTTTATTTAAAGTATGTATTGCTTTTATATATTTAGTATTATTTTTATTAGTTTTTTTATATAATATCTTTTTTTTATTACTTGGTTTTTAGCTTATTTTACTTAAACTATAGTAATCTTTATTTTTCTAGTTATTTTAGTTTAAATATAAGCCTTTTTAACATTTAATTATTATTATTTATAGTTTTTAACGAAATGTTTTTACTTTCTATAGCTTAAGTAGGCCTTTTTTGTGTAATATTTTATATATTTTTTAGTTTACTTTCTTTACTTTTTATTAATAAATACTGTATTGATATCTATTTTATTATATATTTATATTATTTTTTTCTCTTTTTCTTAAGTGCTTAAATTATTATTTAAGTAAATTATTTCTTTTTCTATTTATACTAATATTAGTAATTATTAATAACTATAGCTTTTTAGTTACTAGTTTCTTATAATTTTGTTCTTAACTTTATTTTTAAGTTTTTTATAGTATATTATAGTTAGTAGTTAACTATTTTACATAAGTTGTAATTAAAGTTACTTAAACTTTATAGTATATTTAGTAGCTAATATTCTTTACTTAAAATATTAAAATTTTTGTATAGTATTTACTTCTTTATTAATTTTTTTAAATACTATTATTATATTTTGTTTAAAGGCTTTATAATTTAAATTTTTTTTATATATTATTACTATAGTTTTTTAACCTAAAATTAAGTTTTTTATTAGTTAGGTGATTTTTATAAGTAGTTTAAACTATTTTATAGCTTATTTTATTATATTTATACTAGTTATTAAAATCTAGTTTTAGTTAGTTATAAATAATACTTAGTTAAATTAATAGCGCTGGCGTAAAACCACCCTTATAGTAAAGTAAATAAATATAAAGTAGTAATATTAATAGTAAAGTATAGTAAAAAGATAGATAGTATTATTTAGTGTATTTTATAGAAAATATCTATAATCCTACTCTATAAAGAACTCTTAAAGTTAGAAGCTACTATTTTACTTTTATTTTATATAAAAGTTCTTAGCCTTAATACCTGACTAATAATAATAAAGGTTCTAAATAAGTTTTTATAGTGTAACTATAATAGCTAGTATAAACTATATATTATATTCTTTTCTACTGCTTTAGGCTTAAAAGAACTGAACTAATAGTAGTATTTTTATTAGAATAATTAGAAAAGATACTAGGTTAGAGAGACAGCGCTTAAGCAGTTATAAAATAATTCATAAAAACTAAAATACTTACTTAATTTTAAGTAGTAAAAATAATTAATATTAAGAAAATAAACAGCTTCCGCCCATTCTGGAGCCTAGACTAATAATAGGAGATTAAAAAAGAGTAAGAAAAAGAGAGAGATAAGATCATCTATAAAACACAAACATAATAGCTTAAAATATAGACTATAAAAAAAATAAGAAAGTAGAGATAAAGTGTTATAATAGTATAATATTAGCTCCCCTTTAGCGTAGCACGCCTATAGGTTTTCTTACTAATAAGTTTTTTCTATAAAAAGAATTAGTCTATATAGACCCACTAGAGAGACCAAATCAGGCAGTAAATAGAAATAATAATAATAGTTAAATTAATAGTAGAAGTTTATTACTACTATAAATATTTTAAGTTCTTTTTAGTTATTATTAAATTTTATAAAAAAGATAATTTTTATTATAGCTTTTTTTATAAGTTTACTTGCCTTAACTTATTATTTTATAATAACTAAAGTTTATTATAACTTTTTAATAGCTTAGCTTTGTTTTTACATAATTTATTAAATACTTTTACCTTTAAATATACTTTTAGTAGTAGATAATAATTTAGCTATTAATTTATTATTATTACTACTTAACTTACTACTTAAATAAAGTTTTTTTTATATTAAGTTGTTATAGATTGTAACTAAATAGTTTATTATTAAAATTTATTTAACTACTTTTTTTACTTTTTTAAAATAGTAGTTATAATATTATAAGTTATTAACTTACTAATATAATTTATACTAGCAACCTTTTATTTTAACTAAATGTATAACTATACTTTATTTTTTTATGTCTAAATTAAATAGCTTGTTAGACTTAGTAAAAGTAGGTGAAATTTAGTAAAAATAGAAAAAGTAATATAATAAGTTACGTTTAATAAAATAGTTATTAAACTATTTTACTTAAAAGTTAAATCCCAATTTTAGAGTAACTATAAAAAAATTAAAGTAATTATAAACTATTTAATAATTTATAATTATAGTAGATTCTTTGTATATATATTATATACTATTTAAAAGTATGTTAAATACTACTAAAAAAAATAAGTTTAGCTTTAGTTTATACCTAATTTTATTTTCTTTATTAGTACTTATTTTATTTTTATTTTACTATAGTACAGTATATAACCTTACTTAATTATTTATTTAAGTACTATTTTTTATAGAACTTAAGCTTACTTTAGAGTACTTTTATTTATAAGTTTTATTTTCTTTAATTTACTTTTACTTTTTAACATTACTTATATATTTCCTTATACTATATTTTTTATAATAATACTTTTTTAGTTATAGTTGCTTTTTTGTTACAGTTTGTAATAAAAATAAAAAAATTATACTTTTTAGAAACTTTAACATATACTATTTAATATAAAAAAATTATATTATAAATAAAGTATAAATTTTTTTTTAAAATAAAAGTATAAAGTTTTTAACTTACTATACTACAAAGTAAACTTATATAAATATATATATATGTAAATATAAAAGGAGTAGTATTAATTTTATACTTTTATTAAATATAATACATAAAAAAGTAAATTTTTATAAACTAAAAATAAGTAGACTTTAATAAAAGAACTATATACTAATATAAATTTAGCTAAATTCTGTTACTTACTTACTAAAAAAAAGTAGATGTTATATACTTAAAAACCTAAATATAAAAAAGATTTTTTTGAAATTCTAAATATATTAAGTAAACTATAACTTTAAAACTTTTAAAAAACTTTTAAAAAGAAATTATATATACTTTTAAACTTTATTATTTACATATAAAGCTTAGTTTATAAGTATATAAAATATAGTTATTAAAAGTAATTTAGTTTTTTATAACTATTAAGTATATAAAATACTAATTTTCTTGCTAAGTGTAGCAAAGCTTATTATAATTAAATAAAAGAAAGTTTTATATTTAAAACCTTACTAAAGTTATACTAAAAACTCTTATATTTTAGTTAAATAGAAAAACCTGCATTACGTAATTAGCTTCTAGTTATTTTATACTAGAGAAATACTAAATTCTTTACTCAAACTTTTTACGTAACTAATACTTTAATGTTTAGACTAATATTTCTCTTATATAAGTTCTATCCTTTATTAATAGATTTGTCTCTTTTTTGTAACTAATGTAATAACCTTAAAGATACTACTACTAATAAAATAAACTAGAGTACTTAGAAAGCTACATGCTTACGTTATAGAAATAAGAATATACTAAATATATATATATCTATACTTATTTCTTTAAAAACTCTATGCTTAATTAACTATATAGTGTAAGTATAAAGCTATATTATTTTTATTTTCTACTTTTTACTGTCTTATACTCTTACTATAAGTAGTTATACCTATATAATACTTTTTTCTAAAAGTAGTTATATTTATATAATATTTATACTTTTAGTTTTATCTTTTATATTATATAGTTTTTTAGCTGTGCTATACTATTTTTTATTTTTATAACTATAAAATAGTCGTCCCTATAATTTACTAAATAAAGTAAATAATAATAATATTTTAGCTTAAGCTAATACTTATTATACTTAAACTAGTATCTAGAAGTAATACTATATTAAGTGTTAAGTAGGTAATAAAGTTTTATATTTTCTATCTTATCTTTAATAAGATACTAGAAGAAGCTAAATTAATTTTCTTAATTAACCTTTTTATTTTAAAATACTAAGCTAAATTAGTCTTTATAGTTAATATTTATATTCTAAAATATTATGCTTAATAAATTCTTTTTTTTTACTCTATTTATATTCTCTAATTTAGGGTTATATTATAACCTGCTGCTACCTAATCCTTTTATAGATTTCTTAAGTAATATCTTTTTTAATAATCTTATTTTTAGTTTTATTAATTAATAACTAATTAAGAAGTTATTTACTTGTATTAATAAGCTAGTAATAGAGACTTATAGTACTTATAATAAATACTAGTTTAATTTAAAACTTAAAGAAGAAAAGTATTCTACTTACTATAGAAATAAAGCTAAGTACTTTAAGCTTAAAGATAGTTCTTAAAATCCTAACTTTATATCTCTATTTAGTTATAATAATAATAAAATAGACTTTAGCTTATAGCCTAATAGACTTCTAAAACTTTCTTCTATAAAAAAGATGTTAATTACTTAAGTATATCTTTTTATAGAAGTCTGTTAATATTAAAATACCTAATATAAATATACAGGGCATATTTACTACTTTTTATGTAATATTAGAAAGATCTTTATATTATTACTATATTTTTCTTAAAATCTTAATATTATACTTCTTAAGCTATTTTGTTCTTTTAGTGTTTATTATAAACGCATTAACTAATAGTTTTAGAATAATTATTATATATAGTATTAGATAGTTTAGTATTAGTTATACTTTTTATAGTATAATTATAATAGCTATATAAATATTACTATTAATAATAAAAGTCTTAAGTACTTGTTATAAATATAGGCTAAAAATTCTATATAGGAGAATATTATTATATAATATTACGTAATAGCACAGTATCACGTGATTATATTAATTAGTAGATAAAAAATATTCTTACCTTTTTTTATAGCTAGTAGAAATAATTAATTTATATTTAGCTTTATAACTTCATAGCATCGTGCATTATGCATTTCTGCTATAATTAATAGCTAAAAAAACTTTTTAAATATTAGAATCCTTTAATTTATTAAAATCTATTAATTTACTAGGGTTTTTTTCTAGCTAAAGTTATTATACTTACTAGTAATATACTTTTATACTATCTAAAGTCTACTATTTAAGTCTACCACGTTTGAAAGAGTATATCTAGTTTTTACTAGTTCTATTAACTTAGCCTTACTAAGTTCTAATATAAATTTAATTATATATACTACTTTAAAGTTTTTATTAAAGCCTTTTTTAAAGTCTACTATCTTTAAATAAGTAAAAGAATTTACTTTATTATAAGATCTTTTAATGTACTAAGATACTACGTTTAATTAATATTTTTATACTTACTAGTAGTATGCTTCACACTTTCTGAGTCTAAAAGCTATTTATTTAAAAGAATAATTAATACTTTTTAAATAAGTATAAAGAAATCTATACTATTTAAATTAACTACTTCTATAAAATAAGTATACTAACTTAAATTAATAATACTATACTACTTTATTAGATAGTTATTATTTTATTGCTATACTATACTTTTTAAACCACACTTATAAAAGAGAGAATGTTTTCTATTTATTTTCTTTTAATTATATTAGAGTACTATATGCCTTGAAAATACCTATTTTATAATATACTAAAGTATTTAATAATTATTAGCTTTTAAATCTATAATTTTTGTAGATTATATAAATAATAGGCCTTATACTAGGGAATTAACTAATTTCTAGATAATTTCACGTATTAAGTATAGTAACTTACAAAATAGAAAGCCCAACTACTAAGAATCTAGTTAACATAAAGTATTAGTAGAAAAAGAGAATTTATTAATATCTAAATTTATAATATAAATAACTTTATAAATATTAATATTAGTTGTAAATGTTACAAAGCCTTAAGTATAAACATAACTTTAGAAAATATTAAATAAGTAACTTTAAAGCTAATGCTGTTTATATAAGTTAAATCTATACTTTTAGTTAAAACTAAAAGTATATCTATATAAGACATAATACTATTATAAATAATTAATATATTTAAAGATAGTAACAATACTTAGAATAAGAATACTAGACTTTTAAAATAGAATAAGAATAAAGGACGCTGCAGAAGTAATACTATATAAATAATACTATTAAATAAAACTAAAAAAATTAAATAAAAATTAAGTCATGATAAGAAATGTTTATTTAGACAGTAAATTATACTATATTAAGTGTTTAATCTATAATAAATAAGTACTTTTTATATAATTTATAGCAGCTATAAATAACATATAAGCTAAAATAAATATAATGTAATATAATTAGTAAAATCAGTAGACTATATAGACTAACCATATAAGCTTTTATATTTATAAAATAGGCTATTTTCAACTAAATCTCTCTATATTATTTAGAAAAGGAGATGTAGTCTATATTAAATAATATATATATATATATATAAAATATATTTATTTTTATTAACTATATTTAAAACGCTATTGCGTCACACAGTAATTAAGATGAAATAATTATTTAATTTAGAATTTTATAATACTTATAAAGAGATGTTTTTAAATAGTTTATTATAGTATTAATAAATATTAAAAAAAATACATTACACTATACTCTAGGCCTAAAATAATAGAAATAACTTTTAATTTAGTAGTTCTATACTCTTTTCTAGAAAGTGATAAATAATTTTATAAATATAAAATATATACTTAAAAATGTAAAGGCACGGCGCTCTATAAAACTATATATATATATAATTATTTAAAATACAAAATTAACTAAAATATTAGATACTATTATGTAGTTAGGTTTTATATGAAATAAACTATATATACTTTTTTATAATTCTATTTTATAATTTATAGCACAAACAGACATTTCTACTTTTCTTTAGATAATAAGTAAAAAAATAAGAAATCTAGTATAACCTTATACAAATCTACCTTAACGTAAAAATAAGTATAAAAAAATCCTATTATTTAATAAATTAGTACTTAATACCTGAAACGTACCAACGTAACTAATTTTTATAAAATAAAGAAATTAGTAATAGTTTTAGTTAATTTACAAAAACAAGCTAGCACTAGTATAAAAATAGTAATAATAATAAGTTCAATTCTTCTAACCGAGATCCCTTAAGGGTTTATGTAAGGTATCTATAAATCTACGTAAAAAGAAAACCTTTTATTTAATTATATATTTTATATGAGTTGTCTCTGCATGCTTAGGTTTTTCTTAGAAGTATATATAAAAATAGCTTAGTTTTATTTATAAGCTAAGAAATATTCGCTTTTTTAATATCTAAGCTTTATTAGAGTATACTCTCTTACACTTAATATCTAACTTAATATAGAATAAAAATTTTATACTATACTTTATACTTTTCTTTTATGAGTTCACTAATTCTTCCTATTTATCAGAATTCTGCTTTTTTTAAAGATAGAGGTCTAAAGTCAGAGCAGATTTCTAATATAAGTTAAATATTATAATCTTATTTTTACTATAAGGTTTTGCCTATTATCTGCGTGTTTTCTTATTTCTACTTTATTTATAATCTATTAGACTATTCTCTTTACTTTTTTTTTTAAGCTATTAGTAGTTTTCTTTCTTCCTTCTCTCTATTTCTCTTTTTTATATAATCTGTAATTTCTTCTCTTTCTCCTCTTTATAAGCGTGCGCTTATAAGAATTGATTAAGTTCTAATATTTATATAACCTAATTAATAACCTTTAGCAGTATTTTATTATTATTTATTTAAGTCTAGAAATCTAAGGTCTTTGTGATATTCTGAAGTTATATTCTTTCTTTATTAAAGCATAAATACTATATAAATATATAATAAATAATCTATCTTTTATTATAGTTATAATTTAAAAAGAATACTGACGGTACTCTTATTTTATATAGAAAGACTTTAAGGCTAATTACTTTAGTATAATATAAAATAATAATAGAGCTTTAGGCTCTAGTAAGACCTTTATATTTTTATATATTAGCTTTATTTTATTTACATTATACTATAGCTAGTGCGTAAGGGTTATTTTTCTATTTTTTTATATAGCTTTTCTATCTCTTTATAACTCTCTTTTTAAACTATTCTTTAATTAGGCTTTTATATATAGCCTTTTGCTTTCCTAAGGTTTCTTTAGAGTTTTATTCTTATTATATTACTACGCGCCTAATTATTACGCTAGTAAGTTTCTTAGTTTTTTTATTTAGTATATACTTTTAGTAGTTATAATATTGTCTTTAGATTTAATTACGAAGGTCTTAGAATAATTTCCTGATTAAAGAAAATATTTATAATATTCTTATAAATAGTATTTATTTCTCTATAAAGTAACTAATAGACTTAATCTATATCTTTTTTTCTAGTAGCTTAGTGGGTATAGCTTTATATACTTTTATAACTACTTAAAAATACTAATTCTATACTACTTAAAACTTTTATAGGTTGAATTTCAAAATAGAGCCTTTTACCCTATCTAGTCTATACTAGATTTTATAGCTATAAGTAATAGCTAGTTAGATTAATATAGTATATAATTATCTATAGTTTTTTATATTAGCTTTTTAGGTAGAACTTGTAAGTCTTTTTAGAATATTTTCTAAATTTTTAGCCTTACTAAGCGTATTTTTAATATATGAGTGCTAGTTTAGTTTCTTGTTTATAGTTATTTCTAGTATTTATATAAATTTAGCTAGTGTTTTTATAAAGTCTTTAATTTTAAGTAAAGCTAATCTTTTGTTTCTTATACCATATTTTTTTATAAAGTACATAATTTTATATTTATCTAGTGTAAATTATGCTCTATGTATTTTTACTTATTTTTAATATTATTAATACGCTTTTTTGATTATTATGTAGCTCTTTTAAATATTTAGAGAGATTACTATAAGGTATATATTATCTATATATACTAAAGACTCCGTCTCTGTAATATTTTCTAATAAAAGTATAATAAAAAAAAAGTAATAGTATAAATAATAAAAAACTGCCTTATAGAATACTATATTTTATTCTCTTATAATTAGAGAAGAAGCCTGGGAACTTGATTTTAATAATCTATTCTTTTAAGAAAGATTTAATGTATCAGATAATCTACTTAGAAATACTTTTTTCTTTTAGGTTAAATAAGAGTTTCTTATAGTTAACTTTATTAATACTTTAGTAATATTTAAACTAAAGATTATAATAACTTTACTAGTTTACCTTGTAGTATATATTAGTTCTATTAGGTATTTTAATATTATAATTATAAATCTTCCACATCTTACTATTTAGTTTAGTAGTAATAAATTAAATTATTTAATTAAGTTATTAAGTTTATTAGTTACTACTGTCTCTAAGATTTTCCTTATGCAAAATAAAAGGGCTATTAGTTTCTAACTTTTTAGAATATTATATCTCTTCTTATCTAGTTTACGGAGGACTACTATGACTAATTATTTGAAATTAGTTAAATAATATCCTAAAAGAAAATATATTTAAAATAAGTAATAAAATAGTTTCTTTAGTATTATTATATAATTTTTAATATATCTATTAGTAACTCTATATGGTCTGTTGGCTTTATCTTTAAAGAGTTTAGCTATAACACTATAGATTTTATTTTCTAGTATTTTTAGGCTTAAGAATAGTCTTCCTTTTTCCGCCTTAATAAAGTAAGAGGTGAGGTCTAGGATTTAATTTTTATTTTTTCTTTAAGCTCTAGCTATTTCTTACTATAGTTTAAATATTATATAAACATTATTTTCTATCTATTAGTCTTTTTCTAATATCTTATAAATAATTCTTATCTTCTCTGAGTCTGAGAGGTCTATATTACGTATAAATAAAAAAAATATTAAAATAAAAACTATACTTTCTTATTATTAATAATAATTATATAATTATCTAGTCCTTCTAGATTAGGTACCTGGGGTAGTTTTTTTAGTATATATATAACTTTAGCTTATTATACTAGCTTTTAGAGATTTTTATTTTAGTTTATAACTCTAGCTATAGTAAACTGCTATTAGTTCCTTAATATCTAGCAAATAAATTATTTCTTTTTATTTTCTAGTATTTTATATATCTTCTAGTTTGTCTCTAGTTTTAATTACTAAGCCTATTTTCTTATTGTTTTAGTTTCTTTAATTTTAGCTTTTACTTTAGGTGTCATTTGAGGGTCTGCTTTGTCTAATAGTTTAGTAAAAAATATTTATTTATTAATAATAGATATAAAAGTATCTTCTAGTGCTTAAGAGAATTACTCTATATTTATAATTATTAGAAAAAATAGGTAACTAATTTTCTCTATTTAAGATACTAGTGTTTTTTTAAAATCTATTTAATTAATATATTTCTAGAGGCATTATTAGTCGTTATGAAGTAGTAATTAAATATCTAGAATTATTTTAATAAGCTTATAGTCTAAGTCTGTTATTATTTTTTTATATTTATAATATAAAATTAACCTTCTTAACAGCGCTTCTATTAGGAAGATAAGATCTATAATAAAAAAGTTAATAGTATTTTTAGTTCTTCTCTATATATTAAGTCCTTTTAGGGTAGCAAGGTAAAGAATTTCCTATATTATATTATAAAGTTATATTACTTTTACTTTTAGTCTCCGTACTTATAGGTCTTTTTAGCTTAGATAATATAAATTAATATTACCTAAAAGAATATATTTACCTTTTTTTTTTTAGAAGAGAGATAAGTATCTTAATGTTTAGATCAACATATCTATTATATATATTATAAATATTAATCTTTCTAATCTTAGTTTTAAGGGTAAGAGTTGCTAGGTTATTTATATAGTATTTTTATTTCTATTTTCTTAAGTTAAGTAATTTACTAACGTAAAAGCAGACTCTAGCTCTTTATTTATTTCTTTAAATAGTATAAAAGCTTTAATAGAAGAGAGAGCTCTTTTCTTACTTTATTTTACTTTTTACTAGGTTTTATATTACTATAATATCCTATGTGTTTTGTGTTTGAAGCATGATTTAAAATTATACACCTATTATATAATATATATTAAATTATAAGATTTAAAGCATCTTTAGGTTTAATTTCATGCTTAAGTAAGCTTATTAATTTTGTTTTTCTTTATATTAGTTATTTCTACTTCAGGTGCCGTCTCTTGGTTACTAGATTAAAAGTTATTAACTACTATTTATAATTAGGTAAAGTGTTTTCTGTGGTATTAGAAACTTAATATTCTTCCTACTTTCCTTTAAGTAGATATTATTATTATTATAGCTAATAAATCCACTTTCCTTTTCCCTAGAGTAGATATAGTTTAGTAAGTAGTTATTTAAATCTATTATAGTCTATTTATTATATATAATATTCCTATTATATAGTTTATATCTTTTTATATTAATTCTTAAATCCGTGCTATAGCTCTCTCTTAATACTAGTATTCTTTATTCTAAATTAAATATAGTTTACGGTAAAGAGCGTATTCTATTTTCTTTAGATTTTTAGATTAATAAATATTATAGTATTTAGAGTATTTACCACACCTTATTCTATACTTATAGTTTTTTATAATGTGGTTATATTTTTAGTATTTAAGATATTATTTAATTTGTTAGTTATTAGACTAGGGGTCTACTATATAAATATAGTGTTAAATAAAAAAGCCCTTTTTAATAATATTTTAAGCTATTTCTAGTTTATTAACTTTTAGGATTATTATATTTTTTTTGTCTTAGCGTTTTTCCTGTTCTTTTACTAAAAGTTTTAGATTTAAAAATATAAAATATATATTTCGTTTTATTCAATTTATGTAGCTATTATATTATATTTTTTTTATTTTCTATTTCTTAGATATTAACCCTGTGGATCTATACAGTATATAGTTTCTTTTTAATTCTAACTTTTAAGTTAATTAGCTAAACCTAATAGTTATTTTCTATTAACTAGGTCTTTATCTACCAGGTAGTTATATATTAGCTAGTAATACTAGTAATATAATAGAGTTTAATATACTTACTTATCTAAGTCTCTACTCTAGTTTTCTAGTAGTTTTATTATCTTTATAAATATTTTATATACCTTCTATAGTTAAGGCTGATTTAAAATCTTTTTTATTTAAATAACTTTTATTTACTTTTTAAGTATATCTTACTAGCATACTGTTCTAGCAAATAGTTCCGTTTATTAATATACTAATATATATATTTATTTTTTTTAAGCTATATAGTAGTCTCTTTAGCTAGAATATAATTTTATTTATTAACTAGATTTAGAGTTAGTAGTAGCTACTACGCACTATACTCTATAAGAAACTAGTTATAATATTAGAGTATAACTTTTAATATATCTCTAGATTTTATTTCATGTTACCTATAAGAGTTTTCTTAAAATAGATTAACTATATCTTATAAAGTAGACTATAGACTAAATTCTATACTAAGTAACTTACTTTATTTTTCCTACTAACTAAGCTTATATCCTCTCTTTATATAAGCTAGCCTATGTTTCTAACTATTAAGTTTTTATTTAATTAGTTTATATTTCCTTTAAAGCCTTCTCCTACTGCTGGACTGTATTCTTATTATAGGTTATATATATTATATCTATTAAGACTCTCTTATAAGTCTCCTAAATATTATTCTTATTATAAATTATGTATACTATGTCTATTAAAACTTTTTTATAAGTTATTTAGATATTATTCTTTTATAGATTATGTATATTATATTTATTAAAATCCTCCTATAAGTCACCTAAGTTTATTAGAGACTATTAAAGCTAGTTTATATTTTTATTACTTAAAGCTTTATTTATATTACTATCTATAATAATCTACCTTATTAAGCTGTTTAATTATTATTAGGTTGTATATACTACGTTTATTAAGACTTTCCTTTAAGTTACCTAGATATACTAGATAGGCCTTTATAAAAGGGCCTTAATAAGTTCTCTAAATAAAGCCTTAATAAGTTCTTTATAGTTAAAGACTTTAGGGCCTTAATAAGTTTTATATGAAGAATCTATAACACGTTAATCTTAATAAATTCTTATAAAAAAAAGTTCTCTATATTCTTATTATATTCTTTCTTAGTTTTAGAGCTAGTGTAAGCTTAAGGGTGTTCTATTATATACTTAAAGTATATTTATATTAACTAATTAAATAAAACCAGTTTCAGGCCCGGCTGTAAGCTAGGTAGTTATATATTAAATAATTTTTATATTCTACTTTCCCTTAATAAGTCTTTCTAGATAGATAATTATATTATTTAAATAGAGATAATAGGTAATATAGTTATGATATAATTAACGTATTAATAAAAAAATTCTATTATATTAATTTTACACCCTAATAGCTTATAGTAGTAAGCTATAAGCTATTATCTATTATCTTTATACTTAGCTATTTATTAAAGAAACTTTTTTAATAAATATTTTTAGCCACAGCAACAAGGACGCGTGCAGGAGGACTTTATAGTTTATAAAAATAATAAGTATACTTATTAACTACAGTTATAATAAAACGTAAATATAATAAATATAAATACAAATATAAATAAAATAACTACGTAAATAGTATTATCTTAAAAGTAGATATTTATAATTAGAAGCAAAGACTAACAATCTAGTTATAATAAAAAGAAGTATACTAGAATAAAGTATTAGTATAATATAATACTATTATGATTTTTCTAGTTAAATAACGTGAAAATAGTAGATTTAAGCAACTAGTACCTAAAGAAATAAGCTTTTTAAGATAGTATTTAGTATACTAGAGCTTAAATAGTATATGAAAATAATATAGCTAGTAAAAAAAAAAAATTTAGCATCTAAATTAAATAGAATATATAATTTAGAAAATAAAAATATAGTCAACACACACTATACTCTAGTTTAAGAAAAACTAAAAGAATTCTAGTGTAAATATTATAAAGTAATGTATTAATTAAATAATAAGCTATATATACACCTTAAAAAATGTAGAAAAAAGATACTAACCATAAAGGCTATAAAAAGCCTAATTTTAGAACTTTAGTTTATAATAGAGATAATTAAGTTAAACGTAAAGCTACTTATAAGTAATAGTAATAATTTTTAAACCTAAAGCTATTTTAGTATATATATAGTATTAAAGTTAAAAAAAGAACTAATTTCTATTTATTTAAATATAGGGAATATTATATTACTTGTAAATAAAAACCTCCTATAAAAACACTACCTAGAAGTTGAAATTTATTTAATAAATAAATGAGTAAAAGTACGTAAAGTTAGTAATAATTTAATAAAAGCCTTAAGATTTACTATTTTTAACTTTTTTATAATAAGCTATTATATTAGTCTAAATGAAAAAAAAGATAAGGGTGTTAATATATTTTAAATTTAGAACACACTTAATAAAAAACTTACACGTAAACATTTTGCTTAAAAATAATATTCTTATTCTAAATAATATTCATACTAATAGTATAAACTAAATAATAAGGATTAAATTATGCAAGAATTTTAAAGTATTTTTTTCTATTTAAGTAAAAAATTAATACCTCCTATATTAACTAGTAAGAACTATAGAAGATATAATAATATTAAGTAATATAATAATACTAATATAAATTATAATATATAAAAAGAAATAGCTCTTAAAAAATTGTAATCATATTTTTAATTTAGAATATAATTTAGAGGAATTAGGTCTAAATAAAGAACTTTATTTTTAAATTATAAATATAAATATTATTATAGTGTTTATGTATAATACCTTAACTAAACTGTTTACTATTAGTAAAGATATTAAAATAGGTTAGATATAGTATTTTAAATCTAATAACTATAAGAAAATATAATAAGATTTTCACGTCTTTATAGAGAAACGCGTACTTTTTTAGTAAACTTAGAAATATATAGTTTTTAATAACTACCTATATAATCTGAAAATAAAGTAGCTTTTATATAAAAATATTAAGCTTATATAGAATCTAAAAATTAAGACTTACTTTTATAGTAACTAAGTTAGTTACTATATTAATATAATAGAAGTTAATATAAGTAGTAGTTTAAAAAAAATAAAAGCTCTCCAGATTACATAAATTAAGCTAAATTAAAAATAATAAATAAAAGAGAACTTTTTAAATAATAATACACAGTTTAGAAATAGTAATATAAAAAATTAATAAAATTATAAAAAAGTATTCTAATTTGTTTATTAATAATAGTAAAGTAGTTAACTTTCTAAAGAATAAATAGTTAAGAATTCTTTTTATAAGTAACTAGTATTTAGTTAGAGTAAAACTTATACACCATATATATCTACTTAAACTAAAAGAAAAAAAACTAGTAAATAAAACCTTTAACAAGCTTTAGAAGGAAGGTAAAGTTTTATAATTAAAAAAAAATATACTATTTACTTTTCTAGTATTTATAGTATAGAGAAATATAATAGTTAATAAAAAACTTATTTAAAAAAAACGCGTAGTCATGAACATTTAAGAACTAAATAAAATTTTAATTAAAAATAGTTATTTTATTTTTAGTTAAAAAAACATTATTGTATATGTATAGAAAAAGAACTTTTTATTAATAATTAATATAACAGTCTATTTTCTCTAATTTTCTATAGTAAAGGAAAATTGTCATAAAACCATAATAATCTTATATAAAAAACTAAAAGAATAGAATATTATATTAATAAAATACTATAGTTCCCTACTATACACTTAGTAGTAAACTAATAAAGTAATTTAAGAGTCTAACTGTTAAAACTTTATATATAAATTTATTAATAATATATTAGTAATAAGCTATACTCTAAAAAAGTATTTATAATATTTTAACTAGTTATTTATAGTATTAATATAAAAGAATTTTATGTTAAGCAGCCTAAAAGTATATTTTAGTTCCTTATTAGTAATTTTACTTAGTTAAAGAGTTAACATATTTAGAATATATACCTTTAAAAAAAACTTATAATAATTTAAAACTTAAATTTTCTAAAAAGACTTTAAAACCTTGAAGTGTATATTAGTTATATTAAATAGCTTTAATAGTATATTAAATATTACTACTAGCTTATTAAACTACTTACGCGTAAAAAAACTAAGCTATTTAAAAAAAATACTAAAGTTAAGATATACCAAAACACACTATACTAGGACGACATTAATAATAAAAAAAAGAATTTATAAATCTTATATTATGTAATTTAAGATGCTTTTAAGAACCTATATTTTTTAGTATACTTTAATCTAAATTATTAGATATATATAAAATTAAATGCTTTTAAGAAATAGAGTTTTAGAGTCATAATTTACTATACTAAAAAGAACTTAGTTAATATAAAGAATGTTAAGTAAAATAATACATAACTAATTTACTTTCTCTTAAAGCTTTTATTACTAGTAAAGTAATTATATTAGCCTATAAAGCTTAAAGTAGTAGGCCTAATTTAAATTATTTAATAAATAAAATATATAATTAACTTTATATTTAAGTTAAAACTACTAATTATATTTATTAATTATGTAGTAATAACTAGCATAGTAAAGTAAATATCTTTAACTGGTTTATTAATAAATAAACTAAATATATAACTTATATAAGCATTATAATACTTTTTATAGTATTATTTAAATGTATAATATGTTTTAAGTAGATAGTATATAGTATTAGACGCCTTATTAAGGCTTAATAACTTTAAGGAAAATTTAAAAGATTTTATAATAAATATTTTAGATAATTTATTAGCTAAAGTGTCACGGCTAGTATAAATTTATAGATAATTATAAGTAGTTATAAGTAATAAAACGCTGTATTAAAGCTACTCTTATATAAAGAAAAGAAAAAAGTATAAAAAGAGAGTAGAGAAGGATTATATAGGCGCTTATAATATATATATAAAAGCATAGCACGTAACTAGTAATATTATCTATAATATAATAACATAATAATATATAGTAATACTTCCTATAAGTATATCATATAACAAATTATTATATAAAGTATATAATATTAGTATAGAAAAAGCTCTATATACTTACTATACTTTAATAGTAAAATTAGATAATAGTTTTAAAAAATAGCTAAAGCAAGCATATAAAGAAAATGAGTATTAGTTAAGTATAATTAAAATTTTAAGACTATATAGTCCTAAAACTAATAAAGAAGAAATACTAATTTTATATATTATAAAAAGTAACCTTTTCTATTACATTAATTTATTAAATAGGTGTCTATAACTAGTAATACTAAAAGCACTTTAAAATAATATTTTTAAATAGGCTTATAATAAGTTGTAATATATTAATTTCTATAAAGCTTATAAAGCTATTAAAATAAATTATTATATCTAAAAACTTACAAAGTACCTAAATAAATATATTAATTATTACTAAAAATATAGTTATTACTAAATAAAATGCTATAATAATAATAAGTTTAATTCTCCTAACTAAGATTCCTTAAGGGTTTATGCAGGGTATCTATAAAACTACGTAAGAAGAAAACCTTTTATTTAATTATATATCTTATATAGGTTGTCTTTATACGCTTAGGTCTTTCTTAAAAGTATATATAAAAACAGCTTAATTCTATTTATAAGCTAAAGAATATTTATCTCTTTAATATCTAAGCTTTATCGGAGTACACTTTCTTACACTTAATATCTAACTTAATATAAAATAAAAATCTTATACTATACTTTATACTTTTCTCTTATGAGTTTACTAATTCTTCTTACTTATTAGAATTCTGCTTTTTCTAAAGATAGGGGTCTAAGATTAGAGCAGATTCCTAATATAGGTTAAGTATTATAATCTTATTTTCACTATAAAATTTTACTTATTATCTGCGTGTTTTCCTGCTCCTATTTTACTTATAATCTATTAGACTATTCTCTTTATTTTTTTCTTAAGCTATTAGTAGTTCCCCTTCTTCCTTCTCTCTACTTTTCTATTTTATATAATCTATAATTTCTTCTCTTCCTTCTCTTTATATATATGTGTCTATAAGAATTAATTAAGCTCTAATATTTATATAACCTAATTAGTAACCTTTAGCAGTATTTTATTATTATTTATTTAAGTCTAGAAATTTAAGGTCTTTGTAATATTCTAAAGTTACATCCTTTCTTTATTAAGGCGTAGATACTATATAAACATATAATAAATAGTCTATTTTCTATTATAGTTATAATTTAGAGAGGATACTGATAGTACTCTTATCTTATATAGAAAGGCTTTAAGGCTAATTACTTTAGTATAATATAAAATAATAATAAAGCTCTAGGCTTTAGTAAGGCCTTTATATTTTTATATATTAGCTTTACCTTATTTACCTTATGCTGTAATTAGTGTGTAAGGATTATTCTTCCACTTTTTTATATAGTTCTCTTATCTCTTTATAACTCTTTTCTTAGACTATTTTTTAACTAGGCCTCTGTATACAGCCTTTTGCTTTTTTAAGATTTCTTTAGGGTTTTATTTCTATTACATTACTATACGCCTAATTATTACGCTAGTAAGTTTCTTAGTTCTTTTACCTAACGTATACTTCTAGTAGTTATAATATTATCTTTAGATTTAATTACAAAGGTCTTGGAATAATTTCCTGATTAGAGAAAATATTTATGATATTCTTATAAACAGTATTCATTTCTCTATAAAGTAACTAATAAACTTAATCTATATCTTCTTTTCTAATAGCTTAGTAGGTATAGCTTTATATGCTTTTATAATTACTTAAAAATACTAATTCTATACTACTTAAAGCTTTTATAGGTTAAATTTCAAGATAGAGCCTTTTACCCTATCTAGTTTATACTAGATTTTATAGCTATAAGTAATAGTTAGTTAGATCAGCATAGTATATAGTTATCTATAGTTTCTTATATTTACTTTCTAAATAGAACTTATAAGTCTTTTTAGAGTGTTCTCTAAATTTTTTATCTAACTAAACGTATTTTTAATATATAAGTACTAGTTTAGTTTCTTGTTTATAATTATTTCTAGTATTTATATAGATTTAGCTGGTGCCTTTGTAAAGCCTTTAATTTTAAATAAAACTAATCTTTTATTTCTTATACTATATTTTCTTATAAAATACATGATTTTATATTTATCTGGTGTAAATTATGCTTTATGTATTTTTACCTATCTTTAATACTATTTATACGCTTTTTTGATTATCGTGTAGCTCTTTTAAATATTTAGAGAAATTACTATAAAGTAGGTATTATCTATATATACTAGAGACTCCGTCTCTGTAATATTTTCTAATAAAAGTATAATAAAAAAAAGGAATAGTATAGGTAATAAAAAATTACCTTATAAAATACTATATCTTATTCTCTTATAATTAGAGGAGAAGCCCGGAAACTTGATTTTAATAATCTATTCTTTTAAAAAAGATTTAATGTATTAGATAATCCACTTAGGGATACTCTTTTCTTTTAGGTTAGATAAGAGTTTCTTATAATTAATTTTATTAAATACTCTAGTAATATCTAAACTAAGGACTATAATAACTTTACTAGTTTATTAAATAGTATATATTAGTTCTACTAGGTACTCTAGTACTATGATTATAGATCTTTCACGTCTTACTATTTAGTTTAGTAGTAATAAATTAAATTATTTAACTAAGTTATTAAGTTTATTAGCTACTACTGCCTCTAAGATTTTCTCTATACAGAATAAGAGAGCTATTAGTCTCTAACTTTTTAGAATATTATATCTTTTCTTATCTAGTTTATAAAGAACTACCGTGACTAATTATTTGAAATTAGTTAAATAGTATCCTAAAAGAAGACATGCTTAAAATAGGTAGCAGAGTAGTTTCTTTAGTATTACTATATAATTTTTAATATATCTATTAATAACTCTATATAGTCTGTTAGCTTTATTTTTAAAGAGTTTAGCCATAATACTACAGATTTCATTTTCTTGTATTTTTAGGCTTGAGAATAGTCTTTCTTTTTCTACTTTAATAAAGTAAGAGATGAGGTCTAGGATTTAATTTTTATTTTCTCTTTAAGCTCTAGCTATTTCCTACTATAGTTTAGATATTATATAAGCATTATTTTCTATCTATTAGTCTTTTTCTAGTATCTTATAAATAATTCTTGTTTTCTCTAAGTCTAAGAAGTCTATATCATGCGTAGATAAAAAGAAATATTAAAGTAAAAACTCTACTTTCTTATTATTATTAATAACTATATAATTGTCTAGTCCTTCTAGGTCAGGTATCTGGGGTAGTTTTTTTAGTATATATATAACTTTAGCCTATTATACTAGCTTCTAAAGTTTTTTATTTTAGTTTATAACTATAGCTCTAGTAAACTGCTATTAGTTCCTTAATATCTAGTAAATAAGTTATTTCTTTTTATTTTCTAATATCTTATATGTCTTTTAGTCTGTTTCTAGGCCTAATTACTAAGCCTATTTTCTTACTTTCTTACTTTCTTTAATTTTAGCTTTTACTTTAGGTGTTATTTGAGGGTCTGCTTTGTCTAATAGTCTAGTAAAAAATACTTATTTATTAATAGTAGCTATAAGAGTATCTTCTAGTGCTTAAGAGAATTACTTTATATCTATAATTATTAAAAGAGATAGATAACTAATTTTTTTTATTTAAGACACTAGTGCCTTTTTAAAGTCTATTTAGTTAATATATTTCTAAAGGCGTTATTAGTTATTATAAAGTGGCAGTTAAATATCTAAAATTATTTTAATAGGCTTATAGTCTAAGTCTGTTGTTATTTTTTTATATTTATAGTATAAAATTAACCTTCTTAACAGCACTTCTGTTAGAAAGATAAGGTTTATAATAGAGAAGTTAATAGCATCTTTAGTTCTCTTCTATGTATTAAGTTTTTTAGGGTAGTAAGATAGAGAATTTCCTGTGTTATATTATAGAGTTATATTACTTTTACTTTTAGTCTCCACACTCATAGGCTTTTTTAGCTTAGATTATGTAGATTAAAGTTATTTAAAAGAATATATTTACCTTTCTTTTCTAGAAAAGAGATAAGTATCTTAATATCTAGGTTAACATATCTATTATATACATTATAGATATTAATCTTTCTAATCTTAGTTTTAATAGTAAGAGTTGCTAGGTTATTTGTATTATATTTCTATTTCTATTTCTTTAAATTAAGTAATTTACTAACGTAAAAGTAGACTCTAGCTTTTTATTTATTTCTTTAGATAGTATAAAAGCCTTAATAAGAGAGAGAACTCTTTTCTTATTTTATTTTACTCTTTATTAGGTCTTATATTACTATAATATTCTATATATTTTATGCTTAAAGCATGATTTAAAATTATACACCTATTATATAATATATATTAAACTATAAGATTTAGAGCGTCTTTAGGTTTAATTTTATACTTAAATAAGCTTATTAATTTTATTTTTTCTTATATTAGTTATTTCTACTTTAGGTACTGTCTCTTAGTTACTGGATTAAAAGTTATTAACTACTATTTATAATTAGGTAAAGCGTTTTCTATGGTATTAGAAGCTTAATATTCTTCCTACTTTTCTTTAAGTAAGCGTTATTATTATAACTAATAAATCTACTTTCCTTTTTCCTAAAGTAAATGTGGTTCGGTGAGTGGTTATTTAAATCTATTATAGTTTATTTATTATATATAATATTCCTATTATATAGTTTATGTTTTTTTGTATTAGTTTTTAAATTTATGCTATAGCTCTTTCTTAATACTAGTATTCTTTACTCCAGGCTAGATATAGTTTGCGGTAAAGAATATATTCTATTTTCTCTAGGTTTTTATATTAATAAGTATTATAATATTTAGGGCATTTACCACACCTTATTTTATACTTATAGTTTTTTATAATATAGTTATATCTTTGGTATTTAAGGTATTATTTAATCTATTAGTTATTAGACCAGGGGTCCACTGTGTAAACGTAGTATTAAATAAAAAAATCTTTTTTAATAATATTTTAAGCTATTTCTAGTTTATTAACTTCTAGAATTATTATACTTACTTTTTTTATCTTAGCGTTTTTCCTGTTTTTCTACTGGAAGTTTTAGATTTAGAGATATAAAATATATATTCTGTTCTATTTAGTTTATATAGCTATTATATTTTCTTTTTTTTTTTCTACTTTTTGGATGTTAACCCCGTGGATCTGTACAGTATATAGTTTCTTTTTAATTCTAACTTTTAAGTTAATTAGCTGAACCTAATGGTTATTTTCTATTAACTAAGTCTTTAACTACTTAATAGCTATTATAATAATAAGGCTAATTCTAGAAATTATTCTAGCAGCAACTATATACTATAGAGATTAGTAATAGTTATGTACCCTATTTAGAAATTTAGTTAAAATAAGTATATTTAGTTCTTATAGAACTCTTTTATTATTTATTTAAATTTAAATTAATAGGTCCGCTTTCTTGACTGGTATAAGTCTTATTACTAGTATTATAGTTATAGTTACTAAGTTTTGTGCTATTTTAGCATATATTAGTTTAATATTTTATAAGATTCAGATTTCTTAAATAATATCTTAAAGAGTTAGTTTTTATTTATTTAGTTAATTAATAAGATTATTAAGCGCTTAAAGCTCTATCTCTAGAGCATAATAATTAAAGAAAATATTATTATATAGAGTAGAAAAGTTAGTTTTAATGTTTTCTATATAAGCCCTAATTACCTCTCTAAAGTATCTTAATTCTATTAGTTGTGTTATTTTACTTCCTTTTTACAATTAACTAGCCGCTTTTAATATCTATATATTTCTTAGTATTATTTTATAGAAATGTTATATATTTTAATAAATAGTGGTAGTGCTTAGGCCTTAAGCTATAACTTAATAAATTCTTAGCAAGAGTAATAAAAAAAAAGAAGAGGTTATTAAATAAGTAATAATTATTTATATTACGTAGCTACTATATCTTATAGTAGCATTACATATTATAAACTAGAAATTCTTAATAAAAGATAAAATAAGTGTGAATTTAATAATACTATAAAGTTTACCAGGCAAGCGGTAGAAATATAACTCTAATAAAATACTATAAAATATATAATTAACTTTATTTAATTTAAATATCTTTTATTTTATTTAATATAGTTATAATCAACTTTATTAAAGAGTTGCTAAAAAATAAAGAATTTAATATATATATAATAGTAATATATAAGTCCTTAAAGAGAATAGTAGTTTTTTTAAAATAAAAGAATTAGAATATAAAGAATTAAATACAACTGTTTTTAATAGCACTAACTAATTAAGATATTTTATATATAATTATTTATAATTAAAATATTAAATTTATAGAAGCACTATAAAAGAGTATATTTTAAACCTTAAAAATATAAATTCTAATATTAACTATATACTACCTATAAATAAATAGATAATTTAAATAAATAAATTAAACCTTTAAAACTACTTTAAAGTTTTATTTAGTAAAAGAGCATAATTATTAAGTTAAAGTATTATCTATAATTTAAAGAATTATAAATAACTTTATAAATATCTTAATAGGTTTATTATCTAATAAAGTAGTCTACAGCTTTAAGCTTTTTAAAGAATTACTAATTAATCATCTATTTAATAATATAGTAAAAGAAAAGGAAATTCTATATAAAAAAGCTGTAAACACGCTTATATTTATAATAATTTAAATAAAAAAAAGATATAATAGTAAGCATACTCTAATAAAATTAAAACCTAAAGATTTTATTAATATTTAGCTTTATAAGGATTTTATGATTCTAGGAGTTTATTAAAAAATCAGCTAATAATATAAAAAACTATCTCTAGTTAAACAGATAGTAGGAAATAACGTAGCTAAATTAAAGCTTTTATTTACTTAAAAAATCTATTCTACTATATTAATTAAATACTTATAATCTTTTAATTAAAATAATTTATATAGGCAACTAATTCCAAAGGAACCTAATACAGTTAAAAATAAATATATAATAATAATAAAAAGGTACAAAAAGCCTATTGTGTAATATTTAGTTAAATGGAAAAATTATAGCTTTATATATAATAAATAAATAATAGTAAATTATATTAATAAGAAACTTACTACTAAATTTAATAAATTATTGCTACTAAAAGGAATAACTACTAACTATAAGTAAAGAAAGAAAGTAAAAGCTCTAGTATTTAAAAAATAAAATAATAGTAAGACATGATTATTTAAACAGGTATTATAGTAAAAAAGTAAATAGTTTTTAAGATTAAATAAAGTTTTTTAATTTACAGCATATAGTATTTAGCTTTTACTAGAATTTAGTTTAGTATTAATTTTATCTAGTAATAATAGTTATAGTATAATGTTATTTTAATTATTATAAGAGTTTAATTCTATTTTTATTACTATATAAAAGTAAATACATTACGTGTGTATAATAATAAAACTTTTTAAGTATATAAATATTACTTTTATAGTTAATAAAATAATTCTATAAATAATAACATAAAGATAAAGTTAAATTTCAAGAAATCTTAGTCTATATATAGACTTTTTAATCGTATTTATTTTTACACTTTATAATAAGAGAATAATAATTACTAAACTTAGTTTAAGTATTATATAAACTACTACTAATATATTAGATAAAAGTTTAAATACTATCTTTTATTATTAGCTAGTCCTGTTTAATAATAGGAAGAATAAATATAATAATATCTAGTTATAATATAATAGTAGTAATATAAGGTTCTAAAATTACCTATCTTACTATAATTAACTAATTAATATTACTAGAAATAATCTTTTATCTACTGGTGTATACTTAATAAATAAGCACGTTAGCTAGCTTATTACACTATAGAAAGTAAATAATATTAAGAAAAATATACTAATTAAGTGTTAGCTGGCTGATTTTAACTTATAGAGATAAGTAATACTAAACTATAAACTAAAGAATTACTTTTTTATTATAAATAAGAATAGAATAGTAGTCTCTAAACTAGCTAATAAAGAATAGTATTTATTATATAGAAAAGTATATAAAGCTAATAAATAGTATTAAATAGCACGAAGCCTTATACAAAATAAAAATAAGTAATTCTGGATTATATAAAACTTATATATAAAGCAAGTAATTCTTATTTCTTTTAGTATTAAAGTAATAAAGAGTTTAGTAAATATAAAACAAAGCACACTCTCTTTACTAAATATTAAATAAGTATATGAAAATTATATAAAATATATTTATCCAGATAACTCTATAGAGCTAAATCTAGTTCTATTAACTATACTTAATAGATTTAAATAACAGAAACTACTATTACTTCTAAAAATAAACTAATTATAAAGAAATATAACTAATAAATTTTATGTACTAAGTAAATAAAGCTATCCACAGGCAATAAAAAACACTAATAATAATAATAATAATAATAATAATAATAATAATAATAATAATAATAATAATAATAATAATAATAATAATAATAATAATAATAATAATAATAATAATAATAATAATAATAATAATAATAATAATAATAATAATAATAATAATAATAATAATAATAATAATAATAATAATAATAATAATAATAATAAGAAATTTTTAAATATTAACAATTTCAAGAAAACAGCACTAACTATAAAAAGTAGATAAAATATTAATACTCTATATAAAGGTAAATAAAGCGTACTCTTTAGAGCTAATTTACTAAAGTTTATTTTATAAAATAATATAGCATTATCCACAGTCATTACACCTAGTTAAAAGATATAAGTATAGAATATTAAAGATAATAATACTAAGAGTCTATTTTAGAAAAGATATAAGCTATAGCTTTATGTTATAACTAGTAATAAAAAAACAGAGCTTAATAATATATATATATATAATAAGAAATAAATTATACTAGTAATTATTAAATAATTAATACTAATATACACAAAGAGCTTATTTACGTATCTAATAAATTATAATAAAATAAAGCTAATTACTTAATGCTAAATTTATAAAAACTTAGCAGCTAATATACTTATACTCTTTATATAAAGTTTTATATATAGCTAATATAAATAAAGTAGTGTTTACTATTTTTATTAAGCACCTTAATTAAATTTAGAATCAAGTTAGAGGTTATTAGGAAAAGAAGATAGTAAGTAATTAAGCAAAACTAGTAATTTTATTTATTACACACTAGCAAAACGCATAAGTTAAATAAAATAATATAGTAGAATTAGAGATTTTACTAGCTACTAAACTATTATAGTAGAGTAAATATAATATGTTTAAAATATATACTAACATAACTCTATAAAAAAACGTTAAAGTAATTAGTAATAATTTTTTATTAAATAACATATATATAAAACATACACGTGGAGTTTTCTATTTAAAAAGAATAAATATTTTATAAGTTAAATAACGTATATAAAATATCTACTAACTATAAAATACTAATAAGAGTATATTTTTATTTTAGAAAATAGTTAGCTTTATACAGACAACATTAACCAGATAACATAAATATATTTAATTAAAAAGAAAAGTTAAGTAATAACAAACTCTTAAAGTTAATAAAACAGAATTATAAAAAGAATAAATTTAAAGAGCTAGAAAATAGTATAGATAATAAAAAGAATAAAATAAAACTTACTAACTTAGACTTCTACGTGGCTGAAAAGGACGTGTTTAATATAAACTTTTAAATTAATTATTTCTATAATACAGAATATAATAATTTGTTTAATGCTAATAATAATAATACTAAATTAATTAGTTATAGTTTAAAGAAAAGCTAATAAAGTAAATAAGACAATAATAGTAAGAATTAAAAAAAAAAGTAAAATTATTAGATTTAAGAATACCTTAATAACTCTTTTATAATTAGAATATCTGATATTTTTACTACTTATCTAGTAGACTTTATAATATTATTAAATTCACACTTATTTTACTTTTTATTAAAAACTTCTAGTCTATAATGTGTAACACCGCTATAAGGTGTAGTAACTATATAATATAAATAATTATTACTTATTTAATAACCTCTTCTTCTTTTTATTACTCCTGTTAAGAATTTATTAAGTTATAACTTAAGGCTTAAGTGTTGCTACTATTTATTAAGATATATAACACTTTTATAAAATAACACTAAGAAATATATAGATATTAAAAGTGGCTAGTTAACTATAAAGAGAAAGTAAAACAACACAATTAATAGCATTAAAACACTGTAAAGAGGTAATTAGGGTCTATACTAAAAACATTAGAACTAATCTCTTTACTTTATATAATAATACTTTCTTTAATTATTATATTCTAGAGACGAAGCTTTAAGCGCTTAATAATCTTATAAATTAGCTAAATAAATAAAAACTAACTCTTTAAAATATTATTTAAGAAATTTGAATTTTATAAAATATTAAACCAACGTATGCTAAAATAGCACAAAATCTAGTAATTATAATTATAATACTAGTAATAAGACCTATACCAGTTAAGAAAGTAGACTTATTAATTTAAATTTAAATAAATAATAAGGAAGTTCTATAAGAACTAAACACACTTATTTTAACTAAACTTTTAAATAGGGTATATAACTATTACTAATCTCTACGCTAATTAACTTAAAAGCTAGAATTAAAAAGAAACTATATACTATACAGATCCACAGGGTTAACATCTAAGAAATAGAAAATAAAATAAAAAAAAGATATAATAGCTATATAGATTAAATAGAACAGAATATATATTTTATATCTTTAAATCTAAAACTTTTAGTAGAAGAATAGGAAAAACGCTAAGACAAAAGAAACAAATATAATAATCTTAGAAGTTAATAAACTAGAAATAGCTTAAAATATTATTAAAAAAGGCTTTTTTATTTAATACTATATTCATATAACAAACCTCTAGTCTAATAACTAATAAATTAAATAATACCTTAAATACCAAAAATATGACTATATTATAAAAGACTATAAGTATAAAATAAGATATAATAAATACCTTAAATATTATAATATTTATTAGTGTAAAAATCTAGAGAAAATAGAATATACTCTTTACCGCAAACTATACCTAGCCTAGAGTAAAAAATACTGGTATTAAGAGAAAACTATAATATAGATTTAAAAACTAATATAAAAAAACATAAACTACATAACGGGAATATTATATATAATAAATAGATTATAATAAATTTAAATAACCACTTACCAAACCATATCTACTCTAGGGAAAAGGAAAGTGGATTTATTAGCTATAATAATAATAATACTTACTTAAAGGAAAGTAGGAAGAATACTAAGCTTTTAATACCATAAAAAACACTCTATCTAATTATAAATAGTAGTTAATAATTTTTAATCTAGTAACTAAAAGACAGCATCTAAAGTAGAAATAACTAATATAAGAAAAGATAAAATTAATAAGCTTACTTAAGCATAAAATTAAACCTAAAGACGCTCTAAATCTTATAGTTTAATATATATTATATAATAAATATATAATCTTAAATCATGCTTCAAGCACAAAACATATAGAATATTATAGTAATATAAAACTTAATAAAGAGTAAAATAAAGTAAGAAAAGAGTTCTCTCTCCCACTAAAGCTTTTATACTATCTAAAGAAATAAATAAGAAACTGGAGTCTACTTTTACGTTAGTAAATTACTTAACTTAAGAAAATAAAAATAGAAATATTATACAAATAACCTAGCAACTCTTACTCTTGAAATTGAGATTAGAAAGATTAATATCTAAAATATATATAATAAATATATTAATTTAGACATTAAGATACTTATTTCTCTTCTAAAAAAGAAAGGTAAATACATTTTTTTAGATAATATTAACCTATATTATCTAAGCTAGGGAGGCTTATGAGTGCGGAGACTAGAAATAAAAGTAATATAACTTTATAATATAATATAAGAAATTCTTTATCTTACTACCTTAAAAAAACTTAATATATAAAGGAGAACTAAAGATGTTATTAACTTTTTTATTATAAATCTCATCTTCCTAATAAAAGCACTATTAAGAAGGTTAATTTTATATTATAAATATAAAAAAATAACAACAGACTTAGACTATAAGCTTATTAAAATAATTCTAGATATTTAATTACTACTTTATAATAACTAATAATGCCTCTAGAAATATATTAACTAAATAAATTTTAAAAAGATACTAGTGTTTTAAATAGAGAAAATTAGTTACCTATCTCTTTTAATAATTATAGATATAGAGTAATTCTCTTAAGCACTAGAAGATACTTTTATAGCTATTATTAATAAATAAGTATTTTTTACTAGACTATTAGATAAAGCAGACTCTCAAATAACACCTAAAGTAAAAGCCAAAATTAAAGAAACTAAGAAAGTAAGAAGATAGGCTTAGTAATTAGAACTAGAGACAAACTAGAAGATATATAAAATACTAGAAAATAAAAAGAAATAACTTATCTGCTAGATATTAAAGAACTAATGGTAATTTACTATAGCTAGAGTTATAGACTAAAATAAAAGTCTTTAGAAGCTAGTATAATAAGCTAAAGTTATATATATACTAAAAAAACTATTCTAAATACCTGACCTAGAAGGACTAGATAATTATATAATTATTAATAATAATAAGAAAGTAGAGCTTTTATTTTAATATTTTTTTTTATTTATACATAATACAGACCTCTCAGACCCAGAGAAGATAAGAATTATTTATAAGATACTAGGAAAAAACTAATAAATAGAAAATAATATCTATATAATATTTAAACTATAGCAGGAAATAGCTGGAGTTTAAAGAAAAAATAAAAATTAAATCCTAGACCTTACCTCTCGCTTTATTAGGGCGGAAAAAGGAAGACTATTTTTAAGCCTAAAAATACTAGAAAATAAAATCTATAGTATTATAGTTAAATTCTTTAAAGATAAAGCCAACAGACTATATAAAGTTACTAATAAATATATTAAAAATTATATAATAACACTAAAGAAATTACTTTACTATTTATTTTTAATATATCTTCTTCTAGGATACTACCTAACTAATTTCAAATAATTAGTTATAATAGTCCTCTGTAAACTAGATAAGAAGAGATATAATATTCTAAAAAGTTAGAGACTAATAGCCTTTTTATTTTATATAGGAAAAATCTTAAAGGTAGTGGTAGCTAATAAATTTAATAACTTAGTTAAATAATTTAACCTATTATTACTAAACTAAATAGTAAGATGTGGAAGATTTATAATTATAGTACTAAAATACCTAATAGAACTAATATATACTATATAATAAACTAGTAAAATTATTATAGTCTTTAGTTTAAATATTACTAAAGTATTTAATAAAGTTAACTATAAGAGACTTTTATTTAACCTAAAAGAAAAAAATATCCCTAAATAGATTATCTAATATGTTAAATTTTTTTAGAAGAATAGATTATTAAAATTAAGTTTCCAGACTTCTTCTCTAATTATAAGAGAGTAAAATATGGTATTCTATAAGGTAATTTTTTATTACCTATACTATTTCTTTTTTTTACTATACCTTTACTAGAAAATATTACGGAGATAGAGTCTCTAGTATATATAGATAATATATATCTTATAGTAATTTTTTTAAATATTTAAAAGAGCTATATAATAATCAAAAAAGCGCATAAGCAGTATTAAAGATAGGTAAAAACACATAAAACACAATTATACTAGATAAATATAAAATTATATACTTTATAAGAAAATGTGGTATAGAAAATAAAAAATTAGTTCTACTTAAAATTAAAGACTTTATAGAGGCACTGGCTGAATCTATGTGAATACTAGAAATAACTATAAACAAAAAACTAAACTAGTACTCACATATTGAAAATACGCTTAGTAAGGCTAAAAATTTAGAGAATATTCTAAAAAAACTCACAAGTTCTACCTAGAAAGCTAATATAGAAAACTATAGATAATTATATATTATACTAATCTAACTAACCATTACTTACAGCTATAAAATCTAGTATAAACTAGATAGAGTAAAAGGCTTTATTTTAAAATCTAACTTATAAAAGCTTTAAGTAGTATAAAACTAGTATTTTTAAGTAATTATAAGAGTATATAAAGCCACACCTACTAAGCTACTAAAAAAAGAGATATAAATTAAGTCTATTAGTCACTTTATAAAGAAACGAATACTATTTATAAGAATATTATAGATATTTTCTTTAATTAGGAAATTATTTTAAGACCTTTGTAACTAAATCTTAGGATAATGTTATAACTATTAGAAGTATATATTAAGTAAAAGAATTAAGAAACTTACTAGCGTAATAATTAGGCGCGCAGTAATATAACAGAAATAAAACTCTAAAAAAACCTTAAAAGAGCGAAAGACTATATATAGAAGTCTAATTAAAGAATAGTCTAAGAAGAGAGTTATAAAGAGATAGAAAAGCTATAAAAAAAAATAAAAGAACAACCTTTACGCACCGGCTATAGTATAGAGTAAATAAAATAAAGCTAATATATAAAAATATAAAAATCTTATTAGAGCCTAGAGCTTTATTATTATTTTATATTATACTAAAGTAATTAACCTTAAAGCCTTTCTACATAAAATAAAATTACTATCAGTATTCTCTTTAAATTATAACTATAGTAGAAGATAAACTATTTATTATATATTTATATAATATCTACGCCTTAATAAAGAAAAGATATAACTCCAGAATATCACAAGGACTTTAGATTTCTAAACTTAAATAAATAATAATAAAATACTACTAAAGGTTGTTAATTAGGTTATATAAATATTAAAATTCAATTAATTCTTATAAGCGCGCGTTTATAGAGAGAAGGAAGAGAAAAAATTACAAATTACATAAAAAAAAAAAGCAGAGAGAAGGAAGAAAAGAAACTACTAATAATTTTAAAAAAAAAGATAAAAAGAATAGTCTGATAAATTATAGATAAAATAGAAGTAAAAAAACACGCAGATAATAGGCGAAACCTTATAGTAAAAATAAGATTATAATACTTAACTTATATTAGGAATCTACTCTGATTTTAGACACCCATCTTTAAAAAAAGCAGAATTCTAATAAGTAGAAAGAATTAGTAAACTTATAAAAGAAAAATATAAAGTATAGTATAAAATTTTTATCTTATATTAAGTTAGATATTAAATATAAGAGAGTATACTCTAATAAAACTTAGATATTAAAAAAGTAGATATTTTTCAGCCTGTAAATAGAACTAAGCTATTTTTATATATACTTTTAAAAAAAACCTAAGCATATAAAGACAACCTATATAAGATATATAATTAGATAAAAGGTTTTTTTTTTATATAGATTCATAGACACCCTGTATAAACCCTTAAGGGATTTTGGTTGGGAGAATTAAACGTATTATTAAGAATACTCTATTAAGTTAAGTACTAAATAGTAATAAATACACAAGGCTATATAATAAATATAGAAGAAAATTTAGAAATTAAATAATAAGAAAATAAAGTAGTTACAAACGAACTTACTATAAAAGTATAATTTAAATAAAGAGGTATAAAGACTAAAACGCAAAAACAGTATTAGAGATAATAAATTTAATAATTTAATTAAAATAACACTAATTTCTTAACTAGTTAACTCTAGGCTTTCTAGCTTAAGTAGTATAAAATATAAGTAAGTAATAAAAAAAGATATATAGTAGTGCTATATAAAAACACTAAAAACCAACTATACACTCTAAAAACTATAATAAACAATTCTATATAATTAAAAAGTTATTAAATAGAATAATATTATAGTATATATTAGTAGTTTTGTATAGATAGTACTCATATTTCATAATAAGCCTACCTTAACTAGAGAATTAAAAAGAGATGGAAGAAACTACGTATATGGAATTTCTTTATTTAAATTAAGTACTTTTATAAATACGTATATTTAATTTACTCTATATAGAGCTTAAATAAATATTTTATTATATTTCTTATTATTATAAAAGATACTTTATAAAAGTACTAATACTTTCTTTTCTTTTCTTTCTTTTTAAATTTGTTTCTTTAGGTAATATGTTTTCATGAGGACGTGAAGGATTTAAGAAGTAATAATATATTATAAATATAAGCTAAAGATACTGTATAAAAGAATATTACTATATGGTATCACGTAATAGCATAATATCACGTAATTATATTAATTAGTAGACAAAAGATATTCTTACCTTTTTTTATAGTTAATAGAAATAATTAACTTATATTTAACTTTATGACTTTATAGCATCGTGTATTGTGCATTTCTGCTATAGTACTTTTCCTAAAAATAATTATATTAATAGTAATTTATTTACTATTAAAGTAGATAAATTATTTTTTAAGTTTACTTAATAAGAACAGTTTACAAATACTATGTAAAAAGATTCTAGTTAGAGTTTAAATACTAATATAAAAATACTCCATAAAAACAATAGTAAGAACAATAAGAATAATAATAATAATAATAATAATAATAATAATAATAATAGTAAAAATAATAGTAAAAATAATAGTAAAAATAATAGTAAAAATAATAGTAAAAATAATAGTAAAAATAATAGTAAAAATAATAGTAAAAATAATTTTATTTTTTAAGTTACTATAGTTCCAAATCTAGTTTCTAATATGTAGAAGTTAGAAGTTCTATAATATTAAATTAAAGCCTTAGTTTTACTCTCTATAACGTTAGTATTTATTTAGTATACTCTTTTATTAGAGTTTAACTATAGTAAGGTGTTACTAAGTAGAGCTTTTTTAACATACTTTTTTATAAATATAAAAGAGTATATAAAGCCTTACTAATAATACGTTAAATATAAGTCTTATATTATATATATATTACTATATAAAAATATAACGTAATATCCACACTTTTATTACGTAGCGTTTAATATAATTATATAGAAGTAAATAAATATAAAGTTTAGTTTCTTTATATTAAAGATATTTAATAATAAAAGTATCTTTATTAATAATTTTTAAAATACTTTTAAGAATAATAGTTTCTAGTTTATAGTTATACTAAACTTAATTATATGTTTTACTAGAGTATTTTGTAGAACGCGTTTTTTTTAAATAAGTAAAAATAGAAATTTTAAAGCTATAGTATATAATTCTATTTCATTATTTATTAGAACTAATACTAAAACTAATACTCTTTTAAGTATAGTAACTAAGGAGTTTAAGCTTATTTATTACTTTCTTTATAGCTAATTATTATTAGAATAACTTAATATAATATCTTTTTTAATATAATAAGTAAAAGAACGCTACCTCTACTGCTAGAATTAAGATTACATATAATAATATTTAGAATAGTTTTTATATTATTATCTATTACTTTTACTATTATTTTTAAGCTTTTAAGAATGAGGTGCTCACCCCTAAGTTTAATATTATCAATAATTAAAATCATTTTAAGTAGTAAAGTTATAGTAGTACTTATAATTATAATATATACTACTATAGAAACGCGCCGGATTTTAATAATAAACTCTTTTAATAAAGATAACTATAAGGCTTTAGCTAATTTTACTAGGTTTTAGAAAATATATATTTCTACTATATATTCTTAGCTTTAGTTATAAAGTATTATTAATAAAAAGTCGCTTCTTTCACTCACCTATTTTAATATAACTTAGGACTTTAAGTAATTGTTTTTAATTTTAACTAGAATTTAAATATACTATTATATAACTATATATTACTTAAAGTTTAATAAAAATATAAAACAACTTAAGTACTAATTTTCTACTTTCTAGTTATTTACTAAATTTCCTATTATTTACTGTAATAAAAGTAAGTTATATTATTAATTTTACTCTACACGTAACTACTCTTAGTTAAATCTATATTACTATATACTTTTAATAAAATAGCTTGCTAATATTAATATTTAATTATATATAAATACTGCTAGTGTAATAACATATATTAAAAAAATACTACTAAGTAAAAGAAATAGTGTAAGAACTATAAGACTATAATAGCTAGAATTTTATTAAAACTTAATTCTAAAAAGCTGCTACATTTCTTTGTTATAAAAATAATAAATATGCTTATTAATAAATAGAACTAGTTTATTTAAGAAATTACTTATTTTCTTTTTAATCTACTCTTAATTTATTACTTTTATTAGGTACTTAATATTAATTATTAGCTAGAAAAAACCAGCTAAATACCTACTACTTTAGGGAAGAAAGTAATAAAGATAATAAAACTTTTAGTTATAATAAAAGTTTTCTCTAAAAGTATAAGAATTGTTTTAATTTATTTAATCTTTTTTTTATAATTTCCTTCTTAAACATAACTATATTAGTAATATGAAAAAAAGGCCTTAAGTTAAGCTAAAAGTTTTAAACTTTATATTCTAATATTATTTTAATTATAACTTAGTACAGTTTGCTCGTGTTAAACTTATACTCTATTATTTATTTTAAAAAATAAATAAAATTCTTTTATTTAAAAATAAAGTGTTTACTATGTATAAAAAGGCTTATTAGTACTATAAAGCCTATTATACTTATCTATAGAATAATTTATATAAAGAGAAAAAACTACCTACTAAGGAAAATAATTCTAACTTTAAAAATATTAATAAAAAAAAGAGAATTTTGAGCTATTTTAAAAAAAATTAGCTACTTATTAACTAGGTATATAAAGTATTTCTATTAGTAAAAAGAATTTAGGAGATTACTCTAAAAATCATGTAATATATTAGTTTACTTAAATTAATACTTATTATTTTAATTTCTCTACGTACTAAAAGTAATAAAAGACTAATTATTCTATAAATCTTACTATTTAGGGTAAGGAGACTTATAAAACTTTTACTAAAAAATAAAAGTTATTTAATAAGCTTATTATAAACTACTACTAGTTAATTTTAATAAAAGAAGATTTTCTATAGTAACTAATTAACCTAAATAGAAAAGTAAAGTCTAAAAAAATATATATTATAAAATTTATTTCTACTAACCTTAATAACTTAGCTATTATTTATAAATATTATTTTCTAATAATTTAAGCAGGCCCTATAAGTTGTGCTACTTATAATATTTCTAGTAAAACACTAAACATACTATTTTATATTCTAATTAAGAGTATAAAGTTTATTAAATTATTATTATAAGCTATTTAAGTTCTTCAGGCTATATTTAAAGATATATAGTATTTAATTATAAATAAAAAATCTATAATTAGCTTAAAGATATTAGCTTGGGTTAATTTATAGTGTAAAGAAATCTTTTTATTATTTAGTTATCTTTCTTTTAGTAGCTTAAGTCTTATTTTAACTAAAAATTTCTTTTAACTTCCACTTATAAGTATAAAGCCTTTATATAATACTTATATATTTTAAAATACAAATAAGACATTTAAGCAGTAACTATATTAATAATTTAAAAAAACTATTATTTTTAATATTATAATATAATAGTAAGGTTATAATTAAGAGGTATTTTATAACATACTAGGCTGTTTTTACATTTAAAAACTTATAATTTAAAACTAGCTTTTATTTACTACTAGGATTTAATTAACACTTTTTATAAATAATATTAGTTTATTCTAGAACATAATTTACATCTATACTAAAAGAAACTAATTTTAAAAGCTAAACTATTACTAACTATAAAATTTAGACTAGTCTATTATAGCTATTATAACTAGCTATAAAAGTATAAAAGCTAAAAAGTCTACTATAAAAAAAGCTAGAAACCTTAAGGCCTTACTTTCTTTAAATATTAGCTTATAAATTATACTTATAAATAATATATAAATAGAAAAAAACTTTATAAATAGTGTTCTAAGTATATTAAATAATATTATATAATTAAGTAATACTATAAACTTTTAAAAAAAGCTTTTTTAGCATTACTTATTACTTTTAATAACTATAAGAGGCTATTACTATATAGTACTTTAAATAAGAAAAATATAATACTAATTTTCCGTTATTATTAGAATTTCTAGTATAAAAAAGTTGTCTATTTATAGACTTAATTTCCTTTAGTAGTAGCTTATACTATTACTATTTATAAATTTTAAAGTATTATTATTAAACAGGCTGTATTAGGTATTTTATATAAAAAAACTTTATTTTTAAGTTAACCTATATAGTTATTTCACGCTGTAAGAGTCTCTAGAGTGTGTTATTTATAAATTCTTTTAACTTTTAAAAGTTAAGGCAAAAAGAAAGTAACATAACACGTATAAAATAGGCTAATATTAATAAGTAACTTTAACATCAAGTTATAGTTACTAACATAATATTTAGATTTAAAGAAGAGTAAATATATATATAATTTAATATATTAATACTAACTAATACTAATTAATACCTAGAAATATGCTATTTTATATTTACTTTTATTTAAAACTATTAAGTAGCTTAATTTATGCACTAATGTCTTTTAGTATAAAATTAATATAATTTAAAAACTAATTAAGCAAGTACTTCGCATTATTTTTATTAAAAATTTTAAAGTAAAACTTTTTAGTAAAATCTCTAATAGTATTAGACTAAAAGGTACTTAAAAAGTTAAAAGATTTTAAATTAAATACTACCTAAATTTTAGATTTAAGATAATAGTTATAAGATTATATTATAATTACTACTACTATAATAACACATTCTAAACAGTAAAATAAGCTATAAAAAGGTAGAATTAAGTAGCTATTAATTAAATTTACTTTAAGTATTAAAGCGCCGCGTTTAATAGCTAAAGTATATAAAGTTTTTAAAACTAGAATCTAAGTTCTATTAGTAATATACTAATACTTAGACTAATACTTTACTTTATAGTAGATACTAAGTAGTATAGCTAATTTCTTTTTAGTAGAAACACTTTTAAAATTCACGCTTCTTTATACTTAGTTAACTTAGTTAAAACACTTAGCTTATATTATTACTATTAGATATTTCTAGACATTAGTCTTAGTATTAGTCTGAAATTAAGAAAACAAATACTAATTTTAAATTATAATATACTTATAAGCTTTATTATATATCTAAAACTTATTTAAGTAAAGAGCTATTTTAATTTCTTAATAGTACTTTTTAATATTATACTTTAAAAGTATTATATTATATACTACTATATTATAGAATCTACTATAACTAAATTCTTAAGTACTTAAAGTTATTTTTTTATGTTAGTACTTAACTTTACTTTATTATCATCACCTACCTTATTATTACTAAAGATAGAAAATTAAGTAGAATAGTCTTTATTAAATTATATAGCTTTATTTTTTAAGTTTAATAAATACTATCTTTAAACTTACTAACGTTAGTAACTAATACTAAAACTAATATTTTATTTACTTATAGTTTTTTAATAGCTTTAGTCTTTGTTCTCTACTTTAAATTTTTAGTTATAATTTCTTTATCTTTTTTTAGTAGTATTAATTTTAGCTATATAATCCTTTACATATTTTATTTAATAATTTAAAATAAATTTATTTATTATGTTCTTATTATATGCTAATGCTAGCTTTTTATTTTCTAAATTATTATATCTATTTCTTTCTTTAGCAGTATGCGCATTATCTAAATATTTATTATCTTTTTTTAATATTTATTTAGTAATATTATAGAGGCAGGTTTTATAGCACATTTTAGAAACATAATAAATAGCTAATAAATAAAGTATTACTAAAATATAGTATTAGTCTAAGTATTAGTTTACACAAAGTAGAAACTTATAAAGATTATTTTAATAAAATTAGTAAGTTAGTATTAGTAAAATAGTAAAATAAAGTTAAATAAATAAATAGTTTATATACTAGATAACTAATTAGATGCTTATGTTTTACTAAAATTTTTCTTTTACTTGCCTTTATTTTTATTTTTACGTGTTTTTAATTCTAATGCTTTATAAATCTTACGTTTACTTTAGTACTCTCTTTTATTATTAATTATTTTAATTTAATTAATACCTATTTAATACTTTAACTATGGCTAATATAAAGCAGGTTATAGCTACTAATTTTAATAAATTTTATAAAAAAATTTCTAGTATAAAGCAGGTTACGTCTGCTAGTTTTAGTAAGTCTTATAAAAATTTTCTTAACATAAAATAGACTACAGCTACTAATAATAATAAGTTTTATAAAAATATACTTAATAAAGTAGTATATAAAACTATTACTTTTAATAAGTTTTATAAAAATCTTTTTAATAAAGCACTACTTAAGACTGTTACTTCTATAAGTTAGTTTTTAATATTAGTTTAAATATTAGTAAAATATAACTAATACTTTACTTATTAGTTCTAATAAGTCTTATAAAAATCTTTTTAGTAAAGTAGCACGTAAAACTATTACTTTTATAAATTAGTTTTTAGTATTAGTTTAAGTATTAATTAATTATAACTAATACTTTATAGTTTTTCTATTTTAAACGTGTATTAAACAGTCTTTTATAGCTTTAACTAGTAATAAATCTTAAGTTCTACTATTTTTATACTTTAAGCCTTTTAGTAATAATTATAAATATAAGGCTAGTAATAAGTTTTTCTATTTTTTATTTTATTTTCTTTCTTTTATTTTTTATTTTTTATTTTTATTTTTATTTTTAAGATTAAGTTAATAATTTACAGTTAGTATACTACATAAGATTAAATACTATTAATATTACTAAAAATATTTATTAAAGCGTTTTTTATTCTAGTAACTAGTCTATAATATTACTAAAATTTTTAATAATAAATTTTAGTTTTAAGCTATAGTTCTTTACACTTTATATAAAGCTATAAAAGCTTTTTTAGTTAATATTTTTAAAAATAAGTGTTTTTAGGTATTAGTTTTAGTATTAGTTTAATTAGCTTTAGCTATTAATCTATTTACTATTTATACTAAATAAGTTATAATTTAGACTAAAAATCTTTATTACTTATTCTAAATTATCTACTATTTAGCTAGCTATACTAATTTTATTAGTAATATAAATTTCGGTTATATCACTTAAGCTGCCTATATTTAGTAAAGGCTAATTATAAAAAAATAGTACTAAATATAGAGTTTAGCATTAAGTTTAGAGTTTAGTATCTTTATTTTAAATAGAAGTTTTAGTAACTACTTTAAGTTTAAAAATAATTAAAAATCCATAATATAGCCTTATAATAAGTAAACTATAAGTAACTTAAAATTCTAAAGTAAATATATAATATACTTTACTATACTTAGCTTTCTAATATTTATGTTAGCTTTAGTATTTTAACTATAAAAAATTTATAATTATTAAAGTTATAAAGTATTATTTAACTAGTTTTAAAAAAAATTAACTAAAAGTAATTTATATAAAATTTTATAGTAAATTTTATAAAACTATATAATTATAACGGTGCTGCTTGCTTTGCTTGCTATAAACTATATAATATTATAACTAGCTATACTAGCTATAATCTAGCGTAAAGCCTAAAGCATAGCTAGCTTACGCTTAGGCTATACACTATCTTATTTAAAAGTAAGCCCTCTTTATACCTCTTCTCTCTTTATTTTAGTGTAGCTGAAATAGAGCTAACTTATTCTATTAATTTATATTAATACTACAACACGTGAAGACTAAGCCTATTATTATATTACACTAAAATCTATCTAACTCGGCCAGATGACGGTGATATAATATTGAAATTAAACCACGTAATTAACCTAAGCGTTTAATTTGCTAATAATTGTACCTAGAAAATTAATTATATAACTACACTAAGTTATTAGTTTATTAACTATATAATCTTTACTAAAAAGCCTTATAGCAGTAGGCAGTTAAAATCTTAAGTAATAGCCTATATAAGCTCTACATAGCAGGCCTTAAGAGTAACTTAACAGGTAACTAAAAGACTTATAGTAATAAGTAATATACCTATTAGATTAAAAGAAAGCTATAAGAGCTTTAGTAAACCCCTTTTATTATTTTCTTTATGCTAGAGAAACTAACCCTTGTGAACACTACTAGCTTATTTTCTTCTTACTAGAGAAACTAACTTCTATAAGCACCACTAGCTTATCTTTTCTATACTAAAGAATTAGCTAATTACTTCACCCTACTAAGGGCTAAAAGCTTTATATAAATATAAAAATAAATAGGTTAGAACCATGAGAAAGCTTTTCACGCTAGAGATAAAAATTAATCTTAAAATAACAGCTACTAATAATAACTACACGTTTATTTCTAAGTCACTTAAGTGTACCGCCACGTACTACTCTAATAATATAATTAGAGAAGACTACACTATTAAGAAGCTCCGTATTTAGATATGACATAATAAGAAACTCTTTATAGCTACTATTAAAAGCACTACCTAAAGAACTAACACCTATAAGTCTTAGAAAATAGAGGTTACGCTTTCTACTCTAATAACTCTTAATTAAGCGATAATTACTAGCGAGCTAGAGTATAGTTATCTTAAAATACTTATATATTATAACTATACTAATATACTAGGAAAAGCGCTTAATACGGCTAAAACTAAGCTTAATAAGACTAGAGATAAGCTTACTAAGCTTTATTAGCTACTAAATAACACGCTTAAGTATATAGTAGATTAAGAGAATAAAATTAAGACACTAAAGATATAAATAAAGAAACTTATATATAATATACATTCTTTTCTTTCTGTAAAGGCTAGCTTAGTGCTATTATTAATACTAGTAAAGAAGACGCGCTTCATAGCTCTGCTATAGACCCCTTAAAACTAGGCTAGCTATATTACTATAAGACCTAATAATAGTTCTGATATAAAAGATTTTAGTAACTAAACTTCTTAAGTATTACTTTACTTACCTGCTACTTTACTAGCTACATTTACTATAGACAGCTATTAAGATAATAGCTACTTAACACAATTTCCTGATCTACTAATACTTAAGAACGGCAAGAACATTACCTTTAATTAATAGAGAGATATCTTAGAGAATAAGATACATGCTAACTAAAACTAGTTTACTAGAGCTAGTAAGTAAGCTACTTAAAAGAATATTATTTCTTATATACATACGTATATGGAGGGTCCTGCTAACTAGTATTTCTCAACACTTATATATATAATAAAAGAGAGTGAGTAGCTAGTTAGCTACTAGTATATAATAAATTACCTAAAGAGAACGTATAGTGACTTATATAAGAGACTTAATACTTACCGTAATTTCTAAAAGCTCTACCTTAAAGACTTTACTAACTTTATTATATTCTAGAGTAATTTTTTTTGCCTAGCTTAAGAACACAATCTACCTATAAACTAATAAGTAGAAGAATTTTATAAGAAGCTTTTAAACGCTCTACGTATACAGATAGGCATTTACTAATAGTAATACTATAACTAGTATAATAAGTATATAGATTTAGTTTAAGACTTTATTAAAGAGCTAGCTCTCAGCGCTAGAAAGACTACTAAGTAAATTAATAAAAAAACTAGAAAAACTTAGCTACTACTAACTTAGTAGTTTTATTTAAAAACTAAGTATCTAACTTATATAGCAGCTACTACTATCCTACTAATACCTATCTTTAAACTAGCTAGTTACTATAATTACGGGAAATTTAGTTACTTTATAAAAGACTACTAACTACCTACTTAAGCTATAGCTAAAGTAATTAAGTCTATAGATACTAATAAAAAGCTCTATACACTCTAGGATACTAGTAATAACAAGGAGTTTTAGCTTACTATAAAGAAACTATTAAGAGAAAACTTACTTTAAAGGAAGTTTTTTTTCTAGAGTTATCTCCTAAAGCTACTAACTAGTTTAACTCTTACTAATTACTATTTAGCGGACTGGCTTTTACCCTGTCCTGTTATATCTCTACTAGTAAACTAGCTATTAAGTTAAGTAACTTTCTTAATACTAAAGCTAGTAGTTTTATTCTAATACACCTAAAGTATATACGCGCTATTAAGAAAGGGCTTAAGATAAAAACTTACTAAATAAAATCTATCTCCCTAGCTAGCTACAATAATAGACTAAACAAATAAGTAAATAAGTACTTTTAGGTTAATCTAGTACTAGATAACTACTACCTGTTAATCTACTTTATTTTTTATAATATTAGCCGCTATAACCTTATAATTAGCTATAAGCTGTTTAAAGATATAGGCATATTAATTAACTATAAAAAGTAAACACTTAAATAGCTAGATAATAAGCTAATTAACTATAAGCATAATATTATTATTCTAATATAAAGTTTATTAACTAAAATTAACCCCTCACACTAAGCTAATACTAACTAACGTGATAAGTTAATAAATATAGTAATTTTATAGTACATCTATAAGCCACTCTAGCGCTCATCCTAACGTATTATATACTAAAAAAACTTTAGGAAAATAGAAAAGCAGTTTCACCTATAACAGTAGCTAGAGCTAAATAAGTAAACCTCTTATTCTTAGCTTATCTCACGCGAAGACCTTTCTAAGGCAGGCCTTAAAATTAATACTATAAAAGCTATTACCTTTATAATATATATATAGTAAAAGGAAACTATACTAGAGTATACCAGCATCTATAAAGTAAATAAGCTTATTTAGGACTATAAAGACCTTATAAGGAAGTCTTTCTTCTAAGGCCTTAAAAACTTCTTAGTAAAATCTTTACTAGAAGGGCCCTATCAATTAAACAAGGACCTTACGGAAAAAAAGAAACTTTAATAGCTTATTAAGTAGAAACTATTTTACTCTAGCTACGCCAGCGTGACTTAGGTCTATTTCTTAAAAAAAAACTCAAACATACTACCCCTGCATCGCGAAGGTGTTGACTATAATATTAAACTAACAACTAAGAATATACTAATATTAAGTCTATTATATAGTATATCTCTTAAGTAGCTATAGCTTATTAAGACCTACCTAAATAACTATTTTAAATAAAGGGTTATTATTTATAGTGACGTTTTATATACTTTCTTAATATTATTTACTAAAAAGCCTAGAGAAGAGTAGCGCTTCTGTGTTAACTATTATAAGCTTAATACTATTATAAAAAAAGATACCTATTTAATCCTGCTAATTTAGAAGACTCTTACCTGCCTAGTACATATAAAAGTGTTTACTAAGCTTAATATACAACAGGCCTTCTATTATATATATCTAAATAAGAATATAAAGGACCTGACTACGTTCCGTACTTAGTATAGAAATTATAAGTATTATGTACTACTATTTAGTCTCTATAATAGCCTTACTATATTTTAGTACTATATTAATAAGGTGTTTTATAGCCTACTAGATAACTTCTATACTACTTACCTTAATAATATCCTAATTTACTTTAAAGACCTGCTGTAGTATGAGGAGCATGTTATTTAAATACTAAGATATCTCCAAAACATAAGCCTCCAGGTAGACATTAAGAAAAGCGAGTTTACTATTACTAGAACGAAGTTCCTAGGCCTTATTATTAGCACAGAAGGGATCTAAAAGGACCCTGAAAAGGTTACTACTATATAAAAATAGCCAGTACCTACGTTAGTTAAAAGCCTATAATTCTTTCTAAAATTCTACAATTTCTATAGAGCTTTCCTAAAAGACTATAGACGTATTATTTAACTACTTACTAAGCTACTTAAAAAGGGCGTATAGTACACTTTTAGTAAATACAAGCTAATAGTTTTCTAGCAAGCTAAAGATTTAATGCTATTAGATAATATCTTAGCTTATTACTTATTTTATTACTAAACGCGTATGAAGACAGACGTAAGTGATAAAGTTATTATAAGAATATTATTATAGCTCTAAGAGAATAGCCTCTAGCGACCTATAGCCTTTTACTTTAAGACTATAAGTAAGCTTTAAATAAACTATAATATATATAATAAAAAGATATTAGCTATAATTTATGGTCTCTAAGAATAGCACTTACAGCTTATAGGCTTATAAACTATAGAGTTATTTAGTACCCTAATTAACTACCACACGCTAGAGTACTTCTCTATAAAGTAAGAGCTTACTTCCCACTAAATACACTAAATAATAAGTATAGTAAATTATTATCTAATACTTATTTATTATTTTAGTATAATTAACATAGTAGCTGACGCACTCTCACGCAAGTAAGAGAAACTAAAGACTTAAAAAAATAAAAATAAAGTAGCCTAAACACGTGCCTTTCTCTTAGCAGAGTAAATTAATATTAACTTTATTAAAACTATAAGTAATAACCTAGCTACGCTATCAGCAAAAGGCATGCTAGCTACTAATATAATTAAAATAACTATTACTAATACTTTTATAGTCTTACCTTCTCTAAACGACCCTTACTTACTAATTAATTATATTATTAAGGTGAATTATAGTTATGAGAGTCTACAGCCATTCTAAGAGCACACCCTCTTTAGTAACTATTTAGTATAAAAACTTAACTAAGGCCTTTTTATATACTATAGTAAGCTAATAATTCCTACTATATACTTTTTAAGAATCTACCTTATTTAAGCTATTTATGCTACCTAGGTGACTACTTACTTAAGTAAAAGAAAAATAAACAAGCTACTTTATAACCACTATTACTAAAGCTGTATAGATAAAGATATAGACAACTATATAGCTACATATAAAGCTTATAGATAGAGCTATATATCTTATAATAAAACTCTAGACTTACTTAAATTACTATTAATCCCTAAGTGAGTATAGTAAGACGTCTTTATAGACTTTAAGTCCTTCTCTCTAGATAAGAAAGAATATAACTGTACTTTTATTATTATAGACTAACTAAGTAAGCACTGCTTTTTATTATTTTACTATAAAACAACTACAGCTACTTAGATAGCTAATATATACTATTATTATATCTAGTAAGTATTTAGTCTGCCTAGATTAATAGTTTCTAACCACAGTCCTTAGTTTATCTCAGCATTTATAAATAAGCTATATTAACTAATAGGAATTAAATAAAAACTCTTAATACTATATTACTTCTAAACTAACAGGAATACTAAGGTTTTAAACTAGTATATTAACCAGCGCCTACGCCTATTTATTAACTATTATTAAAATAACTAGTTAGACCTGCTATCCTATATGGACTAGGCCTAAATAATTCTACCACATAAGACTATAAGCTTATTATTCTATTAAATTAAGTTTAGTTACTAGCTAATCTATTACTAGGACTAGGAAGAACATATAAAGATATTTACTATAGTCTATAAATAGATATCTCATAAGAAAGCGTAGAGCTACGCTAAAGCTTAATATAATATAATAAAACTAGTTATAAAGATAGCTTAATAAGAGATTGCTTAAGTATAAAAGTAATAGGCTTAATAGACTAATAAGAAACGCCACAAGCCAGACTTCTCTATAGAAAATAAGATATACATTATACTTAAGGGCTTTACTACTAGCTAATTTAGCTAAAAGCTTAACTAATAAATATACAGACTCTATTTTATTATAGGCATAAAGAGATATTTCTATTACCTTAAGCTACTACTATATATGCATATGCTTAACATCTTTTATATAAACTATCTATAAAAAGCTTTTACTTACTTACTATCTAGCTAAATTAAACTTAAGAAACTGCCTATTGAGATTAATAGGTATTCTAAGTAGCTAGTATAGGAAATCCTTAATAGCCGCCTATTCTATAGCTAACTATAGTATAAAGTATTCTAACTAGCTTATAACCTAAATTCTATCTAATATAATACTTAAGACTTTATAGGCGCTCTATATAAGATAAGAGACTACTATAAGGCCTATCTAGAGAAAACAGGACTACTAGCACAACTAGACGTCTAATTAAAAGCATATAAAATAAAAGAGAATCTAGAAGTAACAGAGGAGAATAATAAGGCGACTTTAAAAATAAGAATAATATAAAGACTAGTAAGAAAAAGACTATAACCTAAAGACTCAGGGATAAGCCTCTCTTAAAGAGGGGGTAATATAACAGTACTATTTACTCTACTTACTATAAACTATATAATATTATAACTAGCTATACTAGCTATAATCTAGTATAGAGCCTAGAGTATAATTAGCTTACACTTAGGCTATACACTACTCTATTTAAAGATAAGCCCCCTTTATACCTCTTCTCTTTCTATCTTAGTATAGCTAAAATAGAGCTAACTTATTCTATTAATCTATATTAATACTATAACGCGTGAAGACCAAGCCCGTTATTACAATAATAAAAAGTTATAAACTTTTTAAAGTAAAAAAAAAAAAAAACTAATATAATAAAAAGTTTTTTTTTTATTTTTTTTTTTATTTTAAATACTTTTTTAGTAACCTTTTTACTAAAAATAATACTATAAAAAAATTTAGCAAAAAAAAAAATTAAATACAAATAAAAAATCCTTAATAATATTAATAATAAAGTGTAATTAAAATCTATTTAAATTAATATTAAATTATATGTATTTAAGAAAATAATATGTAACTTAATTATAAAACTTTTAAATTAAAAAAGTTTAAGATTAAATAGTATATTAAATAAGATTTTAAAAATTATATTACTAGTAATTACTTAAAGACTTATATAAGTAGTTTATTAATACTTTTTAAATAAATTACTAACTTTCTTTAAAAAGTTAATTATAATTATTTTACTTAAAAAAAGTATTAAAAAAAATACTATTTTTAAAAAAAGTATTAACTAATTATGCTAGAAAACTTTATAACTAAAGTAATTAAAAAATAAGTAGTAAATAAAATAGTTATAGTTACCAAAAAATATAACTAAATTTTATAAAACTAAATAAAAGTAATAAAAAAAGTATTTAATACTTTTAGTAATTAGCTTACTTACTTTTAGTATTTAAATAGTATAAAAAATTGTATTTTAATTACATTACTTTAATAATAAGTTTAAATTTAGTTAAAGTTTTTACTACTATTTTATATAAACGTTTACTATATATTTTAAAAAAAAGGAATTATTTTTAGTAAATAGTTTACTTTATATAAAGCTTTTTAACTACTTAATAAATATATATTTTATTTTCTAAATATTAAAGTCAGTAAATTTAAATATAAGTAAGTATTTTACTTTTTTTTTTTTACAAAAGCTATATATAATAATATACTAGTATTTAGTTTTATTAATAATATAAATTTCATTTCTTAAAAAACAATTACTATAAAAATTATTAATACTTAATAACTATATATAATTAATATATAGTATAAACAAAATACTATAAAACTACTTTTATATTTAAAAATTCTAACTTATATACTTTATTAAAAAATGGTATAATAGTATAAATTTAATATTAACTAAATAAATTACTAAATATAAGTAAACTTAAGGTTTTAGTTAAAAAAATACATTTATAAAATAAAATAAAAATAGTAGCTTTTAAAGTTATGTTATAAATTACTTGTTATAATAATAAGATAGTAATTTAGCTACTGTTTTTAGCAGTTTCTAATTCTATTTTCTAAAGTTAACTTACCTAAAAACCTCTTAAAACATATAATTAGTAGTTAGTACAGGTATTTATTAAATTACCTACTTTAAACTAGCTTAAGTATTAATAATATTATTTAAAAAAAAAGTTATCTTAACTTTATCTAAACCTGTACTATATTCTATTATCTTTTATTCTTTAGTTACTTTAGGGGTTCTAAAACTAAGCCTCTAGTTATTATATACTAAAGTATTTTAAAGATAGTTTTACTTATTTTATATCTATAAATATTAACTCTTTTCTCTTTTTATTACTATTTTTATATATTAAAGTAGTAACTACTATTTTTTTTAATTCTATTATATAAACTCTCTCTATCTCGTAAAATCTTTATACTACTTTTTAAATACTTTATTTATTACTTATAATTAGATTTATATCCGTTTTTTTAAGTTACTTTTAAATCTAATGGAAGATTAATCCTATTATACGTTATTATATTTTAAAGTAATACTTATTATTCTTAGCAGTATTAGATAATAATTTAGAATATATAATAGACTTAATAAGTATAGATAAAAATACTAACGGAGACAATATATCTAATATATAGATAATAGATAAAAAATATCTTTAGAAAAAGCATACTTATTCTCCGGAATACTACTATATATATATAGTAGATATTAATAAGTTAGATATTATACAGATTAATTACGTAAACTTAATTATATTATAATTTAATAATATTAAAAAGTAGTAGTAATAGTAAGTCTAATTTTTTAATTTTTAAATAATATTTTAAAATAAGAGCTAACATTACGCAGGTATCGTACATATATAAAGAAAAATCTAAAAAAAAAAAAATATAATTTTATTACTACTAGTAACCTGTCTAGCTTCTTTAGGTAGAAATTAAATTAAAAATAAAAAAAAATAAAAGAAAACTTTACAAAACGAAAAAGTTTTTATTACTTAAAATATACTAGAAATAATTTTTAATAGTATATAAAAAAGTGATAGAAAGAGATATAGATGGCTAAATAACCTATTAAATATATTAAATAAATAAATTTTTTTAACTCGCTATTTATCCTTTATCTATAAGATACTAATATATTTACTAGATATTTTAATAGTTAGTAGTAAAATATTAGTTAAGTAATACACTATAAGAAAAACCTTCTATAAATATATATAACATAAAAGAAGTTCTATAAACGACTTTAATAATAACAAAAAAAAAATTTTAGGTTAGATAATACTGTATATAGATATATATTTTTTATATAAAAAGGTTTTATTACTGCAAATTAGTCAGAGACGCTTCTAAAGTTATAATATTAATATATTAAAATTATAATTTTTTAAGATCTATAGGGAGGTTTTTACTGAATTTTACTTAAGTTAATTTATAAGTTTACTAAGACTTTATTTAGTCTGAAAGCTTTATATATATTTCTAGTATATTTTATTTAAAGTATTTTATATAAGCTCTGCTGATAATATAGGAATACTTTTTTAATTTCTAAAATCTTATTTAATCCTTTCCTTGTTCTAAGGTCTTATATATTCACTAATAACGTATTCTTAATACCTAGTCTTATTTTAGAACATCTTAGTTAGCTGGATATCTAGTTTAGATATAATATACTTAAATTATTATTAATGCTAGAAATAGCTTACACTTATGTATTTCACTAATATACTCTAACCTTAACTAGGTAGATAATATTTAATAACTAACTACTAGACTCTACTAGTAAGCTTTATATAAAGAATATAAGTAAGATTATAAGTTTTAAATAGATTACACGGCGATACTATCTCTAATATAGATTAAAAAAAGCATTTAATAAAAATAATATATATAATAATTATTATTCTTTAATAACGTAGAATTAATATAGATGGATATAAATAATATTAGTAATACCTTATAGAACCTAATTATATAATATTCTAATATAAGAACCTTTCTTAATTACTATTTCTTAAGATATATAATTATAAATATATAAGCTATCATTTATAGCATAACGCCTTAAGATAAAATTATATAAATAGTATATAAAATAAGTTAGTAAATTAACCTAGAACGGTTATAAAAGCTCACAATAAAATAATCTATATTAATTAATAAAGATTCTTAAATTTTAAGATTATTTTGATAATAAGCAAAGCTAAAGGGCAAGTTTTCATAATAAAATAAGTCTAAGAAATTAAAAAAGAAAATTTATAAAGAAAAGCAGTAACTAAGATATGTGTTATAATTTAATTATAAATTTCTAAAGGTATTCTAGTAAAGAATTTACTAGAGAACTCTTTTATAGCTCTTACGTACCTAAGGTTATTATATATAGTAAATATATATAGCCTTTAGTACTATACTATAATAATAATATATAGATTTCTTTAACGTAGTGAGTATGTATATAATTTATATTAAAGCTTTAATAGTAATATAAAGTCATATAATAACTTACTAACACAATATTCTAATAATATAAAGATATAGTAAGGTATAGTCTAATTAATTTATTATATAACGAATTCTAGAGAGTCGCTCTGAAATAAGAAGATAAGTATAAAAAAAGAAACTATCTAAAAGCTAAAGAGAATACCTTTTATATAATAAATTCTCTACTTATAATTTACTTAGTAATAATCTCTAATAAGTATGCTAAGACTTTATCTTTACTTATTATATTTATTTATTATTTAACTTTTATATGTAAGACGTCACCTGTCTTTCTTAATATTAGATTTATTAATTATTTTAATAATATTAGCTAGAAGCTTTGCTTTTTGCTTTTCTCTTTAGAGTATTTATTTTATTTTTTATTTAGTATTAAGTTCTTACATATATTTTTTTACTAATAGCTAGTAATTTTTTTATTAGTTTACTACCTTTTACTTGTAATTATTACTTATAATAAACTCTTATTTATTACTAACTATAATACTTACTATCTTTTTAAATTTTCAGCTTAAAAGTTCACTTCTAATAATACCTAAGATTAAGTCTTTAACTGTTTATAGCTATTATCTTATAAAATTAATCTAGAATCGTAATTATTTCATGCTAACTCTGTGTAGTTTATGTAAGAAAAAGAATTTTTATTACTTTATAAATCTCTCATTCAGCTATTACTCTAAATATATTTCTTAAAACTATAAATATAATCTTATAGTTTTTTAGCTAGAGTTTAATAAATCTCTGACTAAGCGTTAGTATCTTTATAATTAGCTAGAAATAACTAAAAATACTATTCTAGCTACTAAAGCTTATAAATAATAGCTTTAGAAATAGCTTACTTTAGTTAATAATTATAAGCATAAGCTATTTACCCATAAGCTTACCTTAATTAAGAAGATATAAAATTTAGAAAAGAAAAAAAGATAAAAGATCTCTAAACTATTATAACCTATAATATTCTTATCTTCTAGTTTTATTAATCCTTTTCTAGATATCTCTTTTAACTAGAAGACTATATAGGCTTCTCTTTAGAATCTAGTATTACTAAATTCTCTAAATAGTATTAGTTAATTATCCTAGAATATTACTTTAAGTTTTTAATAGGTTCTTAGGTATTTTTCTCTAGTCTATAATTCCTCTATTTAACTAGATATTTCTATTAATATCTGAATTATTATAGTTTTTAGATTTCTTTAACTTTATACTCTAACTAGTATAGTTTTATATTTATATTTATTACTATTAGCACGTCCAGTAGTGCTAGTTTAAGTAATAATATATAAACTACTAAATAAATCCTTATATTTTATAATAGTCTTAGTTTATAGTTAACTAATTTAATAACTCTACTAATTTTAAATAGTCTAATTTAAACGTGATTTAGTTTTTTATTTAGTTTCTTAATTTTTAAATTTTTACATAATAGGAAAACTTTATTTTTTTTTAAGAATTAGTTTTTTAACTCTTAACTTATTAGCACTCTCTATAGTTTATAAGTTTCTTAAGATAATAATTCTATTAAAATTATTATATAAGTCTTATAGCTATTTAGCTTTATTTTAGATTTAATAAAATTTACTTTTTAGTTTATATAGTTCCCTATAAGCCGACGGCTCATACCTATAATTAGTATAAAATAATAATATATTAATTATAAATAACTTTATACTATTATAAATAAATTATACTAAAGGTAATAACTTAACCTAATTCTCTTAAAAGTAATTAATATATATTCTTAAATATTATTTTAGAGTCTGATTTGTGTGCTCTGTTTGCCTATTTATTTAAAAATAAAAGCTTATTAAGAGCTTATTTTTTAACCCTAACCTAGCTAATAAGATTTTTTAAAAGTGTAATATAAATAATTTATCTTAATTAATAATAAACTTTTTAAGTAACTATTTTTATAAGTGAGTGACACACTTAAGTGAGTGACATACTCTAATACTAAAATTAACTTATTAACTTTATACCTTACTGCATTAACTACATTATCTCTATCCTATCTGGAATTATGCAGAATCGAATTCTGGCCTTATAGAAATTATAAAAAAATAAGTTAATAAGCATTTAACGTGCTGCTGTGATTTTTAATATCTCTAAAACTATACTCTATTATACCTGTAAAGAAATCACTTTCTAAGTAGAATATAGAGCTAATTTAATAAAGCTCACACTAATAAAAGAGCTAGTAATTATTAAACGTATTCTTAATCTTAATAAATAAGGATTTCCCCCTATAAGGACCCAAATACACGCAATAGCCGATAATTTACTAGGGGTAAGAAATAAAGACCCTATAGGCAAAAACTAAACAAATAACTTTATTAATTATTATAAGAAAGTTAAAAAGGTTATAACGCGTTCTTTAGATTATACTTAAGTAATATAGAAGAGTGTAGACATTCTCAGCCCCTAGTTCAAGCATATTAGGGCGATAAAGAAGAAGTATAGTATCCTAAACAAAAACACCTACAACTTCAACGAAACAGGCTTTATGATGGGGGTGATATATTTTTTTATAATAGTAACTAGCTCTAATAAACGCGCTAGTAAGACTCAGTACGTACAGCTAAGTAATAAGAAGTAGATTATAATAATACAGGTAATTAATATATTAAGCTAGCTAGTTCTACTATATATTATCTTTACAGGTAAAGTGTATATTACTATCTGGTATAAGAAGTATAAAATACCTCCTAATTAGAAGATTAATCTCTTCTATAATGGCTAGATAAATAATGAGATTAGAGTCACGTAGTTAAAGCACTTTAATAATATAATAAAATTACGTACCTAGAGTGTGTACTAATTACTTATTATTAATAAACATAAAAACTACTAGTTAATTACGTTTTAAAATCTATATAAGGAGTATAAGATTATTATTTTCTATATACTCTTACACTCATCACATCTACTACAGCCGCTTAATATAAATTATTTTAGGCTATTAAAGAAGGTGTATTCTTATAAGATTATAGAGCTATTATATTATAATAATTTTTATATAACTAAAGAAAACTTCCTTCTAGCCTTTAAAATAGCTTTTTATAAAGTTTTTATAGAGAGTAATATCTAAGAAGCCTTTTAAGAAGCTAGCCTAATTCTATTTAACCCTAATACTATTTTATCTAAAATTATGCAGCCTTATGCTTTATTAACATCTCTATTAGAGGACATCTTATAAGAGTGTAAAACACTATCAAACGCAAAGAAATTAGGCGAGTAAATAATATTAATTCATGAAAGAATTATTAAACACGAGTTCTTTTCATTTACTTTTATTCTTAAATCGCTCTATTAGCTGCAGAAAGGCGCTGTGATGATTGCCTATAGATTAGTATTAGTATAGGAGAAAGTTAAGGCCCTTTAGAAGCGTAATAACACCCTTATATAATATAGAAAACGTAAAAGAAAGTAGTTACAGCATAGAGAAGAACTATCCTTTAGTGATATAACTAATTTACTAGGTTCTAAGAGCGTTAGTAGATTAGAAGAGTGTAAGAAGTCCTCTACATAAGATAGTATAAGCAGTAATCTAGTAAAAAGAAGACTCTATAGTAACTATAGCTAGCTAGAGTATAACATGCGAACCTATATAGTAGAGTAAGTAGAATCTAAGGATTCTGCCTAATCCTAGATTAAGTAAATTTATTACGGTGTTATTAAGTATTTTACTGTTAAAGTTAGATTTTAGTATTAGGATATGTCACTCGCTTAGGTGCGTCACTCACTTATAAAAATAATTAATTTATATTTTAAAACTATTATTTTTAAAATCCTATGTATTAGTTTTTCTACTAATATATTTATAACTATTAGATTAAAATATACATACTTAGTTAGCCTATTTATAATAATAAGTATTATATTATATTCCCTATCTGTTTCTAGTTTCTTAGATAATAGTAGTCTATTAATAAAGTCTATTAAAATTAACTACTATTATAACGGTACTGCTTGCTCTGCTTACTATAGACTATATAATATTATAACTAGCTATATTAGCTATAACCTAGTATAGAGCTTAGAGTATGACTAGCTTATACTTAGACTATATACTACCCTATTTAAAGGTAAGCTCTCTTTATATCTCTTCTCTTTCTATCTTAGTATAGCTAAAATAGAGCTAACTTATTTTATTAACTTATATTTATGCTATAACGCGTGAAGACTGAGCTTATTGTTATAACTATAGCTATTTTAGTGCTTCTAATAGTTATAAAAGTCTATAAGGTTTATATTATACTAGTTTATTTTTCTTATATTCTAAATAAGCTTTAATTACTTCCTTTACTTTTTATTTTAACCCTTTAATATAGAAATTCCTAGATATTTGCTTTATAGTTTTTTTTATTTCTTAGTATCTATATATAATAGCTCTGTAATTTTCTATAATTAATTTCTTATATAGTTCTTTTAGTATATAGATAAGTCTATTTATATATATAAGCTCTAATTCTAGATCTTTAGAGTTTTATTACTTAAAATTTTAAATTCTTATTATTTAGTAATCCCTAACTCTGGTGATTGCTATAATTCTTGGATAATTATAGCTTAAAAATTTATCTAATTCTACTAATAATACTACGCTTAGTATTAGTTTATGTTATTTTATATAGTTTAGTTATTAACTAAATATATCTATCACTCTATTTTCTAATTTCTTTTAGTAGAATATCTTAAAATTATAAATAGCTAGTGTTTCTAACTAGCGTATCTATCTTTAGTTTAGCTTCTTAATAATAATAAAGCTTATTAAGTTCTTATAATCTAAAAGAACTTTTACTTAATGTTTAGCTTTTTTAAAGTAAATTTACTATTTCTTAAATGCTACTACTATTATTAATAGCTTTTTATTATAAACATTATAATTTTACTCAGCTCCTATGAGTTTCTTTAATAAGTAGTTTATAGAATAAAAATATTTATTATTATATTATTAACTATAGACTACTCCTATCACGTAATCAGATACATCTATTTCTAGTATAATAGATAATTCTAGGTTAAACATTTTTAATATTAGTGTTTAAGTAAATTTATTTTTAAGTTTTTTAAATACTTACTACTATTTTTATCTTTAACTGAATCCATTATTTTTCTTAGTTAACTCTATTAAAGGTATCATGATTCTTAAATACTTTTCTATAAACTTTCTATAAAAATTTATAAATTCTAAGAAGAACTGTATTTCTTTTACTATTATTAGTATTAGCTAATTATATATTTCTATTAATTTCTTTAGATTTACTAAAATTCTTTCTTTTAAAATAATAAATCTTAGGAACTCTGTTTTTATGACGTGAAATTTACATTTTTCTGGCTAAATAAAAAGGTTATATTCTTAAAGTTTCTTTAAGACTTTCTTTATATATATTTTATGCTTTTTAAGTATTTTATTTATATACACTAGCATGTTATTTAAATACGCTATTATAAATACATTTAAGTATTTATAAAGTATATAATTAATAACTACCTAAAAAGTTACCAGCGTGTTTATTAATCCGAATGGTATAATATAGTACTTAAAAAATCTATATCTTATTTTAAATACCGTTAACTATTTATATTTCTATTTAATTTAAATCTTATAATATCTTTTATAGATATTAAATAAACTAAATTATTAAGCTTTTTAGAGTCTGTTTATTAGCTCTTAGATTAATAGTAATAAGTATTAATTTTTTATTATAGCTTAATTTAGTTATCTGAAATCTATACACAATTATAGCTTCTTATTTTTCTTAGGTATGAATAATATTAGTAAAGCTATTAGGCTCTTACTTAATTATATATATCTCTTTTTAAGATTTTTTTTAATATACTATTTCAATTCTTTTTGTTGTATTTTTAATAGAGAATATATTAGTTATAGTTTAAGCTCTTTCTTATCCTTAACTAGTATCTTATAGTCTTAAGGTTAATACTTAGAAAGTATATTTTTCTTATTCTTACTAAATAAATATGCAAATTCCTGATACTCCTGAGGTATTTAGACTTTAGTAGTATTTAAAACTTATTTCTAAATCTATATTACTCTAATATTTTATGGTTATTACTATTATAATTATTATATAACCTTATATAAGATTCTTTCTATCCTAGAGCATCTTCTTATTACTTTTAGTTTCTATATTTATACTACTTTTCTTACTAGATTATACCGTTAAATAGTTTTTTATTACTAATCTATTATTAGATTATATAATGAGAGTTAATCTAGAATTATATTAAGCTCTTTTATTTTAAATATTAATATAGTGAATATTTTTATAGCTTACTGCTTCTAGCTCTGTTGCTATAGTCTTTAGATTAATTAAATCTTTTCTAAAGATTATTACGCTATTATCTACTTATCTTACCCTTATCAAATACGTTTTTTCTTAATATAATACGTTATTTCACTTAATTTATTAATTTGAAATAAATGTTCTGTTTGCTTTATTATCTATTAGTATTTTCAGAGATTTTCTATTTACTCTTATACTAAAGTAAAGACATGGTTCTTACTACGCTTATTATAATTTAAAGGCTTTTATAGTTATATTACTAACTTAAGCTTCTTACTAGTAGCTATCTAGTTTTTTATTGTAAAATTACGTATACTATGTTTTTAATTTTCATTATTTAAGTTAAAGTACTCCTATTTAACGTATATAAAGTAATAATTATAATAGTATACTAAATATAAAAGTTTATAATACTCTTTTTTTACTTCGTCTCTATATATTAGATATTTCCATTCTAGGAAACATTCCTTATAAGAGAGTTTATAATACTATATATTATTTTAATATTATTTAACTTTTCTTCTCTTTTCTCTATAGTATCCGTATCTTAATATATATTTCTTTTAATGTTATTATTTATATAGGTGGTCTTACTAGCTATCTTTATCTTTTATATTAATTATAGTATTTAGGGCTTCTAGTATTTGTCTATCTAGTCTCTATTTTTTTACTATTTTTTTATATACTTCCTATTCTTTTAGTCTCTCCATTCGGATTAGATATATTATTTATATATATACTTTTCTTATATAATTAACTAACTTATAGATCTAACATTTCTACTTCTTTAATTATTAAAAGATATTAGTATTTTTGATTTAAATAATAGGTAAAGGTATTTTTATTTTATTATATTTATTATCCTTACTCTCTAGCTTAGTTTCTTATTTTATTTAAGTTAGTTTTCTTTTTTAATTTCTAAAGACATACAGTTTCCTCTATTAGATTTCTATAAAAAACTTATAATACTATTTTTTTATAAGACTATTATGCTATAGGAATGCTGCTTATTTTAATTAGTTTTTTAAGCTATAAAATCTCTCTCCTAACATTATTTTCTAATGCTTAGTTATATAGTTCTTGCTTAGATATTAGTTTAATCTATAAATCTAACATATATCTCTATTTAGCTATTACTAGATAGTTATTATTATAATTCTAAAAGCTTTATATATTAAAGTTTAGATTTCCTGGAATAGCTATTTTTTCTTATTAATTTCTTATAATATAAGAGATTGAGTTTTTAGACTTACTGTCTAATACTACTCTTTAATTATTTTTTATAATACTTTCTTTAATTATTATTAACTACTTATGAGTTTGTGCTTTATTTTCTAATACTATTTCTTATAATTTCTTTTATAGTATTTATTAGATCTATAAATCTAATATTAATTATTATTAAGTCTCTTATTAATAACTTTAACTAATAAGGTTTTTACTTACTATAAGTCCTATTCTATAAACTTATGTCTTATTCTTATTATTATAATCCTTAATTTCTTATCTAGGTATTCTTTTATAAAGTGTCTGATATTACTATATTCTAGATATACTTTCTTATTAAGTTATTTTTTTTTATTTTTAAGTTATAAGCTATTTCTTTAGCTCTTTCTATAATTTAAATTTCTTTATCTAGATCTTATTAATATCTATTTTATTATATACTTAACCTTATTATGTTAACGCCTTCTTTTTTTTATACTTACTATTTAACCTTTTTTATATTCTAATTTGTGCTTGTACTACTAGTTATTAATATATATAATAAATTCTATAAAGGCGTGAAAGTTATCTAGTTAATTTCTTTTAACTAGTTTATTTTTAACTTAGTTCTTAAGTCTAACGTAATAAGCTACTATTAATAGTATATTATTTTAGTTAATTCACGACTATAATTAGCGAAACTCTATAGTATATACTAAAACTAATTTTATTTATTTAAAGTTTTATATTTTATATTCTATAGTTTATTCTTTATTAATCTCTTTAAGGACTATAGTTATCTGAGTTTTAAAGTTATTATAACTTTAGAAAACTGCTTTTATCTTATTAGTTATATTAATTTCTTTAGTTTCCTTATTTATATAATTTCTAGCTAAGGGCTTAAACTAATTTATAGTTCTACCTTTTATATTTTTATTAGCTATAAAAATCCTATCTTAATCTTTAGAAAAGATATTTTTATTAAAGTAGGTGTATATTTCTATTCTTGTTAAAAAGCTCTTAAGGTATTCACATATCCTATTAAATCTTCTTAATAGTTATACTTTAGTACTAGATATATAAATTCTTATATTAGTTTAGTTTTTTAACTTTATAATTATTTATTATAGCTCTATAATCTGTGCCTGTTATTACTATATAATCTAAGTTATAGATAATACTAGTACTAAGGCTAAGCTACTTAAATCTATTATTATTATATACTATTCATATAACCTGTGAGTACTTATAGTGTTATAATTTAATTATAAATCTCTAAAGGTATTTTAATAAAGAATTTACTAGAGAACTTTTTTATAGCTTTTATATACTTAAAGTTATTATATATAGTAAATTCTTTATTTATAATTTACTTAATAATAATCCCTAATAAGTGTACTAAGACTTTATTTTTATTTATTATATTTATTTATTACCTGATCTTTGTATGTAGGACGTTATATATCTTTCTTACTATTAGATTTATTAATTACTGTAATAATATTAGCTAAAAGTTTTGCTTTTTACTTTTCTCTTTAAAGCGTCTACTCTGCCTTTTATTTAGTATTAAATTTCTATATATATTTTTTTTACTAATAGCTAATAATTTTTACTTAGTTAGTTTACTATCTTTTTTTTATAATTATTATCTATAATAAATTCTTATTTATTACTGACTATAATAACATATCTTACAAGTCTAAATTAGAAAGAACTAGAATTAAAAGTAAGTAAAAAAAGATATTTAACTATAGCTATAAAGTATAAAATTTAGTAATAAAGTAAAAATAAATTTTAAGTACTCTCCTAAAAAGACGCTTTAATATAATTAATTAATTAAAATAATTTATTATTATTAGGATTATTACTTAAAGAAGAAGCCTATTAATATAGTGCTCCTGACTTGTACTTGGGCTGGCTATAGACGTATACACGGCGTAGGTATCCCCTTTCTCTCTAACTTCTTTAAGAAGGCTGGAGCGAACCTGACTCATACTCAAGCCGGCTGTGTACGCGGACATAGCGTAGGCATCGCCTTTCTCTTCAACTTCTAGAGATGCTGCTAGAGGCCTGCTTAAGGTGCAAACTTCTAGAGTGCGACTACCAAGAGTCCTTCTATGCATAGCGACAGACTGCCTATGTAACTGGAGACAGCCTAAAAGTAGCACCGCAGAGAGCCTAGTCAACTCTCTACTATCTAGACCTGGTGTGACTGGATCCGTTAAGTTCAACACAGGTAGCACGAGCATCAGGAATCTAGATAGGACCCTAGGGGCCTAGACACTAGCCAGGACCCAGTAGAAAAAAAGACAGCAAGCACTTTAGACAACATCTGGGCATTACTAGCGAGTCGACAGCAGACCGCAACACGACCACCGACTCCACTAGAAAAGCTTCAAAACTGGGTAAAAGAATGCAAGAAAGAAGTCCTGGCCTACCCTGTAAGAGAAAACCCTAGAAACCACTAACGCCAGCGGGGACAGAGACGTACAGGGGAATCATAAGCATATTATACTAGCAAATATCAACACCGCTGGCGCACAGCCACCCTTATCTTAAAGTGGATAGACATAGAGTAGCAACGCTGATAGCAAAGCGCAGCAAAAGGACAGACAGCGTCTACCTAGTGCACCTTATAAGAAACACCTACGATCCCACTCTATAAAGGACTCTTAAAGGCAGAAGCTACCGCCCTGCTCCTACTACGTACAGAAGTCCTTAGCCTCAACGCCTAGCTAGCAAAAATAGGGGTCCCAAATAAATTCCCATGGTGTAACTGCGGCTGGCTAGTGTAGACTATACGCCATACTCTTCTTTACTACCTTAGGCTAAAGAGAACTGAACTAATAACATCATTCCCATTAGAATAACTGGAAAGAATACTAAGCTAGAGAGATAGTGCTCAAGCAGTAGTAAGATAGTTTATAAGAACAGAATTACTCACTCAGTTCCAAGTAGCAAAAGCAATTAATACTAAGAAAATAGACAACTTCCGCCCATTCCAGAGTATAGACAATTGGTAGGAGACAGAAAAAGGGGGTAAAAGGGAAAGAAGAAAATGAGATCGTCCGCAAGACGCGGGCGTAATGGCTAAAATTACAGACCATACAAAAGACAAGAAGGCAGGGAAGAAGTGCTATGACAGCAGAGCACCAGCGCCCCTCTAGCATGGCACGTTAATAGGTTTTCTCATTAGTGAGTTTTTCCCATAAAAGGAATTGGCCTACATAGACCCATTAGGGGGACTGAATCGGGCAGTAAATAGAAATAATAATATTAATATAGTGCTATAATTAATACTATTATTATTTACTATAATATAAAAAAAAATAAGACTTTATAGATTCAGCGTGTAAGAGACTTTACTATATATAATTTACTAATAATAATTAAATATAAAAAAATAAAATTATAAGAAATTATTAATTTACTAAATAAAGCTTTAAAAGTAGCTAAGATGTTAGTATATAAAAAAAAGAAACTAATAATATATTAGGTTTATTTAGGTAATAAAAAGTTACTAATTAAAGACTATATATATTTATTTTACACTCTAGAGGATTTTAGCAAACATTTTAAGAAAAAGCACTTAAAAAAAGTTAGAAAAGGAGAATATTTTAAATGCGATCTCTACTAAGTATTTTTAAATAATAAGAAGTATTAGTAATAATATAGTTATAATATATATAGTATAGTCTTATAAAGCGCTGTAACTGGGATATAGATTAACTTTATAATATCTACTTATAATAGAGATATAGTTTAGAAAATAAAAGTAAAATAATATTAAAAATACTAAAGATAGACTTTCCCGTTTTAGGCTAGTATAAATAGACTTTTAAGAATTTTCTTAAAATCTATCTATACTAGCCTAAAACGGAAGTATTTATCTTTAGTATCTTTTTATTCTTTAAGTTATATCTCTACTATAAGTAGATAATATAAGTACTTTCCAAATATAAACTCTAAATCTAATAATATTATAAACTTAAAATAGTAATTATTAACATTAACTACCTCTTACTAGAGTTTAAGGTATAAATAATTTTTAAATTTTAATTTCTATTAGTATTATTATAGAATAGTCTATCTTCGCTCTTTACCTTTCTTAAATATTAATTAGTTACTAAATTAAGTAATTTAGGATAAGATACTACTTAATTATGTGTAGTTTATTTTATAATTTAAAATTAAAAAACAAAGCACTTATCACATTATAAATATATCTTAAAATAAAATAAAAATAAAATAAAAATAAAATAAAAATAAAATAAAAATAAAATAAAAATAAAATAAAAATAAAATAAAAATAAAATAAATTATAAGTTCTAGTGTCTAGATTTTATTTATAATATTAAAAAAAATATAAAAGACTAGAGCAGGTAAGTGATAGAAATAAATAAAATATAATTTATTAGTTTTACTAATATTAAATCTTGTATTAACGTTAAGCCTTAAAGTTATTATTATAATTTTTATTTTTATTTTTATTCTTATAATCTATAGAGTCTGGGTATGCTTAAATATAGTTATAAAGTATTATTTATTTTATAAGTTACTCTAAAACGTAATTAAACTTTTATAGTTTTATCTTTTATTTTTTATTTTTTAAATATATAATGCCTTGAAGCTGTTTTTTTTTATTATTTTTTAGTATTTATTAAGCTCTAACAATTTTTCTAGATTTAACTTTTTATTATTATTTATTTTTTAATATATATGCCTTATCTTGTCTTTGAATTGCGCAATAGCTGTATTAAGTTTTAAATTAATATTTATAATCTACTTTATAAATAACTTTATTTTAATTTAGTTAATTTATATTACCTGTTAAGTAAACTCTAATTTACTAGTTATATATTACTTAAACTCTATATTTACCTATAAAATAGAGTCTGTAGGTTTTTTCTTATACTTATAGTAAACTTATTTTCTAAAAAACTAGCTTAAAGACCTATTTTTAATTAGTCTAATATATAGCTAGCTTAATACATCTTTATTATTATTAAGTAATATTAGGTTATTTATATAATAAATAAATATCTTACAATACATATAAAGTTATATTTTTAGAATTAAATAAATTATATCCTGTATATTTTATATTTTTACTTTTATTATTTTTAGCTTTATTTTGCTTACTTTTAAATTATATAGCACTATTACTAGTTTTACTATTAAATATTTTAGACTTTCTTTAGATATTAATTATAGATATCTTAAGATTTTCTTAATCTAAATTCTAGATATATTTAAGGGAAGCTTTATTATCTTAATTTATACTACTAGTAATTATTTTAATTCTATACTCTTACTACTTAGTTAGCTTAATATTAAGAACTTTATATAATATATTATTATTCTATATAAATAAGTTACTTTAATTTATACTCTAGTTAAAAAATTAGTAATTTATTATCTTATACTTTTAAATTAATTTACTGTCTTGTATTGCTGGTTTAGACTTTTAATTTTAATATATATATTTATAGAGTTTACTTTTATCTATTACTAAATAATACTCTTAATTAGTAATTTAGCTAGTAAGTTTCTTAATATTACTTATTTATATTTTAGGTATGTTAAGCTGTATCTTTATATTTTTAAATTATAATATTATTATAAGTTACTAACTTACTAACGTAAATTATACTAGTAATAAGCTGTTTAATATAATAATAGGCTCAGTCTTTACGTGTCGTAGTATTAATATAGATTAATAGAATAAATTAGCTCTATTTTAGCTATACTAAGATAGAGAGAGAAAAGGTATAAAGAAAGCTTATCTCTAAATAGAGCAGTGTATAACCTAAGCATAAGCTAGTTATACTCTAGACTCTATACTAGATTATAACTAGTATAGCTAGTTATAATATTATATAGCTTATAGTAAGTAGAGTAAGTAATACTGTTATATTACTTCCTTTTTAAAAAAAGCTTGTTTTTAAATCTCTAGGTTATAATCTCCTCCTTACTAGTCTCTATACTACTCTTATTTTTAAAGTCGTTTTATTATTCTTCTCTATTACTTCCAGGTCCTTCTCTGCTTTGTATGTTTTTAACTAAGTATTTAGTTATGCTAGCAGTCCTGCTTTCTCTAAATAGACTTTATAGTAATTTCTTATCTTATATAAGGCGTCTATAAAGCCTTAGGTATTATACTAGGTAAGATCTAGATTATAAGCTAGCCAGGATACTTTATACTATAATTAGCTATAAAATAAGTAGCTATTAAGGATTTTCTATACTAGCTACTTAGAATACCTATTAATCTTAATAGGTAGTTCCTCAAGTTTAATTTAACCAAACAGTAAGTAAATAAAAGCTTTTTATAAGTAGTTTATATAGAAGATATCAAGCATACGCATATATAGCAGTAGTTTAAGGTAATAGAAGTATCTCTTTATGCCTATAATAGGATAAAGTCTATATATCTGCTGGTTAAGCTTTTAACTAGGTTAACTAGTAGTAAAGTCTTTAGATATAATATATACCTTATCTTTTATAAAGAAGTCTAGCTTATAGCGCTTTTTATTAGCCTATTAAGCCTATTACTCTTATACTTAAGTAATCTCTTATTAAGTTATCTTTATAGCTAGCTTTACTGTGTTATATTAAGCTTTAGTGTAGCTCTATACTTTCTTATAAAACATTTATTTATAGACTATAGTAGATATCTTTATACGTTCCTCCTAGTCCTAGTGATAGATTAACTAGTGGCTAAACTTAATTTAATAAAGTAATAAGTCTATAGTCTTATATAGCAGAATTACTTAAGCCTAGTCTATATAAAGTAGTAGGTTTAACTAGTTATTTTAATAATAATTAACGAATAAGCATAAGCGCTAGTTAATGTACTAATTTAGAACCTTAGTATTCTTATTAGTTTAGAGATAATATAGTATTAAGAGTTTTTATTTAATTCCTATTAGTTAGTATAGCTCATTCATGAATGCTAAGATAAACTAAAAACTATAGTTAGAAACTATTAACCTAAGTAAGCTAAATACTTACTAGATATAATAATAGTACATATTAGCTACCTAAGTAGCTGTAGTTGTTTTATAGTAAGATAATAAGAAATAGTGCTTACTTAGCTAGTCTATAATAATAAAAGTATAGTTATATCCTTTCTTATCTAGAGAGAAGGATTTAAAGTCTATAGAGATATCTTACTATACTTACTTAGAAATTAGTAGTAATTTAAGTAAGCTTAAAGTCTTATTATAAAGTATATAACTCTATCTATAAGCTTTACATGCAGCTATATAATTATCTATATTTTTATTTATATAACTTTAGTAGTAGTGGTTATAAAATAGCTTATTTATTTTTCTCTTATTTAAGTAAGTAGTCACCTAGGTAGCATAAATAGCTTAAATAAAGTAAGTTCTTAAAAAGTATATAATAGAAACTACTAGCTTATTATAGTATATAAAAAGACTTTAGTTAAGTTTTTATACTAAATAATTACTAGAGAGAGCGTGCTCTTAGAATGGCTGTAAACTCTCATAACTATAATTCACCTCAATAATACAATTAATTAGTAAGTAAGGGTCGTTTAGAGAAAGTAAGATTATAAAAGTATTAATAGTAATTACTTTAATTATATTAGCAGCTAGCATATCTCTTATTAATAATATAGCTAGGTTATTACTTACAGCCTTAATAAAGCTAATGTTAATTTACTCTACTAAAAAAAAAGCACGTGTTTAGGCTGTTTTATTTTTATTTTTTTAGATCTTTAGTTTTTTTTACTTATATAAGAGTGTGTCGGCTACTATGTTAGCTATACTAAAGTAATAAATAAATATTAAGTAATAATTTACTACGTTTATTATCTAGCGTATTTAGTAGAAAGTAAGCTTTTACTTTATAAAGAAATACTCTAGCACGTAGTGGTTAGTTAGGGTATTAAATAACTCTATAGTTTATAAGCCTATAAGCTATAAGTGCTATTCTTAAAGGCTATAAATTACAGCTAATATTTTTTTATTATATATATTATAGTTTATCTAGGGCTTACTTATAATCTTAGAGTAGAAAACTATAGATTACTAAAGATTATTCTCTTAAAGCTATAATAATACTTTTATAATAACTTTATTACTTATATCTATCTCCATACGCGTCTGGCGGTAGGGTAAGTAGTAAACTAAGATATTATCTAACAGCATTAAATTTTTAGCTTATTAGAAAACTACTAGCTTATATTTACTAAAGGCGTGCTATATACTCTTTTTAAGTAGCTTAATAAGTAGTTAAATAATACATCTATAGTCTTTTAAGAAAGCTTTATAGAAATTATAAATTTTTAAAAAGAATTATAGGCTTTTAACTGATGTAGGTACTGGCTATTTCTATATAATAGTAACCTTCTTAAGGTCCTTTTAAATTCCTTTTATGCTAATAATAAAGCCTAGGAACTTTATTCTAGTAATAGTAAACTTACTCTTTTTAATATCTACTTAAAGGCTTATATTTTAGAGATATTTTAGTATCTAAATAACATGCTCCTTGTACTATAGCAAGTCTTTAAAGTAAATTAAAATATTATTAAAATAAATAATATAGAAGTTATTTAGTAGGCTATAAAATACCTTATTAATATAGCACTAAAATATAGTGGGGCTATTATAAAAACTAAATAATAACATATAATACTTATAATTCCTATACTAAGTACAAAACATAATTAAGTTCTTTATATTCTTATTTAGACGTATATAATAGAAGACCTGTTATATATTAAGCTTAGTAAATACTTTTATACATACTAGGCAGGCAAGAGTCTTCTGAATTAGTAAAATTAAATAAACGTCTTTTTTTATAATAGTATTAAGTTTATAGTAGTCAATATAAAAGCGCTACCCTTCTTTAGGCTTTTTAGTAAATAGTACTAGAAAAATATATAAAGCATCACTATAAGTAATAACCCTTTATTTAAGGTAGTTATTTAAATAGGTCTTAATAAGCTATAGCTACTTAAAAGATATACTATATAATAGACTTAATATTAGTATATTTTTAGCTATTAATTTAATATTATAGTTAACACCTTCGTGATGTGGGGGTAGTATGTTTAATTTTTTTTTTAAAAAATAAACCTAAGTCACGCCGGCGTAGCTAGGGTGGAATAGTTTTTATTTAATAAGCTATTAAAATTTCTTTTCTTTTATAAGATTCTTATTATTATAGATGGTAATAGAAAGGTAACTGCACTTAAAGAGCTAAAGGAACTAGTAATAATAGCTAATAAAGCTTTAAAATAAAAACATATATTTAAGCTAAAAAGAAAGAATTATAAGTATATATAGGACGCTTTAGCACAGGCTAAAGTACAAGCTAAGAAATAAAAATAAAAATATAAAACTATGTTTAAGGATTAGAAGCAGTAGTATACATAATTAAGTAAAAACTTAATAGATAAATATAGATAAAGAAAATAATACTAAGAAAGAACTTATCTTTCTTTATTTTTTTTAGTAGTATTTAATATACCGCTAATAAGTATATAATATACGCATAGAGGATTTTCTATAAATATAAGGCATAAAACAGCTTAGGGATATTTTAAATTCTTTATAGTTACTCTAAAATTAAAATCTTCTCTCTAAGTTAAGACTTAACCTTAAGTGAAATAGTTTAATACTATTTTATTAAATCTATTATACATTCTCTTTCTACCTTGTGATAAGACTAAACTCTATTCTGTTAAACCTAAAGCTATCTATTCTAAATACAGAAAGAGCTAAAAACTTATTAAGTAATTAGTTAGAGTAAAGTTACTAACATAAAATATACTATTAAGTTAAGATAACTTATAACATTATAACTACCCTTTTAAAAGCGTAGGAGAGGATGTTGGATTAATTCTAATAAACAAATTTTTAATTACAGTCTATAATAACCTATTATAAGGATGAATAAGAACTTTACTTATTAAGTAATAGTAGTAATAAAGAAGAAGTTATAGCAGGATTTTTATTTATTACTAGAAGTATATTAGGAGAAGCTAAAAGCGCATAATAGATCATCCAAAAACAAAAAGCAGCTATTATAGAATTACGTAATACCATAATTAGTATACAGTAATAAGTTAAAGTAGTAAAGAATAAGAGAGAAAAAATTATAAAAATCTAACTACTCTTTAAATTTAATAGAAATTAGGATAATCTTAAGATGTTTATGGCCATAATAAACCTATACTATTAGTTCAACTAATTTTTATTTATGACTAACTAAGATCGGATTCTGGTAGCTAGTATGAATATAATAAGAAAAGCTATAAAATAGTTTAAGCTACTTATAAAAAACTATCTAATAAAAGAAAACTCTAACCTAGAATTAGCAGGACTTATAAACTATAATAATAATATTAAGAAAACCTTTAAGAATTATAAGAGCTTTAAAAAGAAATTAATTGTAGTCTTTAATAAGATTAATAAAAAAACAGAGGTAATCTAAAGGCTTTAATAACTTAAATAATAGACATTAATAGCTAACTATACAGCAGAGTTTAAATAAATCTAATTATAACTTAATTAAGTAAACTAGCTATTAGTTATAATGTACTATGCAGGACTAAAGAATAGAATTAAGAATAAAATTTTATAAGAAAAGTAACTTAGTATACTTCTAGGAATTATTAAATAAGTAATAACTATTAATAATTATTAGTATTAAAAAAAATAGGAAAAGAAGAATAACGCTAGGCCGGTAATTTATATACTATAAAAAAATAAAAAAAATACTTAAATCTATAATGCAATAGAAATTAATCACGTATTAATTAAAAATACATAAATTAATAAAAGGAAATAAGATAAATGTATTAGAGAATAAATAAACTAATATACGCGTAAGGCATGCCTCAGATACGGAAAACAAAAACACTTTATTAAAGAATATAAATAATAAATAGTAGATATTAAATAAGCTTATGTTTAAACTAAAGCACTAGTTAAAATTACTATAGTCTAAGTAAAATTAGCTAAGGACTAAATAACCAAGGAGACTATTATATAACAAATTTAGAAAGAATAATACTAAATCTATAGGGGTTATACACATCTCAAATAAGAATATAAAATACTATATTAGTAAGTTAAGGATTATTTAGTAGGATAAGCTAATAATATAATTACTATTATATAAAAAGTTACTATTAGATAATACCAGGCCAGCTCTATAAAAGAAGCTAATTAATTTTATAAAATAATATAATAGAAAAGAAGACCTTTTAGAGCAGAGAATCAGAAATTTAGACAGTAACAGAATTAAGAGATAATAGAAGACAAAAAGCTAATATCTATAACAATCAGACAGCAAGTAAGCTAGGGATATTACTAAATCTATAAATTAGAATATTATATAGGAGAATATTATGTCACTAAGTACTAGAAAGTTATTTTAAGAGATAGGATATATAAATACTAATAAGTACTATAGGTAGCAGGTAATAAGCAGTATAAAAAACTCAGTAAACAGAAACTAGCTATATAGATAAATAAGATCTATAAATAAGAACTAATATTACTTATAAGTTATATAACTTACTACCATCCCGTAGAACATCCTAAACTAAGATAAGATTAAAATAAGAAATCTAATAAGAAACTTACTTTATTAATACTATAAATATAGGATAACGATGCCGCCGAAAGATCTATATAAAAAAAGTGCTAGATATATAAAGAAAAGATATATATTAAATAAGAATATAAATAGGCAGCTTATGCTATATAAGTTAAAAAACTAATAATAAAATAAGTACTAAAATAGATAGTATAAAAATAAGAACTTAATACATAGTAAGAACTGATCTATATGGATTCTAAAGAAGAACTTTAGGACCTAAAGACTAAGAAACACAAATAGTTAGGCTAAGATAAGTGCTAACTAGAATACTAATATTACTAAGCTAAACACCACTAAAATAAATAGTTAACTACAGAATTACATACTAAACTAATAACTAAGGAATATTTCTTAGGGTGGAAGTGCTGAAATTATAGAGAAAAAATAAAAAAAGAGTATAAAGTACTATTATAAGAATAATATTAACTCTAATAATACTCTATCCACGGACCTAAGGAAGAAACACTAAAAAAACAACTACCACTTAAAAGTTAATAACTAATAAAAAACTAGAAGGCCAGTAAGTAATAACTATACTGCTAGAAAACTAATTTAAAGTTAAAATATAAAAGTTATTACTTAACTATATATAACTTAGATGAAAATATGAAAATAAGCTATATATAAATATATATATTAACAGCTTTTAAACGCAAGCACTTATAAACAGTAAGGCTAGTAAAACACTTATATTAAATAAATAGATATAAAGACACTATATCTTAACTAGAGTTTTAGAAAAACCTGTAAGAGTAGTACACATAAATAATAATCCAGCAACATTCAAAAAAAGTCTAATTAATTTTAAAATAAGAAATATAACTATTAAGACAGCAGATTATATAAATAACTGCTGTATTAAGATTATAAATCTAGGTAGTAAGAATCTTATACTAGGATAAGACTAGCTAGTATAATAGAACCTACTAATTAACTAGAGAACGAAGTTTATAGAAACTAGGAAAAACTACTATAGATAAATAAAAGCTATAATATAGATAAAGAAAGTAACTCTTTATAATACTATATTTATTATGCCAAACAAATACCAGAAGGAATTTAAGAAATAGTTTATAAAAGAATAAGAAAACTAAATACCAGAATATAAGGATTGGGATTATAAGATTATACTTAAGAAAAAAGAAAAACTAAAACCAGCACCATTATATCAAATATCCATTAAACAATAAGAAGAGTTATAATAATATTTGAATAAAAGTATTAGAAAAGAATACTTATAGGAAAGTAAGAGTAAAGTTATATTACTAGTATTATTCATACTAAAGAAAAACAGGAAGCTATAACTCTGCATGGACTATTAATAATTAAATGAAATAATAGTTAAGAATTACTACCTAATACCCCTAATATTAGAACTTATATATAAATTGAGAAGAGCCAAGTGGTTTAGCCTGTTTAATATTAAGAATAGATACTATTAAATATAAATAGTAAAGGGGTATGAATAGCTAACAGCTTTTAAAATAAGCTATAGACTATATAAATATATAGTTATGTTTATAGGACTTACTAACGCACCAGTAACGTTTCAAGCTATTATTAATTATGTTCTAAGGGAATATCTAGATATCTTTATACTAGTATATCTTAATAATATCTTAGTATACACGAATAGGATACTAGAAGAATATATTAAGTATACTAAAAAAATATTACGAAAGCTTAAGAAACATAACTTATATATATAAACAGGAAAATATATATTCTACAGGAAGGAAGTTAAGTTTTTAGAATATATTATATCTAGAAATAGGATAGTAGTTGACCTAGATAAAGCTAAGAATATTCTATCATAACTAACACTAATAAATACGAAAGAAGTTTATTCTTTCCTTAGATTTATGGGATTTTATAGGTAATTTATTAAGGGCTATTTAAGAATTACAGCACCCTTAACGGAATTACTTAAGAAAGATCAATAATTTAAGTGGATAAACAAAAAAAATACAGCTTTTATAAAGTTAAAGTAAAGATTCAAAGAACTACTAATATTAAAAATATTTAATCTAGGACTTTAAGCGGAAATATATGTAGATATATTAAATAAAGCTACAGAAACTATTCTCTTATAAATATAAGATAATAAATAGAAATACCTGGTAGACTTTCTATCTCATAAACTTATAACTACTAAGTTAAACTACGACATTTATAATAAGAAACTATTAGCAATAGTTTAAGTATTTAAAAAATAGAAATATTACTTAGAAGGAGCTAAGCACTAAGTTATTATATATTCAAATCACAAAAATCTAACAGTATTTATAATAATAAAGAAGTTAAATTAATAACAAGTCAGATAGTAGAAATTACTATTAACTTTCAATTTCTAAATACTTTATAAATTTGGAAAAGAAAATATAGCGGTTGACACACTCAGTTAATAAACAAACTATATAAAGAATATACCGGAAATATATAACACAATACTTAAGTAATAATAAGACGGATCCTTAGGAAGCTTATAAATAGATATTAAATCAATAATCATTATCAAAAACACTTAAGAAAAATAAATAAGGGAATTTAATAATAGACAACTACTCTAGAATCTAGACTAAGGAATAATTTATATACTAGATGAATTATAGGCAGAGCTAATTAAAAACTAACATTCAGCTAAAATACACAGATATTAAGGAATTAAAAAGACTATAGAACGAATTAACAGGCACTTCTAGATTCCAAGAATTTAAAGTAAGGTTAAGAATATTCTTTTAGAATATATTAAATGCAAAAAGAATAAAGCATTAAGACATAAGAAGTACGGACTTATATAACTAATACCTTTACTAAACAAACTATAGAAATTAGTTATAATAGACTTTATTATAAGAATACTAATAATTACTACCCTAACAGGTCGATAGTATAATATGATACTAGTTATTATTAATAGACTAATAAAGTACGCTTACTTTAAACTAACTTATATAGAAATAAAAGCAGATAAACTAGCGTTATTACTAATTAAAATACTAATTACATAATATAAGATACTATAAGAATTTATTACAGACTAAGACAAGTTATTTATGTTAACATTCTAGAAAATGTTTATAAAATAGCTAGAGACTAATTATCACCTCTTAACAGCATTTTACTTATAAATAGATAGATAAATAGAATAAATAAATTAGACATTAGAATAATACTTATAAATATATATTAATAAACTATAGGATAATTAGATTAACTTATTACTAATAGCTAAGTTTATATACAACTCTGTAAAGTCATTAATAATAGGAAAATTACTATTTTATATAAACTATAGTTATAAGCCGACGGCTTATTAAGAACTATAGAAACTAAATAAAGTATTAGAGTTAATAAGAAAGAAGATTAAAGACTTACAAACACTATATAAAAAAATCGTATAGAAAATTACCTATAAAAGTAACCTTAGCAAGTAAATTAAAGACAAATTTAAAATTAAGGGACTAATCTTTAAGGAGGGGAATAAGGTTTTCTTAAAAAAAAAAAATTTAGAAATAAAAAGACCATTACGAAAACTAGATCACATAAAATTAGGACTATTTAAAATTAAATAATAAATAGAACCTATAAATTACGAACTATAGTTATCTAAGGACATGAGGATTTACCTAGTTTTTTATATATCTAAATTAGAACCAGCACTATATAACGCCAAACTACAGACAAAACTTAAACTTAAGGAAGATATTACTAAGTATAAAGTTTAATAAGTTTTAAACTACTAACGGTTTAGGCGTTAGTGGAAATACTTAGTTAAATAAAAAAACTATAGACCTAAAAACGATACTTAAGAGCTAATTAAGAACTTAAAGAATAGTTTAAAGCTAATTAACTAATATTATTAAAAGAAACAACAAAGGCTTACTCTAAAGTAGGGTCTAGTAAATAAGGGAAATAAAAAACATTCTACTTAAAACCTAAAAAGAAAGATAAGGTAATACTAAATGCTATAGATAGTAATATACTAAATTAACTTTAACAATTTTACTTTTTCTTTTCTATTATATAAACTTCGTTAATTGAGGTAAGCTCATGCTGAAATATTTTCTTCTTTTAAGAATCTATTTAGGCTAGCTTATAATAAAGTTAATGCTTATAAGCCTATAACTCTTCCTTATAACAGTAGTAATTAAGAAGATTATTCTAAATTTTTCTAATTAATAGTAAAGGCGCTCTTTATTATGGTCTAATTAATCCTATTTAAGCTAAAACATAATAAAATTATATTTTATATTTTAATTAATATATTTAGAACAACGCCTAGAGGAGAGATGTACTAAATATTAGTAACTATTATTATAATAATAAGAACACAGTAACAGCATATAATAGGGTTTATTATAAATCTAAGAAACTAAATAGTAAGTATATATTAGAGATAACTTAAAACGTGTTATTATTAAAAAGCTAGGTAGAATAAAAAAGAAATTAAAAATCTTATAGTTTAGAGCACAGGCCGGAGAACCTGTTGTCTTTATATTATTTATAAAAAAAAGAAACTATCTTCTAAAACGAAGACTTAGAAGAGGGGAATAGTGTTATAAATAGTAATAGAAAAATAACTATACCTAAAAAGCTAAAAGAACTAGTAATAATAGCTAATAAAGCTTTAAAATAAAAACATATGTTTAAGCTAAAAAGAAAGAATTATAAGTATATATAAGACGCTTTAGCACAGGCTAAAGTACAGGCTAAGAAGTAAAAATAAAGATATAAAATTATACTTAAGGATTAGAAGTAGTAGTATACGTAATTAAGTAAAAGCTTAGTAAATAAATATAAATAAAAAAAATAATACTAAGAAAAAACTTATTTTCTCTTATTTTTTCTGGTAGGATTTAATATACTGCTAATAAGTATATAATATACGCACGGAGAATTTCCTATAAATATAAGGCATAAAACAGCTTAGAAATATTTTAGATTCTTTATAATTACTCTAAAATCGAGATTTTCTCTTTAAGTTGAGACTTGACCTTGAGTGAAATAGTTTAACACTATTTTATTAAATCTATTATACATTCTCTCCCTACCTTATGATAAGACTAAACTCTATTTTATTAAACCTAAAACTATCTATTCTAAATACGGAAAGAACTAAGAACTTATTAAGTAATTAATTAGGGTAAAGTTACTAACGTAAAATATACCATTAAGTTAAAATAACTTATAACACTTATTTAATTAATAGGGCCTTTTTAGTAAAGGTTTTACTAAAAAGTCTTTAGAGCCTTAAAAGAAAAACTTTCTTATAAAGTTTCTATAGTTCTAAATAAGTTTATCTACTTTATAAATACTAATATACTCTAGTATAGTTTCCTTTTATTATATATATATTATAAAGATAATAGCTTTTATAGTATTAATTTTAAGGCCTGCTTTAAAGAGGTCTTTGTATAAGATAAGCTAAAAATAAAAAGTTTATTTATTTAACTTTAGCTACTATTATAAATAAAGCTACTCTTCTATCTTTCTAAGATTCTCTTAGTATATAATATATTAAAATAAGTACTGGAGTAGCTTATAGGTATGTTATAGAATTACTATATTTATTAGCTTATCACATCAGTCAGTATTAGCTTAGTGTAAGAGATTAATTTTAGTTAATAAATTTTATATTAAAATAATAATATCACGCTTATAGTTAATTAGCTTATTATCTAGCTATTTAAGTACTTACTTTTTATAGTTAATTAATATACCTATATCTTTAAACAGCTTATAGCTAATTATAAAGTCATAGCGGCTAGTATTATAAAAGATAAAATAAGTTAATAAATAATAGTTATCTAGTACTAGATTAGCCTAAAAGTACTTATTTACTTATCTATTTAGTCTATTATTATAGCCAGCTAGAGGGATAGATTTTATTTAGTAAGTTTTTATTTTAAGCCCTTTCTTAATAGCGCGCATGTATTTTAGGTGTATTAGAATAAAACTACCAGCTCTAGTATTAAAAAAGCTACTTAACTTAATAGTTAGTTTACTAGTAGAGATATAATAGAGTAGGGTAAAAGCTAGTCTACTAAATAGTAGTTAGTAAAAGTTAAACTAGTTAATAGCTCTAGAAAATAACCTTAGAAAAGAGACTTCCTTTAAGGTAAGTTTTTTCCTAATAGTTTCTCTATAATAAGCTAAAACTCCTTATTATTACTAGTATTCTAAAATATATAAAGCTTTTTATTAGTATCTATAAGCTTAATTACTTTAGCTATAGCTTAAATAGGTAATTAATAGTCTTTTATAAAATAGCTAGATTTCCCGTAATTATAGTAATTAGCTAGCTTAAGGATAGGTATTAGTAGAATAATAATAGCTACTACATAAATCAGGCACTTAATTTTTAGATAAAACTATTAAGTTAATAGTAGCTAAGTTTTCTTAGTTCTTTTATTAATTTATTTAGTAGCTTTTTTAGTGCTAAGAGCTAGCTCTCTAGTAAAGTCTTAAACTAAGTTTATATACTTATTATACTAGTTATAATATTATTATTAGTAAATGCCTATCTGTGTATGTAGAGTATTTAGAAGCTTTTTATAAAATTCTTCTACCTATTAGTCTATAAATAAGCTATGTTTTTAAGCTAGGCAAAAGAAATTATCTTAAAATATAATAAAGTTAGTAAGGTCTTTAAGATAGAGCTTTTAGAAATTACAGTAAGTATTAAGTCTTTTATATAAGTTACTATATATTTTTTTTAGGTAATTTACTATATACTAGTAGCTAACTAGCTACTTACTTTCTTTTATTATATATATAAATATTAAGAGGTACTAGTTAACAGGACTTTCTATATATATATATATATAAGAAATAATATTCTCCTAAATAGCTTACTTACTAACTTTAGTAAATTAGTCTTAATTAGCGTGTACCTTATTCTCTAAGATATTTCTCTATTAATTAAAAATAATATTCTTACTGTTTTTAAGTATTAGTGGATTGGGAAATTATGCTAAGTAGCTATTATTTTAATAGCTACCTATAGTAAATATAGCTAGTAAAGTAGCGGGTAGATAAGATAATATTTAAAAAATTTAGTTACTAAGATCTTTTATATTAGAATTATTATTAGGTCCTATAGCGATATAGCTAGCTTAATTCTAAGAAGTCTATAGTAAAGCTATAAAGCGTATTTTCTTTACTAATATTAATAATAGCACTAGGCTGGCCTTTACAGAGAGAAAGAAGTATATATTATGCGTAAGTTTCTTTATCTATACCTTTAGTATCTTAATCTTATTCTCTTAATCCGCTACGCGCTTAAGCGTGTTGTTTAGTAGCTAACAAAGCTTAGTAAGCTCGTCTCTAGCCTCGTTAAGCTTAGTTTCGGCCGTGTTGAGCGCTTTTCCTAGCGTATCGGCATGGTCGCGATGTGTGAGTACTTTGAGGTGGCTACGCTCTAGCTCGCTAGCGATTATCGCTTGATTGAGGGTCATTAGGGTAGGAAGCGTAACCTCTATCTCCTGAGGCTCGTAGGTGTCGGTTCCCCAGGTAGTGCTCTTGGTAGTAGCCACGAAGGGTTTCTTGTCGTGTCGTGCCTGGATGCGGAGCTTCTTGATGGTGTAGTCTTCTCCAATCACGTTGTCAGGGTAGTGCGTGGCGGCACACTTGAGCGACTTAGGGATAGGCGTGTAGTCATTGCCAGTGGCTGTTGCCTTGGGATCGACCCTCATCTCTAGCGTGGAGAGCTTTCCCATGGTCCTAACCTATCTATCCTTGTATTTGTATAGAGCTTCTGGCCCTTAGCAGGGTGAAGCAATTGGCTGATTCTCTGGCGTGGAGAAGATGAGCTGGTGGTGCTCACAGGGGTCGGTTTCTCTAGCAGGGAGAAGATGAGCTGGTGGTGCTCACGGGGGTCGGTTTCTCTGGCGTGGAGAAGATGATGGGGGGGGGGGGGGGGTTCGCTAGAGCTCTCGTAGCTCTCTTCCAATCTAATGGGTATGTTGCCTACTGCTGTAGGTCTTCCGGTTACCTGCCGAGTCGCTCTCGAGGCCTGCCGTGCAGGGCTTATACAGGCTATCGCTTAGGGTTTCAACTGCCTACCGCTGTAGGGCTTTCCGGTGGAGATCGTATGGTTAACGAACTAACAACTCAGCGTAGTCGTGTAATTGATTCTCCAGGTGCGGTCGTTGGCGAATCAAACGCTTAGGTTGATCACGCGGCTTGACCTCGATATTGTGTCGCCGTCGTCCGGCCGAGTTAGATAGATCTTAGTGTAATGTGATGACGGGCTCGGTCTTCACGCGTCGTAGCATTGATGCAGATTAACGGGATAAGTTGGCTCTATTTCAGCTACACTAAGATGGAGAGAGAAGAGGTACAAAGGGGGCTCGCCCCTAAATAGGGCGGTGCATGGCCTGAGCGTGAGCTAGCCATGCTCCGGGCTCTGCGCTAGATCGTAGCTAGCGTAGCTAGTCGCGATATCATGTAGCCTACAGCAAGCAGAGCAAGCAGCACCGTCACATTTAACTAATTATTATAACGGTTAATTAGTTCCCTAACTTCTAAATTAGATAGCTTATTAAACTTAGTAGAAGTTAGTTAACTTAGTAAGAGTAGAAAGAAGTAATATAGTAAGTTAAAATTTAACAGAATAGTATTAAACTATTTTACTTAAGATATAAATCTTAATTTTAGAGTAATTATAAAGAATTAAAAGTAACTATAAGTTATTTAACGCCTTATACTTATAATAAATTCCCTGTACGTATATTATATATCTATTAGAAGTATATTAGATACTATTAGAGAAAATAAGGAAAGATAAGTTTAGCTCTAGTTTATATCTATTCTTATTTCTATTATTAATACTTATTTTTTTTTTATTCTGCTGTAACTAGTTACTTAATCTGCTTATTTACTCTAGATACTATTCTCTATAGAACTTAAACTTACTATAAAGTAATTCTATTTATAGGTTTTGTCTTCGCTAATTTATCTTAGCTTATTAGTATTATTTATATATCTCTTTATACTATACCTTTTATAGTAACGCTTTTTTGCTTATACTTTTTTTATTATTATAATTTATAATATTATCCCCTTCCTCTAAGCCTTTAACCTGAAGGTTATTTTTTTTTTCTATAAATAGTATAAAGGTAGCTAGTTCTTTATATAAAAACTAAGATTATAAGAATCTCTTATACTTTTTTTATTCTTTTAATTTCTTAAGGATGACTTGAGCGGAATTATTCTTAATATAAGCTTATTACTTAACTTAAAAAATTTAAGCACATAACTATTTTATGCTATTTTTTTATTTTTATTATTATAATAATAGTCGCTGTTGCCTGGTGGACCTGGCTTTAGAATAATATTCTAAATATATTAATTAAAACATAAAGTACGATCTTATAGTGTTATAGTAAAAGTAGAATTATTTAAATTATAATAAAAAGAAACTATATTAGTAGATTAAAAAGTCCTATTAAAAGTCTCTTAAAACTTATTATATTCTATTAAATTAGTTATAGAGCATTTAGCAGTAACTATTAAATCTAAATTATAAATTTTAAGCTTATAAGTTCTGGCTCTGTTAGTAACTAGCTTAAATAAATTCTTAAAAGAAAAAAATATTCTAGCGCGAACTTACTTTAATTAATAAAGTTTATATAATAAAGAAAAAAAAGTAGAGTTATTAGAATTAACTTAATATACTATAATTTATAGTATCTAGTGTCAGCTTACCTTCCTTCTTAGGTTTTAAATAGAATATCTTATATTCTCTATATTCTTTAAATATATTTTTAAAGTAAGTGTTTACTGCTTCCTCTAATAGTACTAATTAATTAGCTTTAAATTATTTCTTAAGTTTCTAACTAGCTTCTACGTATTATCTTTAGGTCTATAGTTTTTTTATTTAACTAAATACTTTTACTAATATTTAAATTACTAGTAACGTATTTCATAAGCGAGCTGGTTAAACAAGCGAACCAGTCAATTTTCCAAGAAATTACTAAAACCTTAATAACTTTATTAATTCTTAATATTTTTTAATAAAATTTTAAGATTTATAAAGCTATATACCGTACCTAGCTAGTATTAAATTTATAGTATAATTATATTATTAATTAATTTAAATACAATAATTAGAATAAGTTTTAATAAAAAGGTATATAGATAACATATTTTCTTTAAACCTTAATAGAAATTTATAAAAATTTAATAACGTTTTATTACACTTATAAATTAAGTTATTAAATTAGTAAATAGTGGTAGAAGTTAATACTAATCTAAATATTAAAAATTGGGGGCCGAAAATAGCTCTATATAATGTAACTAATAAAATTAGACTAGTTATAAACAATTAACTATTTTATTATAAATTTAAATAGTTTGGAATAAATAATAAAAATTGTTCTTATAAATATTTACAATAATCTAATAGAATAGTATTATTAAAGCGAATTTTGCTAAGTCTTTCGTCTTAGTTAAGTAATTAACTTAATTAGTAATATAATTATACTGTAAATTCAATACTTGCTAGGTATAATATATAGGTTTATAAATTTTAAATTTTTATTAAAAAATATTAAGAATTGATAAAGTTATTAAGGTTTTAGTAATTTCTTGGCAAACTGACCGGTTCGCTTGTTTGACCAGCTCGCTTATGAAATACGTTAGTACACTATTAGATTCCTATTTATTAAATATTTACGTATCTTTAGAAGACCTTACTAGATATTTTAATTAAAAAATTTAGTCCTTACAGCAGTAATATAAAGATATAGTTATTATAATTTAGAACTAGAAAATAGATTATATCTAATCTCGGCAGGCTCTGGTAAAGAAAAGGTATAGGTCTTTACTTTTATCTTTTTCTCTTCTTTTACTAATACTTAAGCAGGAACCTTTTAGCGCCGCGTCTTAGAGACTTTCTATAGACCTACCCTACTATTCAGATAATACTCTATAAAGCCTAATTCCTTACCACAACCTCGCCTAGAAGTTATGCTATACTATAGAAGCATAGGCTCTAAGCTCTACTATCTCCATTTTCACGAGATTTTCCTTACTCTAGCCTAATGTGATGCATTTAAGCAAGGCGAATCTATTAGGCTGTTATAATCACATACCCCCTACCACACGATAAAGGCAGCTGTCTTGAGTTCCAAAGATCCTGGTAGTGCCTTATCTTCTACTAAAACACAGAGTGGACTCCCACACGCCTTATTAACTATAGCTTTTTGCTGAAACCTGCTAGGGAACGATAGCTAAGCTCTCTCTCATGCTTGCGCTATTCCTCCGGTATCCTGTATTATACAGACGTTTAGAAACTAAGACCGCATGATGGGATGACCTCACCGCTATGGCTCTCTAGACTCACTTTGCGATTTCCCCTTCTAGAAGGCATTAGAAAGGACTGCTAGCAGTACTGGCAGTTTCATAATAGACTTTTGTCATACACACGTCTTGACAGCCACGTTGAAACATCTCTAATTGAGGGCCGGAGTGAGCTGCGTGTCGGGCTTTCTATACCATCCACAGCTCCGGGGCGTGGGCGTGAGCGCATTGGTTTAGAAGCATCGATCTTGCGTGGAACTGCGCCGCTCTTCCCTGGCAGGGTGCCTATGTATATCTCTTTTACTAGCCGGCCTACTAATCTGCGTCATGGTCGTATAGCCTTCTTACCGCCCAGAAGCCACACTATTCATGGAAGCAAGGGTATTCGCCATCTCTTTTCACAGGATTCACCTCGCCATGGCACAATGTGGCGCGGTAGAGCAAGGTGGGCTTGCTGGACTGCTGAGATTACATGCCTCTAACTCTACCGCATGAGAGAGCGCGCTCTGAGCCCGGGAATTCCTATCATGCCACATCTTCCGACCCCCCCAAGCACAAATCAAGACGGGTAGCTGATTTCTAATGGAGAAATGGAAGACATCTCACCGTGAGTCTTGCTGAAGCACGCCTGGAGATCATACCTGACTCTTGATAATTTCTCAAATCGTACAGTCCCCGTACTATTTCATACGGTCGTTTGCAAGCTAAGGACACAGGATCATACTCCTACGGCAGGCAGAAGCCTGTTCTTAAATAAGAGAATTAGTTTAGATGCATTGAGCTCACATAACGTCCCCTCTTTGCCTTCTTACTAGCATAGGTTTGAAGGACATGCACCTAGCCTTAGTATCTGTCGGCCTGCCTGAGTGAATACTCAGAGCTTGAGCTTTAGCCAACCTGGCTGCCGCCGTCAACCATTCACTAAGGCAGCTAACAGGCATTATATAAGCAGACAGCCTTATATAAATCGTCAGTAGTTAGTTAGCTTAATACAATAATTAACTTCGCTAACTTATGCCTACTAACAGGTTATAAGCCCTCTAATCCCTACGATCGCCTACCTATTAGCGGTTAGGACAACGTCGGATTTCCGCATCTGATTAATCAACTCGATAACCGATTAACTCGATATTTGATTAACTCGAACGCCTGTATCAACGCCTTCACCTCTAGCGTTAGCATAAGGTTTCCGACATGGATTCAAAGCGCCTTGTTGAGGGGATGGGGCCGCTGGGCGCCAACAGCGAACATATCACGCGCTGGGAGCTTTAGCTGAAGACCCTAGCATCTGCAGAAGACGCTAACGACATCCTAGCTAGTACTAAGCCTAAGCCTCAGGTGACTGTGACGCTGCACAACGTCCCCAATCCGCCCAAAGCTGCTAGAGCAGAGGCTCTTAAGACGCACAATAAAACAGTAGCAGAGATTATGCAAGCGAACGTGAATATACAGCAACAGCGAGATCATTAGCAAGCTGATAGGGCAGCATGGCGTAAGAAGGACGCGAAACTGCGAAGTGTCATGCTGGCAACTATCCCAGAACACATAGTAGAGTCTATCCGTGACCAAGCAACAGCAGCAGGACTTTATACCACCATCCGTAACCAATATTGACAGGATGGCCTTACTAAACAAATCTTAGTGTACAACCACTATTACAATATGCGCTCTGATAGCTATTCTACTGTAAATGCTTTCACAGAGGCCTTTTTAGTAGCCCTAAATCAGATGAAGGAATTCAACCTCTCTTGCCCAGATAATGAACAGGTGTTCCGCTTCTTGGCCGTGCTCGAACACATAATGCCTGAATACTACAAAGATCGTCGTAAGGATGTACGTCGAAAGGTTGATCTCAAGCTCCATGATATAATCTATAAGATCTGAGATAAGGCGTGAATTAACATTGACCTATTCAAGTCAGCATTCGCAGCCGCAGCTAAGAGCGATAAACCTTGCAGCAAACAGGGTAGCAATAATAGTAGTAGTAGTAGAGGCAAACCTGGTAACAAGTAGAGTAATAAGCAAGACAGTAGTGCTAGAAAGCAAAAGGAGAACTCTATTAAGAGGGAGAAGTCTTACTACTCTGAGTGCCAGCACAATCACGTAGGCGCTAGCCCTAATTACTATTATCAATACCCTCATAAGGTACCAGAATCCTGGAGGATTAAGAACGCTTTAAAGATTATAGACAGCAACAGTAAAGCAGCCTCTGCAGCATTCTCCTACACTAATATTAATAGCGTCATTAACATAGCTACTATTACGGCCGGCGTCTCCATCATCGAACCCTTTGTTTATAATAATAGTAACCCTAATGATTTCTCAGACGGTGCAGCAGCCACTATTCTCGCTATAGTATTAGATAAGCTCCTCCATCAAGCGCAAGACAAGAGCCTCTTAAACAGGGTTATCCTTAATACTAGGTTAGATAGGCATATCTTTAACGTTAAGAGCGCCTTTATTATCTTCACCCTAAGCAGAAATAGCCAGAGCATCCAAACCGGAGGTGGATTGATGCGTATTAAGGGAGTGGAAACCGTCCAGCTCTCCGTTGCTTAATCTGATAGCTCTATACAGCTAGTGGCTTTTAACAACGCAATTTACTATCCTAGCTTCTTTATTAACGTTATATCTTATAGTAAGATTCGCAAGAACGGCTTCTACTACTACGGCTGGAATGAGAAGCTCTACCGTCAGTCAGATCAACATAAGATAGCGTACTTACCTTAAATCAGCGGCGTTCCTATCTTCCTTAAAGCTTCTACTAGTAAGCAAGCTGTAAAGGCAATTACTATAGTAAGCTCTTAATAGCAGCCTATAAACATAAAGCGCAAAGTCACCCTCTAAGAACTCCATGATATATATAGCCACTGTAATGTCAACAATCTAATTAAATTAGCAAAATCGGTAGACGGTATTGAGCTTACTAATATTACAAAATTTGACTACAACGTCTGCTATCTTACTAAGTTAAAAAAGAATATATCCTAGAAGGTATAGCAGCGAGCGCTTGACCTATTTAACATAGTTTATATTAACCTTATCAGTCCTATTAACCCACCTGGGTGGTAAGGTGAGATCTACTGGATTCTCTTTACCGATAACGCCCTTCGTTACTGGTGGATTCGGTTTGCAGAGAGTAAGAACCGTGCTACTATTAAGAACTTTTTTAAAGCTAATAGCAGTCTCCTGCTACTATTTATAGTATATATAGCTTATTAAAATAGAGTCACTAAGCGTAGTAACGCTATTAGAGAAGACCGTGTTTACGCTATGTTAATAGCCATAGTACCTAAGTTCAAGAAGCTCTAGCCGCTTGCAGTAAAGTACATAGTTCTTCTTATTAACCTATTTCTTATAAAGGCTTTACCTAATTATAAGACTCCGCACTAGAAGCTGCTGGAGTATATAGGTAAGACTAATATTATCCTTAACATTAGCTATCTCTACCTGTTTAGTATAGTAGGATAGATCTATATTCCTGAGTAATAATGCGTGAAGTCTTATAAGTTTAAGCCACGCTCTTATAAGAGTTATCTAATAGGAGTTAAAGGTTCCTATATCTATCTTATATAAGACGATATTACTAAGACTATCGTAAAAACTAGCAGCGTCTAATAAAATAAACTTCCTACACTTAATAATAAGCAGACTGTTAATTTTAAGAATATTTATTTATCTTTAACTTACTAAGTATCTCATCCTAAGCGAGGACATCACTAAGAGAGTATAAAGAGATAATAAATAGATTAAGATAATAAATAAAAAGACCTGGAGGTTATTTAACTGCCTGATTTAGGCACTACTATAGACTATAAAGTTACATAAAAGGACCTTAATTAAGGTGCCTAGTTTTATAATAATAATACTTCTTAACACTAGGATATCTGCTTTTATTATTATAAGAACCCTATAATTATTAACTGCTTATCCTGAAGCTATTATCCTACTAAGAAGAATACTGCTATAATACTTAGTAGTGATCTTAAGGCTATTAGCCTTACTTTTATATAAGCTATTCTTAAACTAAAATAAGCTTACTAGCTGCCTTTAGAGCTAAAGACTTATAAAAAGGCTATAAAGCATCTTTATAAGGAAGAATAGATTATTACTAAAATAAATAAATATAAATCATATAATAAAAATAACACCTAGAAGGTTATTATTAAGCATTATGTTTATAGCCGGTTACTGCTAATAAAGTGGGTATATACCTATAAGTTTAGCACTACTAGTAACTTCATCCGCTATAAAACTTAACTTATTATTTATAATAACTAATAGGGTAACACTAGCTGGGAAACTTACTTTACTATAGCTTATTTTATTACTATTAAACTATTTCTTACCTTAGTAGCAGCGCTTAATTTAGAGTATAATTAAATTAATATTATTACTATCTTCTTATACGGTAAACTTAATGCTAATAAATAGGTATATATTAAGCTACCTAATAGTCAGATTACCTGACTTAAGAAGACTATATATAGATTATAATGCTTACTTTAACTCTAGTATAAAAAAATAGCCTAACACCTTATTTCTTAAGACTTCTAACTTTTGTAATTAGATTCTTGCGTTTTCATGTACCTAGATTCACATTTAATTGTTATTATTTACGTGAACGATCTTATCTTTATTACTAAGACTTAGAATATAATATAAGAGCTTAAGTAAGTTATTATTAATAAATATAGCTACTATAACTTAAACTCTATTAACTATTACCTAGGTATTAAAATCTCTTACAATAGAGTTAACTGCACCCTTAATATATTTATAAAAGCGTATATTAAAAAGGTAGCCTATAACTATAATTATATCTCTACTTACTATTATTATAAGCTTTTTAGTAAGAATATTTTTAATCTTAAAATCCGTCTAAAGGACGACCTAGCATCTCTTAAGCTAGTTAAGAATTATTAAATACTTATTAGTAAGCTGTTATACTTAGCCTATCTTATCTAACCTAATATTATCTTCTATATAAGATTTCTTAGATACTTTATAAGTAACCTAACTTATAAGTACTAAGATATAATAATTAATATACTAGATTATCTCTACTTATATAAACAGCTTACGCTGAGGTTCTCTGCTCTAGTTAGTACCTATTTTAATATTAATATCTTTACTTAGTTTTATGCTTTGTATTTAGACTTTAGGCTGATAAAGCACTTTAATATTTTCTTTACTAACTATAAGAATAGAAAGTTAATCTCTAGTTATATGTTTAAACTTTATAGTAGAGTTATCTCTTATAAGTTAAGTAAGCAGCAGCTTATTATAATATCTATAATAAAGTTAGAGTACGTTATTTTTATATATATAGTAAAAAAAGCCACCTAGCTCTAACACCTACTTTCTAAACTTAGATATATAGGCAAGAATCTCCTACTATTTAAACTCTATAGTAATAATTAGCTTTTAATTAACCTAGCTTAATTAGATAGCTATTACGCCCGTACTAAGCATATTAATATCTACTATTATTTTATATGTAATAAGGTTTATAGTAACTGGATACAGCTTAAGTACACTTAAACCACTAATATAGTAGCTAATAGCTTTATTAAGCCTTTTAATATTATTAATTAATGCTAATTTATTAAGCTCCTAGGCCTGTACAACCCGCATACTAGTAAAGATAAAAGTTAAGTAATAAACTATTTTAAGCTCTTTAAATAGCTAGCTTCTCTAAGTATCTAGTATTAGCTATTTTCTTATACTAAAAGTGAGTTTATATATACCCACTAGTAATAAGTTTTTCTGTATATCTAAAGAATTTATCTATACTACTTTATACCTAGTTTAATAGCTATTACTAGCTTAAAGGGGTGTATTAGCTTACTTAAGTAAATACTTAAAGCTTAAGCTTTAGCTAACTTAGCTACTACTATTAACTATTTACTAAGGCAGCTAGCAGGCATTATATAAACAAACAGCCTTATATAAATCATTAGTAGTTAGTTAGCTTAATATAATAATTAATTTTATTAACTTATATTTACTAATAGTATTATATAAGCTTTATCACTATAGAATATATACTACTACTTTTAGTATATAGAATTAATAGCAGAACCTTTCCTAAAGACACTGTTTAAAGTTAGTTATGCTGTATAAAGTTAGTCACGTTACATCCCTCATACATAGAGAGATAAGGTGTTTTAATTAATAGAGATATTATTAAAGAGACTAAAAAAGGCATGCTAAAGCGCCTTCTAAAGTAAGCTCTTATTATTTTAAGAGTTAAAAATTAAGTATAAGTTACAGTAGTCCCCCTCTAGTCTTTTTTATATTATATTATAAACTTTTTCTCTAATCTCTTCTGTAGCCTGAATGTACACAAGGACTTCTTTAAGTATCTTTTTTTTTAGTCTTTTTAGAATAAAGAAATAGTAAGAGAAACTCCTTCCTCCCTAACTATAAAAATTATTAGCTTATTAGGACGAGTAGGAACTGATTTATCTACTTTCTAATTTTAATTACTATATAAGTTTAAGCCTGTAAATGGAGAAGATAGGTGAATCTCTATTTATTTATACTACTAAGCTAAGCTAAGTTCTAACTAATCTCTTTATAGAGAATACTAATCACCTGCCTGAAGTTCTCCTAGAAGAAAAAACTAGAGTACAGAACAACAAACATATTATTAAATAAAATAGAGATTAAGATATTAATCTTAAGTTAACTAATAAAGCTCTAACTAAAACGCTAGTTAATAATAAAAGAACTATAACCCTAATAGAAACGCTAGCTAAAGAGGAGGCTGCTATATAGATTACTAATTATAAAAAATTTTTTATAATAAATTATAAAACCCTACTAAGCCTATTAATAGAAAATAAGAAAGCTAAAGTATAGAATATCTATTAAAATAATAATTAGGATAATAGTGATAAGCCTATAGCAAGAATATAAACTAATAAAAAGAAAACTAAAGTTCTAGTAGTAATATTAACTAAAGATAAGAATATTAGTATTTAATATATCTTTTTTTCTATAAGCCCTACCTTCTTAAATTTGTTAGCTAAAGAATTAGTATATATATTTATTATAGACTGTAATAGCAAAGGAAGCACAAGCGAGAAGGCATTACTATAAAAAATATAATATAAAGAAATATATAAATAATACTAATAAGTTAAGGCAAATTAGTAAAAACAGAATCTATAAATAGAATTACTTTATAGTAAGTTTAAGTTCTATAGGGAATAATATTTAGAGTAGGTAAATAAGTTAGATAACTAGCTATAGCAAAAAATAAAAAAAATAAGTGCTAATAATAGAGATAAGAATAGATATAAACTAAAGTTAAATTTATTTTTTCTTATTTTCTCTAGCAGTATCTAATATACTTCTAATAGATATATAATATACATATAAGGGATCTATTATAAATATAAGGCGTTAAATAGCTTATAGTTATTTTTAATTCTTTATAGTTACTCTAAAATTAAGATTTATACCTTAAGTAAAATAGTTTAATACTATTCTGTTAAATCTTAACTTACTATATTACTTCTTTCTATTAATATTAAATTAATTAACTTCTACTAAGTCTAACGAGCTATCTAATCCGGAAGTAAGGGAACTAATTAATTATTATAATAATTAATTAAATAGCTTATTACTAGTATAATTTACGTTAGTAAGTTAGTAACTTATAATATTATAATTACCATCTCAAGAAAGTAAGAGAGGCCGTTAAATAAATTCTAATAACTAATTATTAAAAGTTTATAATAACCTATTATAAGAACGAATAAGAACTTTACTTATTAGAAGAAAGTAGTAGTAAAGAAGAAGTTATAGCAGGATCTTTATTTATAACTAGAAATATATTTAGAGGATAAAAGAGTATATAATAAATTATCTAGAAATAAAAAGCAGCTATTATAAAATTACGTGATATTTTAATAAATCTGTAATAATAAATTAGAATAAATTAAAAAAAAGAAACTGTAAAGATATAGCCTCCTAAAAAATTTAATAGTAACTAGGATAAACTTAAGACCTTTATAGTAACTATAGATCTCTACTATTATTTTAATTAAAAGTTATTTCTAACTAACTAGAATTAGATCTTAGTGGCTGGTATAAATATAATAAGTAAAGCTATATACTAATTTAAATTACTAGTAAGAAATTACCTAGCTAATAGAGACTTTAACCTGAAAGCAGCAGAGCTAGCTAATTATAATAATAATATATAACAAGTTTTTAAAAGTTACGAATGTTTTAAATAAGAAATAATTATTATTTTTAGGAAAATTAATAAAGAAACTAAAGTAATCTAGAAATTTTAATAACTTAAGTAATAGATATTAGCAGCTAACTATACTATAGAATTTAAATAAATCTAATTATAACTTAATTAGGTAGACTAACTACTGGTTATGATATACTATAAAAAACTAAAAAATAGAATTAAAAATAAGATCTCTAAAGGAAAGTGGCTAAGTATTTTATTAAAAATTATTAAATAAGCAGTAACTATTAATAATTACTAGTATTAATAAAAGTAAAAAAAAAAGCCTGTGGAAAATTAGTAATTTATATACCTAAAAGAAATAAAAAAGATAACTAAACTTATAACGAAATAAATATTAATATTAAGCAGATATTTATTAGAAGAGGATAAGGAAAGTAAGCTAAAGAATAAATAAAACACTATACACATAAAGCTTACTTAAAATATAGAAAATAAAAACACTTTATTAAAGATTATAAATAATAATAATTAGATATTAAAAAAGCTTATGTTTAGATTAAGACACTAAAGAAAATTAAAATTACTATAGTCCAAGTAGAATAAGTAAGAAACACTATAATAAAAAAATAATTATAAAAAGAATTTAGAAAGAGTAATATTAGATATATAGAAGCCATATATATCTCAGATAAGAATATAAAGTTCTGTATTAATAAGTTAAGAATTATTTAGTAAAATAACCTAGTAATATAATTACTATAATATAAGAAATAATAGTTTAATAATATAACACAGAAACCGAGAAGGAGATGCAAAGGTTCTATGAAATTATAAAATAAAAAAATAAACTATTTTACAAGAAAAATCAGAAATTCAGATAAAAAAAAGATTAAGAGATAATAGAAGATAAGAAGCTAATATTTATAATAATTATATAATATATACACTAAAGACACTATTAGATATACGGATTAAAGTATTATATAAGAAAATATTATATTACTAAATACTAGAAAGTTACTCTAAAAGACGGAATATATAAGTACTAATAAGTATTATAGTTAGTAGAAAATAAATAGCATAAAGGACTAAGCAGACAGGAACTAGCTATATAAATAAATAAAATTTATAAATAAATACCTATACTAGTTATAACTAATGTAATATACTATTACTTTGTTAAATATTTAAAACTAGTATTATATTAGCATGGTGTGCAGAACTTAACTAATCTATTAACAAAAACAACTAAACTAAGGACTTAATTATTTAAGTGATAAGGCTTATATATATTAATAAAACTAGCTAACGTGTTTTATATATAATCCTATATATAATTCTGTATGTGATTTTGTATATAATTCTATATATACCTACATATACCATCACAACCAGGATAGAATTAAAAGAAAAAGAAAGAAGAAATCTCTTTACTAATATTATAAATACAGGATAATAACGCCGCAAACAGAATAATAAGAAAGAAATACTAGATATATATAGTTTTTAACTATATAGGAAAGAACTATAGATAGAATAAACACACCATACGTGTTAAGAAACTAAAGATAAAAAAAATATTATAATAATTAGTAAATAAAAAAAAACTTAACCTATAGTAAGAATTAGTTTATATGAATTTAAAAAATAAACTATAAGATCTACACTCAGATGAATATAAACAGCTATTATAGAATAAATACTAGATAGAATATTAATAATATTAGACTAAATACTATTAAGAGAAATGGTTAGCCACAGACTCATATAAAAAACTCATATATTAAGAATATTTTTTAGAATAGAAATGTTAGGATTATAGAGAATAAGCTAGAAATATATATAAAATACTTAATAAAGAAGTATGCTAACTTTAGAGATATTTAATCTATAGACCTAAAAAAAAAACACTAAAGAAATAACTACTACTTAAGAGTTAGCTATAAATAAAAAACTAGAAAACCAGTAGACTATAATCAAGCTACTAAAGGGCTAAGAATTAAAGATTAGAAATAATATAATACTTATATACACACAACTAAACTAGAGGAAACATGAAAATAAACTATATATAATATATATATATAATAATAATTAAATACTAGTACTTATAAACAGTAGAGCTAGTAAAACACTTATATTAAATAAATAGATATAGAAATACTAGATACTAACTAGAGTTTTTAGACAAACCTATATAAGTAAGACGTATAGATAATAGTCTAATAACATTTAAAAAAAGTCTAATTAATTTTAAAATAAGAAATGTAATTATTAAAGCAGCAGGTTATATAGATAACTGTTATATTAA